>CM024701.1:1109450-1444340 GCA_014182845.1 Corymbia calophylla | reverse complement strand
AAGTACTACATCATTTACTAATCGCTTAATTCTTTCTATGGAGATATGTCCCAATCTTCAATGCCACAACATGGAGGAATCTTCATTCACAACACATCGTTTCACACCAACATTATCATGAACATGCATTGCATCATAATAGGCATTGTCTTGCAAATTAATTCGAAAAGACCATCGACAAAGTACCACTCCCAACAATTTCAGATTTAAACAACAAACGAAGTTTGAACCGAAAAGTGAAAAGAGTAACCCAAAGGTACAAGTTTTGAAACTGAAATTAAGTTTCTAGAGAAACTAGGTACATAAAAGGTCCTTTCCAAATTCAAAACAAAGCCACTATTGAGAACTAAACTGCATGTCCCAATAGCTTCTACATGCGAACGCATCTTGTTTCCCGAATAGATGCATTGTTCACTTCCCATTAGCTTCCTTTGGTTTTGAAAACCCTGCAAGGAATTTGAAATATGGATTATAGAACCAGAATCAATCCACCAAGTGTTGTGACTCACATCAGCCATATTAGATTCATAACAAACACAAGAGATTGGATTACCTTTCTTCTCGAGCCAAGCCTGAAATCTAACGCAATCCTTCTTCATATGCCCATTCTTTCTACGAAGAAATATTTGGATTCTTTTTTAATGTCGGCAAGGGAGGTATTTTACCTTTTCCCTTATTCTTGCCATGACCCTTATTCTTTCCTTGTATTGCCAAATGAACACTTTCTCCCGATTCCATAATCAGCATTTCTTGCTCTTGAACACACATGGTCATAAGTTCATTAATTGACCATTTATTCTTATGTGTGTTATAAGAGATCTTGAAATGTGCATACTGCTGTGGAAGAGTGTTCAGGATGTAGTACACAAGAAAAGACTCAGATATCTCAATCTCAAGGTTCTTCAATTGAGTTGCAATATCCCTCATCTTCATGATGTGCTCACGCACACCTCTAACACTAGTGAACTTCATAGATGAAAACTTCATAATCAGGGTCATAGCATGCGCTTTTTCAGAACTTTCAAACTGCGCATCAATGGTTCCCAATAAAGCCTTAGCATTGCTATGCTGAGCAACCGAACCACGGATACTAGGAGACAATCTCGCCCTTATGAACATCACACTAAGGCGGTTAGACCACTCCCATTGTTCATAAAGGGCTTTCTCACTTGCAATGCTCGTATCGTAGGAGCGGTGGTTCGTCTTTCCTTATAGCATAGTCAATATCCATGCACCCCAATTGAAGAAAAATTAACTCATTCCAAACTTTATAGTTTTCACCATTCAGCATGGGAACATCACACTTAAATTCAGAGAAATTCACAGGTTGCAAAACTGCATATCAAATAATCATGCTTATGTCACAAAATATGAGGTAAAATTTACATAAATCATGCTTTACCAATGTAAAACATGGCACAAAATATGAATCACATAACATAAAAACTACATGTGGGCTAAGTTTTTAATTTAAATAGATTCATAATAACTTTATGAAGAAACTATCATATTATATTCCTTTCCTTAATCCTGTGGGTAAATTAAGAAAAATAATATGATATTTCAACCTAATTAATCATATTAATATAATGAAAATTCTCGTGGGATAAAATTCATCATATTAATAAGATTAATTACAATCAATGTCCATTTCCAAATGTGATCCAAAACTCTTAATATATATTTCAACTAATTAAAGATGCTGTGGCTACTCTCTAATTAATTAAAAATATATGGATCACTAGACATTTTAGTTTCATACAAAAAATACTCACAAAATGCATCAAGGGCAGAATGGTAATTTAATACCACAAGGGCAGAACAGTAAATACATTAATTAGTGGAAAAAATAATAAATTCATTCGCCCAATGATAGAACTGTAAATTCAATTGGCAAGGGGCAAAATTGTAATTTCAACAAAAGGGCAAAACAGTAAAACATGGTGGGTCCGCGGCCAGGGCGCGTGCAGCGCACGCGCCTGCCCTTGCGCGGGCGCGTGGCGCTCACGCGCCTTCTTCACCGCGCGGGCGCGTGAGACGCACGCGCGGGGGCAGTTGCGCGCGCGTGGCTCCCACGCGCCACGGCGCTTCGCGCGGACGACCGATTTTCGGTCGGTTTTTCGCCGTCTCCGCCGCACTTTCGACGAATGGGTCTCCTCCGGCAGCCGATTTTAGACAAAAATAACTAGTGGGTGTTGGAGAACACATCGGTGCGACCACATAGAACTAAACATCGGCAAAAATGATCAAGAAATTGGTCTGAATCAAGCAAAAATTCCCTTATTGCAAATCCTTAGCCACCGCGACTTCCGCCGCGCGATTAGCCTCCAGCGGTCACTGATATGCCGGAAAACTTTCAGGCATTCTACCCCATGGCGGTGCGATCGTACTGGTCCGAAGTCGGGCGATGGGTCACCGGAATTTTGCCGGAAACGACAAATTTCTCTCTAAACCCCAATTCCGATTTATTGTTCATTTAATTCCGAAAAAATACACCCAAAAATTCGCAAAAACAAGGCAAAAGCACTAACACGCTCTGATACCAAATGTAAGATTATCAAACAAAATGTTCTTCTCATGCTTGATAAACAAAATTCAAGCACAATAGAGTTTTACGCGGAAACATAATCAAAATAAATCTAACCTCCAGCCATTGTTCAAGTTTGCGCTCGTCGGAAATCTACGGAAACTTCACGGCGATCCGATCGCAGTTAGGGCGCACGCTACTAACCCAATCCCCTTGCGTACTGATGGTGTATTCCAAATGAGAGGGTTTGTGTTAGACCTTGTGTTTACCCTTCAAAATTGAACGTTCGTCCTTATAAACCATCTTCCATCAAGACGGTTACTGAATGGACGGTTGTCACGAAAAGGTACGAAGTTTGGAAAAAACCACACGTGGAATAACCGCTCGTCAAAATTAAAAATGTGGGTCAATATTAATAGTAAGTTTTATTTAAAAAACTATACCCCAAAATGTGGGATCACATATTAATATTACACGTTTCGACAAAGGTCACTCGCCTCGCATAGCCATAGGTTTGTGTTTGCATGAGGCCAACAACCTCCATGCCCACATTTTCGGGGCTTGCTCGATGTGAGATGTTGAAGCTCTTGAGCAACCTAGCCCCCAACAATTTACCAGATAAATTGATAAGTCGTGCATTCCTGACCCACCAAGCAAAATCGGTGGTTTCTTGGTCACGACCAGTTAAAGCTAAAGTTTTATTAAATAGCGTTTTCATGGGGTAGAATCTTCTCAGGGAATATAAGGTTTTCATGAGCCCGATCTTGAGCCACCATCCAAGCACGAATACCTTCGTTTAAGAGAATATTTTTGGTACAGAATGTTTCAAATTCAAGGGCCATTGCTGAGAGCTTGGAGCTCAAGCGGCCAAGGCAGGAAATCAGGTAGCCATGGTTGCAAGTTAGGAGAGGGAGAGAAAGCCATGGTCAAAGACAGTGAAAAGAAAGAGAGCGGCCATGATCGTGAGCTCAAATGTAGAGTGGCTATGGCCACCATCTCAGAGACTGGGTGATGATTTGCCATCGTTGAAAGCTCAGAGGAATAGCAGTCATAGTTGCAAGCGAGAAGAGAGAGAATGATCATTAATGTGATCCAGCCAGTGTTGGTTAGAGGAGCGGTCATAAGGTGACATTGGCATAAAGGCTCATCAATGATTTCATGACATTAAGTAAGATCGGGCATTGAAAATGGCTCGGCATAAGTGTGAAAAGCAGAAGAAGAATGAAAAGAAAGGAATAAAGAAAAGGGGCATGAGCTACCTGCATTATGACATGCTCATTTTGAGTACTCTTTTGAAAAAAAAAGAAAGGCCTCACTTTAGAGTCCCTATTTAGAATGTTACCAAAAATCAATCCGCTAATCCGCTAATAAAAGGCAATTCTTTTGAACGAAAACGAGTGAATATAACATAATTTAAGGCTCGGAGGTTGGCTAAAAGTCCAAAAAAAAGAAAAAAATCAATTTGCAATTGGTTGGTAATAATGTGACCTTGTCCTCCCTTTTTTTTTCAAATCATTAATCACTAATTAAAATCTCACTCAATTAATTAATTAATTCATAGTAAATAAATAAATAAATAATAATAAAAAAAGGGGAAACCAGAACTATGAATTTGAAATCATGGGCTCGCCCTTGTCCTTCTCTCTCAACAGCCCGCCCCCAACCACCTCCTCCCTGCACCGCCACCGCCACCGCCACCACCACCGCCATCAGCGCCGCCGATACGCCGCCGTCCGCGCAAGAATTCCGCCGTCAGCTGGCGCAATCGGACGTGGGTCTCTCTCTCCGGAGAGGATTTCGCTCTCTCGGGTCCTCGCATTGGATCGAATCTGTGCTTTCTCCGCATTTGCAGAGGGAAATCCGCAGCTGGTGTTGCCCTAACCGCGCCCGCATCAAACATCGGGCCGTCCGGGAACCCGCTGCGTCGTGAATTGATCACCTCTTCGTTGTGGCCGGCGGAGTCGCGATTCGGGGAGATGCGTGGCGGAATCTCCGACTTTGATTCGAGGTACAGTTGAATGCCCATTTAGGGATTTTGAGAGAATAGGTAGAGGATTTAGTTAGGCGACATGGGTAGGGCTTTGGGAAGGCGATGGTAGGTTCTTGATTAGTTGATCGACAATGGTGCGGCTTCTGGGACTTACGATCGGAGAATCCGATGATTCTCCACGGGAGATCTCCACCTCGCGCACTCTCCTGGCGAGCGACTCTGGGGAGGCCGGGTGGCTCATCAGGTTCTTCAACTCCGCTTTCTTCTGTGAGTGGATTGCAGTCAGCTATCTCTACAAGCACGATCATGCAGGGGTCCGCGATTATCTATGCAATAGGATGTACACATTGCCTTTGTCGGGTATCGAAAGCTACCTGTTTCAGATATGTTACATGATGGTGCACAAGCCGAGCCCCAGTTTAGATAAGTTTGTGATTGATATTTGCACTCAGTCGTTGAAGATTGCTTTGAAAGTGCACTGGTTCTTGATGGCTGAGCTCGAGGATAACGATGATAATGATGGCATCGGTAGGATTCAGGAGAAATGTCAGGCTGCGGCTACTCTGACGGGCGAGTGGCCCCCACTTGTGCGGCCTCAAAATGCTACTGCCAGTCCTGGGAGCAGTAAGAATCAGGTCTTGAGTAGGATTTTGTCATCCAAACAGAGGCTGTTGTCGCTAACGTCTTCACCCGATGACAACAAGAGGAGGTCCTTTTCATTCTCCCCTTCACCGGGGAACAAATTGCCAGAGGAGACTGGTCAGTCAACTCCTGAGGAAAATAATCTTTTCAAGAAACTTATTCCCGGTCAGAAGGTTAGGGACGCATTGTTGTTTAGGAAGTCAGTGGAGAAGGATGAGGAGGACTCAGGAAAGGATGGGTTCTTTAAGAGATTTCTGCGCGACAGTAAAGGCGAAGATGAGGAGTTGACGACTAGTTCAGAGGGATTTTTCAAGAGGGTCTTCAGGGATAGTAAAGGTAAGGATGAAGAACTGACATCTAGCTCAGATGGTTTCTTCAAGAAACTTTTTCGTGATAGCAAGAGTGATTCTGACGACAAATCAGTTTCAAAGTCATTGGAAGATTATGAGAAGGATGGGTTCTTTCGGAAGTTATTTAAGGAGAAATTCGAGGATAAGAAGGATGGAAATGACGATGAAGATAAGGGGACAACTGAAGAAAGATGTTCGAAATCAGCTGAAGACGATGAGAAAGAGGGGTTTTTCAAAAAACTCTTTAGGGAAAAGTTCGAGGATAAGAAAGAAGGGAATGACAAAGTTGATGAGGGTAATGCCCACATAGATGAAGAAGAGCCTTCGGAGTTTTCATTGTTTCGAAAACTATTTAGAGTGCATCCTGAGGATTCCAAAAATAACATGCCAACTGAAAATGGCCCTGGTGGCAACTCATTTGAAAGCAGTCCTGGCACTGAGAACTTTTTCCGCAAATTATTTAGAGATCGTGATCGCTCTGTGGAGGACTCTGAGATTTTTGGCTCAAAGAAGCAAAATGAGGTTAGTGTACAGTTATTTGTTGCATTGCAATCGGCTGTTATAGGAAAAGTACCTCAATTTGCCACTTTTGCCACCATCTTTGGCTTTGGAATTGCCAAGCTATTGCATACCTTATTTGTCCAGTAACAAGGTTTGCTTATTTCAAATGATGTGTTGCTTACTTATAAAAAAAATTACGTGTTGCTTTCCCAATTTGAAATTCTTTCCTTTTTCCCCTTGGGAGGTTATTAAAATGCTTGTTAGGAGTCAGGTATAGATCTTTCGGAGTCATGTGCAGAGCAATCACATTTGGAATGAGCAGATGGTCCCTACTCCCTAGTTTTTGACTAACTTATGATCTTTTAGATAACTTGAATTTCCTTGGTCGGTAAAAATGTTGGCATGGCAGCAGGGAAGTCCTTCCTGTTGATAGGATACGACTTGATTACTTCCCACCCAAGCAAGCATTGAGGATGCAAAGGCTAATGCATCAATGTCTTGGAACCGATTAGCGAAAAGCATTAAGGATGCAAACACTAATGCATCGATTGCAATACACTTGTGTTTTGGTAATGCATTCGCTCTTTTAGATGCTCGACAAATCTGAAAAACTGCTTGGAAATCCCTGACCACAACGCCAGTCATTATTTCTTGGCCCACTATTAGCAAACCACCTGGCACCAGTTCCAACCCCCAACACCCTTATGTGGAATTGTGGATGGTACTCTTTCTAGCTTGTCCTACGAACTTCTTGCAAACTTACTCTGTATAAGTTTAGAGAAAGAAACTCCATCCCCAAGAATATGCCTGTGAAGTGGAGTAAAGGGAATCCCTTATCCTTTATATGTGGGGACCTAAATTGATTAGCTCAATCAGAACTTCTATTTTGGGGGGGGGGGGGGTCTGACTTAATATATTTTTTCTGATTGGTAACTTTTTCATGGAAAAAGTAAGAATAGTATACAGTATGGTACAACTAATGCTTGATTGGTTCCACCAAGCGAAGTGTTCAGGCTCCACTTAGAAATGCTACTCATTGTCTCATAACATGGTTCATCAAAAATTTGCTATTATTTTAAAATCATGAGAATGATATCATCAATTTTATCAAGTGAGTGATTTGGTGAATACATGGACTATTTGACAGTGTAGAAGCCAAGCAATGAATTGAAAAATGAGGAAAGAAAACAGAATTTGTGTCATTTGGTTTGTCCTATATGTGCAAAACAAAATTGGGCCAATTTAGTGTAAACCCACAAAAATTTTGGTTTATTGATGAAAATGATGAAGAAATACATTTTCATCCCATTCCAATCTATGACCAATGAATATATTGATGTTTACTTCTCCATCTTGATTGATATTTGTGAGAAGTTGTGACTGCAGAATAGTCTGTTCCTTTTTCTTCTTTTTGCTGTAAAGGAGTTTGGAAAAAGTCATAAGTAATAGATTTACCAAGAGAAATGGACATTGATATCTGATTGAGGGGCCACGATAAAGTAGGAATTTGGATTTGGTTTGTATGGTTCCAACGAACCAACAATGAATGGTCTCATTCATTCCTGGGTGGAGCCATTTATCTAATTTTGGTATAGTGTCTCTTCACTGCAGTTACTTTTAATTTTTGTTTTACAGTTAAACATGGATCTCTAGACTTGGTTCTAGACTAATTAAAAAAAAAACCAATTGAAGCACATACTTAGAAGATTTATTTTGGACTGTGTATACTAAAGCGAAAGGCTCACCTCTATCTTTTTTAATGGATGTCCCTCCAATTGCTAATCTTCTCAATTAATACTCTTGACAGTTACTTCGTCCTTGTGAATTTTGCCGAGGCATACTGTACTATTTTTTTATTTGAATGCCCAGGTGTGCTTTGATGAGCAAATTGTCTCAGATCTTGTTTGGTAATTTTAAGAAGAAATTCTAGAAACAAAGGTCACAACTCCTGCATCATCGAAAAAGTTTTACATGTTGGGCATTTTTTAATTTGGTTTTTTAGGATGTCAGTTTCCTAAGTCTAATAGTTGGTTCGTACAATACGCAGTTGTGGCATTGGGGAGTAGGCATATGTTTATTGTTCATTTCTTGTCAAGATTACATGAACTTTGTTTAGCATCGTGTTCTATGTTGCTTTTGGCAATAAATCTCTGGGACAGAGCTTATTTTTGGATCTGCATTACTGGCAGTTGTCTCTGTTGTTCTACATCTTGAAAATTTCTGTTTTTTTGCCTCCCTCCCTTCTGTTATGTTTCTGTTAGACTAGGTGCAGCATTTTTGTTAGATGAGGGTACCGGGTATGCCATCTACTTGTAACTACCGTACTATTTTGCCATGGGTTTGCCTAAGAGCATCTACTCTGAGATAATTTGAAACATGAGAATCCAACCAACCTTTCTGGGCTTTTCCTCTTCCATTTCTTTTGGTAATTTGGGAGGACAGACATAGGACTCAGGAGCTTTAGAAGAGAAATAAGTGTGTAAGTGGCTACTTAATAGTTATACAACTATGCTTGCTACTCATAAGGAAGCTTTTTCCCTTTTGGCAGCATTTGAATTGATAGATCCTCCTTCTACATCTTTTTTGCTTGTATGTGATACTGCAAGTTGGCTTCCTCTTGGTGCATCTAGGTGAACTGTGTGGAAATCTCACAAGATCAAAGAAAAAGTCTATATTTGTGGCGGCCTTGTGCTTTTCATTTATTCTCTTGCTTTGATTATAACAGAAGCGCCCTGGCTCACCTAAGGAGAGAGATGACAACACCAATGCCAAGCCTCCTCTTCCAATTAAATCTGCTACTCTTTTCCGTAAAGGGACATATCATGAATCATTAGACTTTGTGCAGTCATTATGTGAGACATCATATGGATTAGTGGATATATTTCCTGTGGAAGATCGTAAAACAGCACTACGGGAGGTTGTTCCTTTTTTTTTCTCTCTCAAATTTTTTGAATGCCACGTCAGTCCTTTTCATGTCATTGTTGCTCATATTTTTTCGCAACATAATTTTGTGGTCTTTCACTTGTAGTCGCTTGCAGAGATCAACTCGCATATAGTTGAAGCGCAAGATAGTGGAGGTATATTTATTTCCTTTTGGTTTAATTAAGCATTTGGAAGATCATTCATATTTAATGCATTCAAATCTTGTTTTTTAGCTAATCATTAGTCCATTAAAGGGTTCAAAAGTGGTCTAAGATTTTGTCAACATGCCATTAAGGAGATTTCTTGTGAGTACTGTGACTACGTATCCCTATCAGTATGATATGACAGGGCTGTGGGTACAGGAAACTTCATCCTTGTTTGATCATGCTTGGTCAGACATTTAGCTTAAAAATTTGTGCGAGAAAGCCTCTCGTGATGTCAAAGTACAACTCTTGAACAACTAGTTTAATTGGAAAAGTGAGTTTGTAGAAAACCATCCACATCCATTTGTACTTCATTTATTAGTGGACATAAATAGTGGACATACTTTTCTATGCTTTGTTTTTTACACATCTCAAGATTTGCAGCTCAATTGTTGAGTTCACATATCTCAACCCTAGATGAGCAGATGAGTTGGACACTCTGTATATGTACTCTGTACCTGACACATGTAACTGAGTCCAAGCAAGATACTTTCATCTTAGAGGCCTCTTGATTTTGTACTTAATGGTCATGATTTCCATCACATTGGGAATGGCATAAGCATTAGGTCCTTGAAAGACAAAAATTTTGGAAAGTCTGGTTTTCTGTTGTTCTATCCACTGGAGGGAAGAGGGGATCATGTGCATGTAATTATTTTCATTGGAACATGTAATGTTTATCTACATGACTTTGTTATCCTCGTAGGACATCTTTCTATTTGTAGTATTAGTACTTTAAGATGCTTCCAATACAATGCAAAATTTTGCCAGAGTATTTAGGTTTTTGGCATCCCTTTTTACCTAGGATTTTTTGGCCGGAAAAGAGGAATTTGATAGTAAAGTTGATGAGTGGAGAGAATGGAAGGGAAGGAAGTGCTTTTCCTCTGAATTGGACAAAAAAGTATAAATGGGAGGAGACATTTAAGAGGGAAATAAGAAGCTTGGTCTTTACCATTCATTTGCTCCCAAAGTGGAGAGGATATATCAAAATATGTGATTTTAAAATTCCATTTTACTTTTAATGTTAGTTATGACATAAATAAACTCAAATTCTCAAAAATATCCTGTAGACAGGCAGATTAACATCTCTTACAACTGACAGAGTCCTTTGTTCTTGGAGCAGAAGCAATTTGCGTAGCTCTATAACCCAATTCCAATGAAGTGAAATCTTTAGGATAAATTAAGGCAGATTAAGGAGGAATCAATGAAAGGACATGAATTGAATTTCCGGATTTATATTCGTCTGTGGGTAGAAATGGTTCATTGAAACAATGAATCACCATTAATATTGACTTTTATGAGATCTCCAACTATCTAGCTTTTCTGCAAAGTTGCATGAATGCTCCTGTACTTTGAAAACTACCCTTGACTATTAGCATCTGTTGGAATAACAAAATTCAGCATGTCAGCTAATTTGGATTGATAAAAAAATGCACAATAAAATCACCTTATTTTATTTAGTGTTACATTCCTTTTATAGATTATTCCTTTTATACATTCCTTTTATAGATTATTCCTTTTATAGATTAGTTTTTATTTTCTTAGCTTTATTTCCTTTTACATAATAAGGGCATTATTGTCATAAACAATTTATGTTTAGTATAAATATATCACAATGGGTGTAAGGCTTCTGACACATAGAAACCTAGAGCCCCTTTTTGGCTTTACAATCTTTTTCTCTTCTCTTCTCTTCTCCTCTCTATTTCTTCTATCTTTCTTCTTCTCTCTTGATTTTCATAGCGGGTTCTCTAATCAGCTTAGTGACAGTTTAATGGCAGATCATATCGCTTCTGACAGTGTTTGAGACTAATTTTTCAGAACAGAGGGTTGTTCTTGCAATTTCGAATAAACAAAAGGGGTATAAGAGTATTTTAACGTAAGTTAAATATTGCTATGAATTTTGGATCTTCTTCAGTTCGGCCATTTCAACTTCCATTTGAACATGCTAAATAAGAAAAAGAGAAATGGAACAAATTTCTTTCTTTGCCTTTCCATTTGTCCTATTTTTCTTGTTCTATTTCTCACCCTTGTTCTTTTGGTTTGCCAATTGTTACCTTATTGAGTCAGAGCTGTGATTGTTTTCTTGCTTGCAAGTTGTCAGTGGGTGTACCAAAATATCTATAAAACGGTGGTATATATGAGTTTTTGTTTCTTAGAATTGATTTGCTCACGCTTTCCCAGACCAGCCATTAATTTTTTCCTTTTCTACCATGCTCAACTATTTACTATTTACCATTCTTAAGTTTACAAAATGGGCTTTTATATGGTGATGTTGCGTGGGGGAGGTTTTCTTTAAACATCCTTTCTGATGGAAATGGAGTAAAGATACCATGATTGCCACAGTTATCTAATGTCAGGAGGGTGTCAACTTCTTGGAATATGCGCAACCCACCAGATGTGGAGTTGATGAGTTGGTCTCTCTTTTTGAATTTCTATATAGCAGACTCAAAGTCATTTGGAAGGAGGCTGATGGAGCGTGGTTCAGACCAGAGAAAGGTGGCGCGTTCTGAGTGTAGACTTTGCATAAGTATTCACTCTCATAGTTTTAGAATGTTTCTGAGGACAAATTAGTGGCAGATAAAATGGAGCCCCAACATTCTACTAGAGTTCTCTTCTTTTTTTTTTTGTGGGATGCTTGCTTGACAATTTGCGGAAGTATTACTAATGCTGTGTGTGTACCATAAGGATTAGGAAATGGGAATCTCCTCCTGTTATTGGGTTCATCAATTATGTTTCTAGGCCTTAGCTGTAATAAACTTGAGTTGGGCCCTGGCATCTTTGAAGATATAGAGTTGTGACATGAGACAAGTAGATGGCCTTCTGGAAGGCATATAATGAGCTTTTGTCTATGGTCCTTAAAGGTTTTTTAGCTATGCAAGGGACAGAGTGTGTTGCAATAAGATGAAGTTTTTTTTTTCAAGAATAACACCCTCTATTGATATGTTGGGTTCCTTGTATGTTGATGGAATTTGTTGGCGGTACTGCTACTTTCATTTTTGTGAAAGTACTTCAGTTAAAAGGAGGACACTTTTTCTTGTTCAAATGATTTGAGTTATATGCTGGGAAACTTATTGCAATTTTATTGAACAGTAGGTTCCTTTTTTTTTTTGGGTCAGTTTCTGCAGTTATACATTAAACCAGTCATCAGGTGGTACACTTTCTTCAAGCAATATATCCTTGTTGATTTTGTCATATCATTTATTTTAGGTGTTTGCTTTCCAATGGGAAAGGGGATGTATCGTGTAGTTCATATACCCGAAGATGAAGCTGTTCTGTTGAATTCCAGGGAAAAGGCACCTTATTTAATTTGTGTCGAAGTCTTGAAGAGTGAAATGCCCAGGTAATATACAGGATTTAGTCATCTTAATTATTTTTTTATTAATTTTATTTCTTTTTTGTGATGAATATGATCAGAGTCTATGATTTGCCATAAAAATTGAAAAAGAAAGATAAGAACCTATCTATTGCTATCTTAAGCCTTCATATTTTCTTGTCTAACTAAGATAAAACTTTTCAGGTGTTTCTTTATTTTTCCTTAATTATCTTGTTTATGTGACTAGTGGAAACCAATTTTGGTGATATTTTTATTTTATCTTCTTGTCTCTCTTTTGATAATTCCCTCATTCTTTGGTTTTTTGCTTATCTTTCTCTCCCAACCTCCCCCCGCCCCGGGGGGGGTTTGAGTGAGATGACAGCTAACATTATGGTTTAATATCTACTATTACAGAAAGATGCATGCAAGTGGCTGGTTGAGTTACCATTTCCTCCAGTGACAGAAGAAATAGATAGTGAAATAACATGCTTGACGATTGATTAAACATATGGTTGCTTATAAGTAGAATTCTCGTGACCAGATGATTTAAAGTAGATACCTTAACTTTTGTGGTTTCTTTTCATTTATTCCCTTTGTCTTTACTACTTTTTAGCAATAGTAAGGACACATGTGGATCACAAAAGCTTTCAAAAGGAGGAATTCCACTAGCAAATGGAGATGCCCTACTGCCAAAACCACCTCCTTGGGCTTGCCCGTTAAGGACTGCACAAGAGATATATCGCAATAGTGCTGATAGGATGTCCTTTTCTGCTGCCCAAGCAATAGACCAGGCAATGGGTCACAAGTCAGAGGCCAAAGTGAAATTTGTTAATGTGAAACTTTCTGTAGAGAAGATGA
This sequence comes from Corymbia calophylla, assembly GCA_014182845.1. Taxonomy (NCBI): domain Eukaryota; kingdom Viridiplantae; phylum Streptophyta; class Magnoliopsida; order Myrtales; family Myrtaceae; genus Corymbia; species Corymbia calophylla. Next base: position 1,431,037 of record CM024701.1, on the reverse strand, counting down.
AACATCAGGCAACTGGTCAGAGAAGTACTAGCAGTCGACAAAGGGAAGGGGAGCAAACAACAGATTTGGAATGGGTTAGAGTTGTTCTGACAGCAGATCCTGGAGCGAGGATGGAAGATATCCAGGATCAAGGACCATCACGTCGGAAGGAACACCGCCGAGTTCCTAGTACAGTTGCTATTGAGGAAGTAAAGGTAAAGTGACAATGTGTTTACACCATACAATCTCTCAATTCACAATAGAGGCATAATTTCCAGCAATTTTACAAATATCGATGTTTTTATGCCTTCTGTATATTTTATATTTGTTCCTCTTATGGTAGTTAGCACCAGTGTTTTTCTTTTCCTGTGTGTTCTTTTGTCTGATGCCAGAAACTTTATTTACTCACTGCTTCACAGTATACAGTGGTGGTCTAAGAACTATTAGCTTGCAAGGCTCTTTGTTCCTTGTCGTCGAGTAATCTTAGTTCATTCTACAATGCATGTAAATTGTCCATCAATCAAGAAGTGTGGTAGAGGAGTTTAGATATCACTCAGGATGGTGATGAGTGTTGAAGTTGCTGGTGTAGATAGTTTGCTGGTTGAATCTCTGGCACGATGAATAGAGCCCTTCTTGATGGTGGTTTAAGAAGGCTTGTGATGTGGAAAACTTGTATCTGGAGAGAACTGGGGAGCATTGTAGTGTGATGTGTGTACAAAACATGAATATATTCCAGGATAGAAAAGGATTGTTGAATTTTATTCAGCTTTTATCTTTTGAAGCAGATATGATAATTTGTTTCATTATGGCATGATAGGTAATAGGCATCTCATATGGTCAGTTGGATGATTCCTTCTTGCTGGCATGATGCACTGTGGTAACAGATAGGGGCTTGGAGATTTACTCAAGAGGAACATTATGACTTGGAACCTCAGAATTTTCTTAACGATTGTTTTATTGGTCCCTGAGAATTTTAGCAATATGAAATTGGATTTTAAAATGAATTCAGTGGTGTGGACACTGACTGAGGAAGGAACATTTACAGTTAGATAAAATCCTTTTATTTGAAAAATAAAAGCAGTGTGGGAGAAACAATTACAGATTGAAATGTAGTGTCTGTTTCAATAATTTAAAGAAATAGGGAAAGGATACAGATTGGTGGCCTGGGAAGGAGAATGAAGCTATATTACTAGCTGCTTCTTTGTGGAAAGAAGTTAACCCTGATCAACTATTACTTGAAATGAGAAAGGATGATTCTTACTGGTGTGGGATGACTTGCATAGAAATGGGAGCAAAAAGGGTTGGCTGCCCTGTTTGGCTATCCTTCTTGTTAGGTTTGAATTCAATTATCAGTAATCCCTCCACCTTGAGCACCGTATTTGACTCTATTTTTTCTCACATTATGGATTTATACGGGTCCTTATTGCTTTCTGTCTCTTAATTATCCTTAATATAATCGTAGTCTAGAGACCCTCCTGGCATTTGCACTGTAAAGGCCTGTCTCTTTTTCTCTGGAACATGGCTGAGGAGTTTGTTAGAAAAACACGAAATGAACTAATTAGCCTCTGCTTACCTGGAAATTGTGAATCCAAGACTCTCTCTCCCTATCTGTTGTGTGTGCTTGTGTAATAAATGGAGATATGCTTGATTACATATATTTGCCGGGCTAAGTAACTAGATGATGTTCACTTATTTCTGAGTTTTACTCGACACAGGCAGCTGCGGCAAAAGGGGAAGCACCTCCTGGTCTGCCTTTGAAAGGGGCTGGTCAAGATTCATCAGAAGCACAGCCAAGGGTGAGTTGGCAGTGAATTGGGTTTATCTCTGGTTTTTCTTCTAAATAATATATCTCACTTGTAAAATACCTACTTTCTAAAGGCTGGGGGTACCCTCGAGGCTGGGGATGCCTTGTCTGGTGAGCTCTGGGAGGTCAAGAGGGAGAGAATCCGAAAAGCTTCAGAGTTTGGAAAGTTACCTGGTTGGGACCTGCGTTCTGTAAGTTCTATACCTGCACACTCCACCTTCCCGACTGTCAAAACCACTTTGTAATACTTGTTAGATCTTTACTTGGCTCTAATTTTGTAAGAATGATGTCATTGGTGAGGCAGGGTAGAGTTCTTTAGTAATGGTATCTTAAGGAAAAATTTTGCAAACTGAAAGCGTGATTGCTAATTGAAAAGCAAACTCAAGTAGAAATAATAAATAGATGCCACTAAAAGTGTATGAACTATCAAGCCAAATAAGATCAGCTTAAGCACTGTTTGGGCCATCTCTTTCAGTTCTCTTGATGCTTTGATATAATGCCTATTTCTATTCTGAGATGGGTTTTCATTTCCAAACTTAGCTGTTCGTGACAATTCCCTCCCTTGGCTATACACCCTCTCACAATTTCATCTCTGTCTGTCTGTCTGTCTGTCTGTCTCTAACACACAAGCACGTGTGAGTGCACAGATGTGAGTTGATTCTTTCTTTTATATGTGTGCATTTATGCACATGTCTGTGTGAGGCATTTAATTCCTCTTCTATACTATATTCCAGTTGCAAATTCATCAAGAAGATATCTTTGGATGGAAAACCTATATGTAAATACTTTTTTTTTTGATAACCTGGGAACCCCCCGCACGGCCGACAGCCGGAGATGGTAAACACAGGGCGAGCTGAGCCGCCTCCATAGACCCGGATGCGGGTGAGTCGCGTGGAATGCGGACGCGGGTATTCGAACCCCTCCCCCAGCGATGGGGGCGAAGGAGCGAAACCACGCGACCGGGTCTGTGGAGGCGGGGATTCGTCTCTCTCCTTTTCAAAGTTATTCAATCCTTTGATTCTCTTAAGACGATAAGTCACCTTTTCTTCTTTTCTTTTTTTTTGTCGTTCTTAATTTTTTAAATAGACTAAACCTTGGTTGTGCTTTATGGTGCAAAATTTTGATACTTTTTGGGCCAAGTTAGATAGATGCAAATCTACAAAAACTAGGTGATTGTTATTGGTGAAATGCAAGCTTCATGTGACACGGTCTTGTTTTAAGAGTGACTTTTCTATGTTGTTTCTATTTAAGATATTAGGAAAATGCATCGAATTGCAACAATATGATGACATCAATGGCCACCCTTAGGTGCATTTAAGTGGTGGTAGACAGTTGGAGGAGTTGTTACCTGGCCTTGTCTAAGAGATGTGCCTATTGGTGGCCAAATTTACTCATTAAGTGATTATGGGCCATGATTGCCTAAATTTTTTATGGTTTGAAGTGGTAGATGTTGCTTAAAATGTTACTTATTTCCACAGCAGTGATATGTAATTGTTACATAGCTTTGCAAGTTAGTTTGCCTCGTAGATGACCAAACGGTTTTGCTTTCTTTCTTCTCTTAGATAATTGTAAAGAGTGGTGATGATTGTCGACAGGAGCATCTAGCTGTGCAACTCATCTCCCACTTTTACGGTTAGTTATTTTGTTATTAGTCCTACGACTTATCTGGTCATGGCAGCTTTTGGTTCTTGTTTATCATTTCATTTTTTCCATCTCTGATCTTGTTTTGTCATTATACAGTATTGGGTATAAATCACAATGCAGATAATTTAGGCTTCCTGTGTTTGTTGCCTTTATATTCAAAATTATCTTGTTGGTAATTTTTCATTAAAAAACCATATTACATTTTACGCTAGATATCTTTCAAGAGGCTGGGCTTCCTCTCTGGTTACGCCCTTATGAAGTCCTCGTTACTTCTTCTTACACAGCTCTTATTGAAACCATTCCAGATACGGTATGTTTCTGCTATCATTCTAGTGTTTTTTTTATGTTGAAAAGAAATGTTAATCTCCAAGCTAAGTCTGCAGTGTCTTACAGGCTTCGCTTCATTCGATCAAGAGTAGATATCCCAATATAGCTAGTTTGCGTGATTTCTTTGTTGCAAAGTATCAAGAGAATTCTCCAAGTTTCAAGCTTGCCCAGGTAATTAAGCAGTCGAGAAAGTAAATTTTGGGCTACGACTGATTTTTTGCTTTCCCAAGATTGTGAGGTTCTAATAAAGCGATTTTACTGGTGGAGCTGTCTTTTTTGTTGGGACCACCTTTTTTTCCTGTGAGGTTCTTATAAGGCGATTTTACTTGCAGAGCTGTCTTTTTTGTTGTGACCACTTTATTTTTTTTTTTTGTTTCTTATAGAAAAAACTTCTGAGGATTTTGTAATTGGAGTTCAGAATCATTTTGGCTTCTATATGGAATTACTGCCATTCAAAATCTCTTCAAGGGACTTTTCCATTCATGGTAATTAGGATAAGTTAAAGTATCAATATGAAAGAGATGCAAAAGATTAAATGGAAGGGTCTAGGTTGAGTGTAAATTGGAGTACTTGTTAATTTTAACCTCTTGAGAGTAAGGAAGTGGCTGCTTTTATATCGTGAGTAAGCAATAAATGTCCAGTCAATTAGTTTTGTATTTAGCAAGTGCTTTGATTCTCTAGATCTGCCTTATAGAATTACTGTTTGCATAGACAATGAACCTCTTGTAAATCTTTAGCAATTCCTTGTGGCTTTTTATGTGATGGTTGTTATGTTCACTATGAACCTCTTGTATGCTGCATTGCTTATGCTCTTCTTTTACTTGATGCACATAAAAATGGCCACTTCACTGTTCCTGTGAAATATAACATGAATTTTTTTCTTCCATTCTTAAATGATGTCCTCCGAATATATGAGGGAAAGGAGGTTGTCGCTTGTGGATAGAATATGGTGACATAAGTGATCAATTTGAGCATTGAAATTAGCCGTTGAATTCACGAGTGATGTCAGATTTCTTTTAGTCAAATCACCTCAAGGTAGGCAAATATTGCAGATAAATTGCTGACTGAATGGAGCATGCATAACCATTTCCCCAACTAGTCAAAATCATGAGCTGGTTGGATTAAAATATCGACAGAATCTTATCAATAATGTTAAGATTGGATTTCAAATGTCAATAAACCACCCTGCTCTATTCATTAAAATAATTACACCCCTAGGCCTTAGCTTCCCATTCAATTTCCCTTTTGAGCTTCTCTATTTGCCATCACCACCTATTTGTCTTAGACTGGCCCATTTTATAAAAAATCATTTACCTTCTGCTGCTGTTTAGATGATTGGATGGTTTGCTTGTTTTAGTTTATGCAGACCTAATGAATCCAGGCAACATTGTGAGCAGGAACTGAAGTCTTACTCTAATTTTGAATGAGGAGACACTGTAGTAGCATAAAAAGAATGGATGTGAATCAAACGGTGTCCTTACTAAGATATTGAGTATAGTTTTCTAGTAAAAAACTAGAGAAAAGAAAGCTGATTGAGCCTCCTTCAATAAGGAACAAGGCACAAGCCAAAAAGATAACCAATAGTTGACTCCATGGGATGAGAACTGGGTTTTAATATGATAATCTCATTAATGATTATCAACAACAAGTGGATGCTGATTTTAGAAGTGATCTTGCTGTTTTATTGAATCATAGGATCCTTTTGATCCCACTATTTTGGTCTTCTCGTTCTTCAGTTTCCTTCTCCTCCTGTTTCAGTAGATGACCTTTCCGCTAGCCGGGCATGTATACTTAAGAGTGATGGGTTGAGATGGATGAGGTGATTTAAACATTGCCATGCCCTTGCTTTAAATCTTTTTGCAGTTAAACAGGGGTCATTTCAGGCACTGTATATTGTAGACAGGCGGCTTATTTTGCCTTTTCACTAGTGAGATTTAGTTAACTAGTTGACTGAGCCATCAGAGTTAAAATTTTGGAAATGATAAGTCCATTCAACCAGTTTTCAAGTCCTGGCAGTATTGTCACGTCATTCTGGGTTATATCCTAGAGTGTATACTATCATCAGTTGTTTGGTCATGTCCATGCTGGTATGCTCAAGTGAGTCTACACATGAGCTTGTGTTGGTGCTTGGTTGTGTGTTGTTGTATGTGCTTGCTCAAGGGTGCAGTTTGCGCCTGTGCCTGTGTGTATCCTTGCAAATATGTTGGTATTTGCTTCATGGCAATGTGTATGTCTGATAAGTGCACGAAGGTGTGAGAATGCTCTCTCATCCTTGCACATATCCAGTGATTGTGAGATCAAAGGAACGTCTCCCTCTCTGTGCATTGTTATCTTTTGTCATTTTCTATGAGATCAGTTCACTCCGGCCAGAAAAGAAAAATTAGATCAGTTCAGTCATTGCTCTCTTTCATGTGTTCAATTCAATAAGGTGAACTTTTGAACATTAAGAAAATATGAATATGATGTTCTTCCTTTTATTCTGATGTTGCTGTCTTGAATTGCAGAACGCCCTTTGAGACAATTAATTCCTTGGTCCTTTGAGTTTTGAGATTGATAATGAAAACAAAATTTTTAAGCATTCAGAAGTCCGATCACATGTGAACTTTTTCCTTACTGCAGAGAAATTTTGTTGAAAGCATGGCTGGTTACTCACTAGTTTGCTACTTTCTTCAGGTAAGAGAGCCTCCTTTCTCAGCATCTGTTCTCAGATATAGAAAATGTGCATGATCAGTACAATATGTACTCAATGTATTATCCATTGTGTTTAAAATCGCAATCTGACAAATAAAATCTAAAGATTTTACGAGCCAGATCATGTGAATCATGTTAACTTGGTTGAAATCGTTTATAGGGGTAAAATCAGTTTAAATTGTTGGAACCATTAAGATTGCGAGTTGCCTTGCATAGAATCATTATTTGGATGAATCAATTCTTCAGACAGAAGAAGAAGAAGGAGGAATTGAAAACTTAGATCAAAACACTATGTATGGATCGTATGAACTGCCTAAACAAGAATTATCCTTCCTGAACGCAACATACAACTCTCCGTTGTATTGTGCTCTCCAAGTGTGCTTGTGAGTTAGACAAAGAAAGGAAAACTTGGACAAAAAGAGAAGTGACTCAGACAAAACAAAACGAAGTGACTGAAATAGAGCTATTTTGAGATTGCCTATGAAATGAGGCATGTAACAACCTACTACGAAGAAGTTCTGGGAGTTATGATGGTAACAAGCCCATTATGCATTATTGAATCACTGGTGCCTGATTGAATAAATAAATTCAAAATAAAAAGGGATAAGAAGAAGGCCTCCTCTTCTCTTATTGCTACAAACAGATAGAGCTAGACTGTTTTTATGTGAAATAAGTCTTTCTTTTTACAAATGAATCTTGTCTGGTAGAGCATGCTATTGGTATATTATTTTTTCTGAGTTTTCATGAACATATTATCTAGTTAATTTTTAGCGGTACTGGTAATTAGAGAGTGCAATTTAGATTTACCTGTGAATGCATTTGAATTTTTGAGGTACTATAACATCATTAGGTTTTAGCTACTCCAAAAAACCATTTTCAGGTATTATTAAGTAAATTTACTTGCATAATGTGAGACCTTGCTAATTGATGGCTGTGTAATATATATGCCATCAATTGTGGTGTTGATGTTACTAGATGGACCATTTACTTGGTTCTTGTTGAGTTTAATAATGTAGACTTTCATGATCAAGTTGACTGACTGAGTCTCAGAATTTTTAAAAATTTCTTTTATAAAGTTCGTAAAATCTTATGATTCTGTCTCAGGATTCAATATTAGGGGGACCTTGCTGATCATAGGTGAAAAAACGAGTTTGACTACCTTGGTATAACCTAAGCACTTTGTTGAATAGTGTGGCAATGAGGTGGACAGTTGATTGAAGTACTAGAGATGGGATCTATAAGCCAGTGGTTCTTTCTTCTTTGTGATGAATTAGAACTGGCAAAAACATGAACAAAGGAATCTTAGTAAAGTTTTTAAGCAATTGTAGCATTATTTATATGCAGTAGTGGACTGATAAACTTTTACGGGTAGGATAAATTGTATTAATGCCTCAAAGCCTCCTCGTGGACATATCCAATAATTGAATGTTCTTGTTTTTCACTTATATTTTTGATGCTCCACTTTTCTTGACCTCTGAGAACTTTCAGTTTCTGAAATGGAATTGTTTGGAGCATATGAAAGAGAGGTCAAAGTAGATATTTTCATAAGGATATAACCTGAATGGATTTTCGAAGATCTTCTCGTGTGATTATTTCCTTGGTTCTCTCCTCACATGCTGTGAGATTCTTTTCCATACCCTTTGGGTGTTAAAGATAGGGTGGTGAGTGGGAAGACTACACCTTTTGCTGTTTCTAGCATTTTATAGCACACATGAGTATGTCATGCTCCAGAAACATCATTGTCATTCTAATCTTATAATTCTTATCAAACTTCTTGCTTGTTAAAATAAACTCTTTCAGCCATTGATGGACCTTCTTTTTAAGTCGATTGGTCAGTTTTTACTAGATTCTTCCAACTCCAGTCTATTGCTGATCTGAATGTCTTTAGCACACATTACCTAGGAAGTTATTTTCCAGGAAACATCATTTAATTTTGAGTTTTATATTTTATCTCAATTCTCGCCTCTCAAATTAAACTCTTTCCGCGATTATGGGTTTTTTTTCTAAGTTGATTGGTCAGTTTCTACCATGGTCAGTTTTTCAATGATTGAAGTTTATCTTTGCTGATGTTTTTTCCTTGAAGTTTCTCATATCTCAATTCTTTCTGAGATTCTGTTTGTGTGCTGGGTGGGCAATAATTTTTCTGCTAAATCAATTTGGGTCTTGCTTATAGATTGCATTTTTGGAATAAACTATTTCCCTTGTGCATGTGCTTTATTGGAGTAGTCATATCATTTGTCTTCATTTTTTTACCATACGTAAGCCTTTGATTTTTGGTTTCTGAGGCAACTGTAAATTGAATGTTGTATTTTTTTTTTCACCTTCTGTCAGGTGAAGGATCGTCATAATGGGAATCTCTTACTGGATGAAGAAGGGCATATTATTCATATTGATTTTGGCTTCATGCTGTCAAACTCACCTGGTGGGGTGAATTTTGAGAGTGCGCCTTTCAAACTAACACGTGAACTTCTTGAGGTGATACGAATTTTCATTGGAATTGCATTACAGTTTTGCTGTTACTTTATATTCACATGGAAGTTTTGCCTTATATTTGAATGAGGTTTAAATTGTAAACTGTGGCAGGTCATGGATTCTGATGCTGAGGGAATACCAAGTGAATTTTTTGACTACTTTAAGGTATGGGAGCAACTTTTCAGTCTAATAAATGATTTTGGCTTCTCCCCTTTACATTGTGTCTATGATTCTTTCTTCCAGGTTTTGTGCATCCAAGGGTTCCTTACGTGCCGCAAACATGCAGAGCGTATCATTTTGCTTGTGGAGATGTTGCAGGTAAGTGGAGTGCTATATATTGCCCAACAAGAGCTCATGGATTGACTTGAAAAGATTTTGCCATGATGTCCTCTGAATCCTCAAGATTAAACATTTTACAGATATGATGGGTGGCCTAAGGGGAACTACTGATTTTGTGACTGGACAGAGCATTTTACATTCAATACCTTGTGATTTTTGTAATGCTTTTCAGCGCATGCTTGTATTCTTAGATTTGTGAAGAATCTAGATAACATCTTGGAATTCATTTGAACATGGGATTGTGAAGTGAGCATGATTTTGAAAGAGGTCTAGTAATAGATTTATTATTTCCCCACTTTAAAATCAGTTAATTCCAATTGATTTTTCCTCCTCAGAAAGAAAACTGGTGTTATTACCGAACTAAAAATGCGCATTATGTGAGTGCGAAGTTTTAGTGGCTTGAGGAGCTGCAACTGTGGAAGTAGTGTGGTTGTTTTACCATTGCTAGCCTCTCATTCAACTTGTGGGGTAATTGGGTGGACCTATAAGGTTGTTTACCTGAGTTCCTTGAGACCAATATTCTGATCAGTTGTACGTGCGGGCGCCAGACCTTAATCTGAATTAAAATTATGTGTCTTGGTCACTCAAATGACATATAACTTACCTCTTTGCATTGATTGGGTCAGGACTCTGGGTTCCCTTGCTTTAAAGGTGGTCCACGGACCATTCAGAATTTGAGGAAGAGATTTCACCTAAGTTTAACGGAAGAGGTTAGTTCTGAGTTGATACATTTGATTGCGATGCACCTTCTTTGTTTGCTATGGTTGTTACAGCAGTGTGTCTTGGTTCTGGCAGCAATGTGTATCCTTGGTGCTTTCCCTAATTAGTAGCAGCTTGGATGCATGGCGGACGCGCCAATATGATTACTATCAGAGGGTTTTGAATGGGATACTGTGAGCAGTGATTAAGTTTGTGATTACTGGGTCATTCTGTTTGGTGTGGCTGCCGGGTATGAAAGTTCCCGTCACACTTGACTGGGCCGGTTTGTGTGTGCTTGGAGGGCTGCTTATTCACTGTTGGATGCCTTCCTATGTTTTCACGGTTGCAAAGATTTGTGATTATTCTGGGTTTCTGGCTGGCCTTACTCCTATGTGGATGAGCTTGCCGCCAAATATTCTTCGTGAAAGTCATAGCAGCTTATACCGTTACGCCGGAGATTCTGTCCCAAGAAGATACCCTTTCTTCCATGTAATTTGGAATCCATTTATTGCGAGCATTGGTACTACGAAAGACATCCATAGTCAAAAGAGCATACTGTACAGAGATTTTGTTGGGGGAAGATACAAAGGACTCGTCGGGGGCCAATGAAGTTCCAGAGTCTTCGATTTCTGTGAATCAGTCCGGCGTTAAGAAGATGCGCGATTCTCCTTTTCTGCCATGGTCGTTCAGTGAGTTCTATCTTCCCTTTATGATATTTTTCCATGAAACAAACACATAGATATGTAGAATTGTTGGGGAAAAAAAGGGCATGTCGGTTTCCTTTGTTCCCTCTCTTTTTTCCTTTTCCCCCTTTGCTGTAGGCATGTGATCATTTGTAAGGATGTGTAAATTTTTGGGGTCTTGATTTCTGTGATGAAGGTCGCCCGCCTTCTCGACCACAATTCTGTTGAAACAATGTTAAAACTGTCTTGCCACGGTCAATATCGATGCGTCTTGAAGATGGCATGCCGCCATTTTCATGGCTGAGCATCTGTGTTTCACCTCTCCGTGATATCCTGTTGACTGTGTTTCGAGTACAGACTGTTCAACGTCGGGTCAATCAGCATTCGACCCAAAAAAAAAAAAAAAAACCGTCAGGTCAATCAGCCAATCGTTGCTGATGAAAGTCACTCAATCTTTATCCGGTCACGCTTGATGCAGCTGCATCGTTGGCACGATCCGTTGCGTCTTTGATCAGCTCTGGCAGCTGATGGAATCTTAGACATCAAATTCTAGGTGACGTGTGAAGTCAAATCTTGTATGCCATCCATCCACAGGAGAAACGTCGGCCTACTTGGCCGTCTCTTGCTCTGTTTTACTTGCAAGATCTGTGGAACCTGGTCTCGTGGATTTTGTGTGCGGATCTATCTTTAGAGCGGGGTCAATTCCATCAAAAACGTCAAATTTTAGGTTTAGCTTCAAATCTATTCCAAACTTATTTTTGTCTCAAAAAAATTTCAAAATTTAGATTTAGTCCCAAATTTGCCTAATTTTTTTGTCTTTAAAAAAATTCTAAACTTTAGGTCTAGTCCTAAATCTGTTTTGAATTTTGTTGTCTAAAAAAAATCATCAAATTAATCTATTCTCAAATTTACTCCGTGGGTCCGGTCCCAATTATCGATAATAAATGCACATCGGTAAGGTGATATGGAAAATTATTTTCAAAATAAAATAATTCTAGGATATAAAAATTATGGATGACTAGTCCCAACTTTTGGACAGAGACTTGGCAAATTTAGGACTAGAGCAAAAATTGATGATTTTCTTTTCGAAAAAAATTTGGGTCGATTTGAAATTGGACCTAAAATTTGAGATCTTCTCATGGTAGATTTGGGATTATAGGTTATTTTTTTAGATTAAAAGGTTTGAAGGAGATTTGGGATTGTACCTAAAATTTGGGATTTTCTATGGAATTGGCCCCACCTTTTAGAACGAGAAATGAAGATTCTATTTGGGGTCTGGTGCTAAAACGGATGTGTTACTGAAAGGGTGAAATATGCAATCAGGCAAGGCAATGCTCTACTTGTGACTATATTATTGTTGTATGGCCTTTGATGTCATTTTTGTTTGTGACTAACGTAAATTTAAATGCGTATCTTATTACTTTCTATATTATAGTATAATCACTATCTATATTATAGTATAATCACTATTCCTACCAAAAGAATGTATATGTTGTCACTCCTTTTCTTTTGACACGTCCTTTGAAAAAAAAATTAGTATAGAAATAAATTTAGAATAGAAATAAAAGTAAAAATTTTATAAAAAATTTCAATAAAGGGTTTCGAGTTTTTTCATTTTCTCAAATAAACTCATTTCAAATAAAGACTTAAAGTAATTTTAATTATTTTAAATAAGAGTTTGAAGTGACCATTCAAATAAAGGCCTCACCTCATCAATGGACTAAATTTTCCGACTAGTGACGTGTTTTTTTGTCCATTTTTTTCTTTTTCTTTTTCCTTTTCTTTTTTCTAATTCTTCTTCCTCTTCCCTGTGGCCGGCCACCGGGACGCCCACAGAGGGCTAGGCTACGGTCGTGCTCGCCTGATCCAACGAGGGGCAGCCTCGCCTGCCCAGGCGCTCCATCTTCTTCTTCATCGTCCTCCATCTTCCTGCGCAGCTTGAACTGAGACAACCCCACAAAGGAAAATGGAGATGCAGCAGCTCCTGAGCATGGGCTTTTCCAGCGAGTTAGCCGCCGAAGCCATCGCCACCACCGGCGGCAAGCCCACCCTCCAGGCCACCCTCCATGCCACCGCCCAGTGGATACTCAGCCGAGAACCCGGTTCCAAGAGGAGCGGCGGAGAGGAAGGGTTCCTGCCCCACGATCCCTTGGCCGGATACGGCCTCGGACCGTCGATGACGTCGACCCTGTTTGGTTCAGCTCCCCGCCGACCGTCGCCGCATCCCCACGACGGCGACCGCCGGCCAAGTGTCCCCAACCTAATCCTAACGCGGGCCCTAACCCAATCCCGGCCCTCCTTATGTAATAAAGTGAAATAAGATTCACTTCAAACCCTTATGTAATAAAGTTGTGGTACTTTGAATCAATTTTTTGTTTAAAAAGAAATTTAGTCAAAGTGTTTTACTCATTTAAAATAAAATCAACTTCAAATCCTTATTTAAGAAAATTTCAACATTTCGAGTACCTTTTGGAATTTTTCGAAAATTTTATACTTTTTTATTTTTTGAAATATAAATAAAAAATTTGATATGACATAAAAAACTTTTCTCATCGCTTAAGATCAATTTCGATTTAAGAAAATTCCGACACTTACTTTTGTTGCCTACTAGCCATTTGCTGCATCCGTTGGTCGCTATCGTCGGTGGTGATTAGTATAAATTTTCTACTTCTCATTAAAACTCTTTTATTGTTCGCCTTACCACTAATCGCTCGCTTGCTTGTTGCGTTTTCACTTGTAAAATCTTTCTACTTATCTATTTCTGAAACATGAATGAGAAATAAAAAAAAATTTCCATCACCCGCCCTTGTTATTAATCGGCCATCCACTCGAGAGAGAAATTTTATGATTTCTATTCTGAGAATTGAAATTTCGCATCATCATCAAAATGTGTATTTTTTATTTGAACTCGTACATAAATAAAAATAAAAAAATCCATTTTCCATTTCAGAATTCAATTTTTATCAGCATGGTTGTCGTTCGTGTCGTAATTCTAGGCCACATGTGCAATCAAATCCTACGAGCCATCCATCCTCAGGAGAAATGTCGGGCCTAATTTGTCGTTGTCTTACGTGAGGAATTACGAAGATTCCGTTCTGGGGTCTCGGGCCAAAACGGGGCGTCGTTCGCGCTTTTTTTTTCTAAGCAAAGCATTCGGGACGTTTTGGAAGGAAGCTTGCAAGAGACGCGTTCTATTCGGGCATTTCCCTTTTTTTTTAATTTTTTTTTATGGGTTTCTGGATGGACCATTTGAGAAGTTATTATATACCATATGTTGTTTTCCCTTCTTCCTTCCTTTTTTTCATTTTTTTTTCATGTGATGTTTTTTTTTTTCTGTTTCTCAGCAAATTCGATTTTTCTCTTTCGTAATTTGGAACTCTGGTAGCATTCCAGTGTTGACTGCGCTTCGAGTGCCTACCGTTCAACATTGGGTCAATCGGCATTCGACCAAAGAAAAAGAAAAAGAAAAAATTGGGTCAATTGGTCAATCATTACCGATGAAAATCACACAATCTTATCCGGTCACGCTCGATGCAGCTGCATCATTAACACCATCTATTGCGTCTTTGATCATCCACAGCCTGTTGACCCAATTTTTTTTTGGACCACAAGAGAAATATCGGCCTACTTGATCGTGTCTTGCTCTGTTTTACTTGCAAGATCAGTGGAACTTGGTGTCTCTTGTGTATTTTGCGTGAGGATCTTTGTTTAGGATGGGGTCAATTCCATAAAAAAAAAATTTCAAACTTTTAGGCCTCTAATTTTTTTTTTATCTTAGAAAAATTCCTAAACTTTAGATTTAGTCACAATAGAAAAAATTTTAAACTTTAAGTGTAGTTCCAATCCACTTCAAATTTTGTTTTGTCAAAAAAATCATTAAATTTAAAGTATCGTTTGTTTAGTGGAAAATGCGATGTTTCAGAAAAATTTAATTATTTTCCAAATGTTTATTTGAAATATGAAAATAAAATGGAAAATATTTTTTTTACTATTTGGTAAATTTTTTTCTTTCACGTACTCTTTTTCAATAAATTTTTATTATTTTATTTTATTAAAATCGATTTTTGATTATTTTATTATTTTAAAAACGATTTTTTAATCATTTTTTAATTTTTATGAAAATAGATTTTAAATTGTTTTTCTTTTTGTTTTTCTTTTTTCCTTTTATTTTTCTCATGCTCTTTCTTCTTCCTCACCGGTCACCGCCCACGCAGCGGCGGCAACCGGCCAAAGGCGACCTCTGGCGAGCACGAGCGTCGAGCTCGCCGATCAGGTAAGCCTCGAGACTGGCGAGCTCGGCGCTCGCTCGATCGGCGAGCGAGAGCCTCTGGCGAGGCCCGAGGCCGGCGAGCCTGCTCCAAATCCGTCAACAGTGACTTGAGTGCGCGCGCAGGGAGAACGCAGGAACACTGGGCGGCAACAGAAATCTTGCGCAATCGAAGGGGACTAACCACCCCGACGTTTTGCTTTCGGACGAAAATTTGACGAGGGAAAATGCGGATGCAGAGATCGAAAGCGGAAGAGAGAGGGGCCGGTTAGTTCACCGACCCTGGAACCGGAAGGATCGTGGCGAGATGGCGGAGTCCATGGCGGACGAGAATGGGAGCAAGAATCACTCACCGGCCTCGAGGCTCGCCGGCGTCGGGCCTCGCCCGGCGACCTCTGGCTCGCTCGCCGGCGAACTCGAGTCGACGCTTGTGCTCGCCGATCTGGCGAGCGAGCTCGAGTTCGCTGGCGAGCTCGCCAGAGGTCGCCGGCGAATGAGCCACAGGTAGCTTTTGGCCGGTCACCGGCCGTCGCGTGGCCGGCGTCCGGCGTGGAAGAGACGGTTCGAAAGGAAAATAAAAGGAAAAAGAAAAGAAAAGGACAAAGACAAACAAAAAATGGATTTTTTTAAAAAGAAAAAATAATAAAAATTAAAAATTAAAAAGAAGAAGAAGAAATGGGAACTAGTACAAGTGTGAGATAAAAAAAGAGTAAGTGAGGAAAATGTTTTTTTTTATTTGAAAAGTGGAAAATATTTTTCCTATTTCGAAGACTTTTTTCCTTCACAAAAAATATTTTCCCCAAACCCAATCAAACGCCAAAAAATCATAAAAATATTTTTCTATAAATTATTTTCTACATGAAATGAACGAAATTAAATTTATTCTCAAATTTACCTAGTGGATCCGATCCCAATTATCAATAATAAATACACATTGACAAAATAATATGAAAAATTATCTTCAAAATAAAATTATTCTAGAATATAAAAAATTATGGATGGCCAATCATTAACTTTTTGAGAAGAGAGTTAACATGACAAATTTAGGATTAGAGCAAAAATTGATGATTTCTTTTGAAAAAAATTGGAGTAGATTTGAAATTAGACCTAGAATTTGAGGTTTTCTCAAGGCAGATTTAGGATTATATTTTTTTCCGAGACAAAAAAAGTTCAAAAAAGATTTGGATTGAACCTAAAGCTTATGATTTTTTGTAGACCTTTAGAATGAGGAACTAGGATTTTATTTGGGGTTGGTGCTAAAATGGATGTGTGTCAAGAGAAATCTTACCTAATTGAAAGAGTGAAATTTGCATTCAAGTGACTTGTGACTATATTATTGTTGTATGGTCTTTGATGTCATTTTTGTTTGTGCTTACGTTAATTTAAATGTGTATCTCATTGCTTTCTATATCTATAGTATAACCACTACTCTGACCAAAAGAA
This sequence comes from Corymbia calophylla, assembly GCA_014182845.1. Taxonomy (NCBI): domain Eukaryota; kingdom Viridiplantae; phylum Streptophyta; class Magnoliopsida; order Myrtales; family Myrtaceae; genus Corymbia; species Corymbia calophylla. The sequence goes on along the minus strand of CM024701.1, from coordinate 1,414,689 downwards.
TGTATATGTCGTCACTCCTTTTCTTTTGACACATTCTTAAATAAGAACATGAAATAGAGTTTATTTTAAATAAAGATATAAAGTAGTTTTAGTTGTTTTAAATAAGGGTTAGAAGTGATCGTGTCTATTTCAAATAAAAGCCTCACATCGCCGATCGCTAGTTAGCTAAATTTTTCGATCGGTGAAATGTGTATTTGTTCAACTTTTCTTTTTCCTTTTTTATCTTTTTATTTTATTTATTTATTTATTTTTCGATTTTTCTTCTTCCTCTTGCTAGTGACCCACCGGTTGGGCGGCCACCAGCAATGCCCGCAAAGGACTGGGCGAGGGTCGTGCTCACCTGCTCCGGTGAGGGCCACCCTCGCCGACCACAGGTGAGGCGAGGGTCGGCCTCGTCTCGTCAAAGCCTGCCTAGGCACTTCATCTTCTTCTTCATCGTCCCTTCATCTTCCTCTTCATCGGCTCCTCCTCCTGCGCAGCTTGAACTGAGACAACCCCACAAAGGAAAATGGAGATGCAGCAGCTCCTGAGAATGGGCTTTTCCGGCGAGTTAGCCGCCGAAACCCTCGCCGCCACCGGCGGCAAGCCCACCCTCCAGGCCACCGAGTGGATCCTCAGCCGGCGGTCGTTCTCGTCCTCGCCGACCGCCGCCAGCCCTAACCCTAACGCCGGCCCACTCCAAGCCCTCCTCCAATAATCCTTCGCCCACTTCTCCTCCTCCTCCGCCGCCGTCGCCTCCGCCTCGGATCGAGGCGCGACCGCGGGACGACGGCCCGCCGACCCCGACTCCTCCCGATTGCAAGCGTCTCAGGCTGTTTTTGCCGCAGAACCCGCAACCACTTGTTCCCAGAGGAGCGGCGGGGAGGAAGGGTTCGCCGCCCCACGAGCCCTTGGCGGAGCGGATACGGCCTCGGACCGGCGTCGGGTAGGACCATCTGCCGCGCAGGAGCTCGCTCCTGCGTTCGGCGATCGCGGTCGATCGCCTGCCCTCGACGACCCTCGCCTCGCCTGCGCCTGGGCAGGCGAGGCCCACCCTCGCCAGCGGCCGGCGATGGTCGTCGAGCCCTCGCCGGCCCCAGGCGAGGCCGACCGTCGCAGATCTGGCGAGGGTCGGCCTCGCCGGCCTCGAGGATGGCCACGAGGGGCGGCCTCCCCCAGGGCGAGGGCGACCCTCGCCCAGCCTTCCGTGGCCGTCGCCGGTGGCCGGCCGGCCACCGGCCAAGAGGAAGAAGAAGAACCAGAAAAAAGAAAAGAAAAAGAAAAAAAGGAAAGAAAAAAGAAAAAAATGGAAAAACACCCTTAATTGTTGGATAGTTAGGCTTTTATTTGAAACAGATATAGTGAATTTAGGTCCTTATTTGACATAGACATAATCTCTTCATATCTTTATGTAAGAAAGTCACTTCAAATCCTTATTTAAAACAAAATCCACCTCAAATCCTATTTGAGAAAATGTCAGCACTTCGAGCCATTTTATGAATTTTCCCAAAATTTTATACTTTTTTATTTTTGAAATATAAATGAGAAATAAAAACTTCGTACTAGTTGCTTGCCAGTCATCTACCGCATCTATTGGCCACTATCGTGGCTGTTTAGTATAAATTTTCTACTTCTCTATTTTTAAAACAAAAATGAGAAATTAAACCTCTTCTTATCGTTCGCCCTCACTACTAACTGCTCGCTCGCTTGTCGCGTATTTGCCGGTAAAATGTTTCTACTTATCTATTTTTGAAACAGAAATGAGAAATAAATTTTTTTTCCCATTGCTCCCCCTTATTACTAATCGATTGTCCACCCAAGAGAGAAATTTTATGACATTATCAAATGAATTTCTATTCTAAAAATTAAAATTTTGCATCATTATCAAATATGTATCTTTTATCAGAATTAGTCTAAAATTAAAAATAAAAAAATCATTTCCGTTCCAGAAATCAATTTTCATCATAAATAATGGCTATGGTTCGTGACGTAATTCTAGGCCACATGTGAAATCAAATCTTATGAACCGTCCATCCATAGGAGAAATGTCGGGCCTAATTTGTCGTTGTCTTACGCTATTGGTCGCGTTGTGTATTTTGCGTGAAGATCTATCTAATCTTTTAGAACGGGGGAATGTCGAAGATTCCGTTCGGGGGTCTTGGACCAAAACGGGGCGTCGTTCGCGCTTTTTTCAAAGCAAAGCTTCTCCAACAAGAGGCGTGGGCGAATTTAGCTGTGTTGGGACGCTTCGGAAGGAAGCTTGCAAGAGACGCGTTCAATTCGGGGATTTCCCTTTTTTTTTAAATTTTTTTTATGGGTTTCTAGATGGACCATTGAGGAGTTATTATATACCATATGTTTTTTTCTGTTTCTCAGCAAATTCAATTTTTCTCTTTTGTAATTTGGAACTTAAAAATTGTTGTTTTCGTGAGGTAGAAAAATAACCAATCGAGTAAAATGTAAAGCAAACAACGACTTTGTGGATTGAATTGGATTTTTCTTTTGGTATTCTTACTTATAAACAAATATTTCTTTAGAGAATATATGAATTAATTTTAAATATTTTCCCCATTAAAAAGGGGAAATTATTTTTTGCATTGACTGACAGAAGTCTTCCCTCCTCTCTCTCTCTCTCTCTCTTCTTTCTCTCACTTGTCAGCCTCTACTTAAAGAGGGAAGCTACTGCAAACTTTCTTCCTCCTCCACCCCTCATCTCCACTTCCATCTTCTCCCCCTTCTCCCTCTCTCCCTTCACCACACGCACTCCCACCCCAGTCTCTCTTGCTTCCTTCTGCTTCCCGATTCTTCTTCTTGGCTGCGTTTTCTCTATCCGGGTATTGTTTCTTGGATCTTTCTCTCTCTCTTCCTTTCTTTCCCCGATTCTTGGGTCGATCGGCTTGGGATCGTCTCGTCTGCCGAGATCTTGGGCTTCCGCTTCTTTCTTTCTGTAGATTCCGCTCGCTTTCGTGCTGGGTTTTTGCTCGATTAGGGTTCGCGTTTGGGTCTTGTCGCTTCGATCGTCCCGAAAGGAGCGGGCTTTGCGGGTGTTTCCTGCGAAAGATTGGTTTTTGGCTTTAGGGTTTTTCTAAAGAGCGAGGATCTTGGAAGTAATTGATCGAACCGAGGGGTTTTGATTCGATTCTTGGTTTTTTGGGTTTAGGGTTTCGGTTTTCGTACCCAGTTGGGTGTCAGAGATGGTTCGGGTTGCCGGATCACTGTGGATTTGAGTTTGGATGTTCGTGGGTGCTGTGAAATGAAATCTTTGTTTTCTCGAATTGTGGTTTCGGGGTGATCGGGGTGCTTGATAATCTGTTTGCTTGTTAGGGTTTTCTTGGGCACTCTTTAGCTAATGGTTTTCGAAACAGGGTTTTTGTCGCACGCCAGATGTCTTTTGAAGGGAGCGAGAGACCCTCGTCATTTCTTCGTTGTGTCTACATTTTCATGATCCGCGGAAGACTCTGTTGCACTGGGAAGATCCTCTTTCGGCACTGGACCTGACAGATCGTTGTTTCCTTACCGTTTTTTACATTTCAATTTAGTTGTTTGTTTGCAAACCTTGGTAATTCCTCTGGAAAAGGGACTCCGACGTTCTCAGTTTTTAGGATAAAGAAAAATTGCACTAGTTGGTGCCTGTGAAGAGAAACTTTATTGGCCACGAGAGCCTCCGAAATTTAGTCTGGTCTTCTGATGGTGATAGCACCTCTTCCCCCGGGTTTCCGTTTTCACCCTACTGATGTCGAGCTGGTCAAGTATTACCTGAAGAGAAAAGTGCTGGGAAGGAGGTTTTTTGAAGCAATTGGGAGGTTGATATATATAAGTTCCTCCATGGGATCTTCGAGGTATGTGGAAGTTTCTTCCTGTATCTGCTTGGTATTTAGTTGCAGATTGAGTTTTTTGGCCTGTAACATGATTTGGCATGCTAAATATGATTCTTTGCTTCCCTTATCAGGTCAAGCTTGTTTGAGTAGTAGATCTGAAATGGTATTTCTTCTGTCCCCATCAGAGGAAGTATGCAACTGGCGCTAGAACAAACCGATCGACTGAGTATGGGTTCTGGAAAAACTGGAAATGATAGGCCTGTAACTCACAACAGTCAAACTGTGGGAATGATAAGAAGCTTCGTTTTTCACATTAGTAAGACAGAGCGAACAAATTGGGTGATGCATGAGTATAGGCTTGAGGATGAGGATTTGAAGACAAAAGGGGTGGAACAGGTATTGCCTTGTCCTTTCCTGATAAGGATTATGCAAATCTTTGTCTCATGGAAATCTGGTCTCCTTGCTTGTAAATTAAATGTGAGTGAGTTTGTTATCATTGTTGTTGGACATCAACTATGGTGTCATGGATCTCTGGTGTTATAGTCATTTACCATAAGCGAAGCTAGTTGGGTTTATCCATTCTGATGATCCTATTGAGATTTGATTATATAGCCTTGTTGGCTAGATTAGCATTTTCTACATGGTTTTATCTGAAATGATGGACCTGTCCAAGTTCAAATACCTTTATTATCTTTTTAATTCTTTCATTTTTTATGAAGTTGGCAATTCTAGTTTGCTTATTAAAATGGCTTTATCTTGTTCCAATTACGTTGCCTAACCCCTGCATGTGATTGTCATGGTATCTTTAGTTTTTCAGCGCACATCATCAAGAGTCTCAATAAATGCCATCGACCTCTTGCTTTTCAGTAATTTGTCCAACTCTGCTTTGCTCATCTTTCGCTTGCACTATGCCAGTATGCTTTCTGTTTACTTGGACCTGGCGTTGCTTTGAGGAGGCAGGGAGAATTTCGTGAAAGCAAAGGATGTTTGGTGTTGCATTATAGTGTAGCTTAGAAAGGCTGAGTTTTTCAACAATAACCATTTGAGCCACAAACGGTCTTAATTTTCTTGAGAGCATTAGCTGTTAAAGCTGAGACTCTGTGAACTTCTTTCATAACATATTAGGGCTCTACGATTGTATGTCTGGTAACTGACAATTGTACATTGGTGCCATGTGTTTGAAGGCAGGGGAGTTATCTTCTGCTGCAAAGTGAATTAGCCAGGGCTCATTGAAATTGCATGTTTCCTTTATTTGTCTTAAGACACTTTTTTTTGAATGGTTTATCCCTAGGCTTTTTAATATTTTCATGTCTTTGTTTGTGAGTTGGATCATCTTCTTAGACAATTGTAATTTCTTTACCTAGGCAGGTATGTATATAGGTATCTAGGTTTATGTGTTGCACTTGGCTGGCTGTTCATGTGGACCTATGAATGCCTATGTGCATGTACATACTTGCTGACACATCTCGGCATATAATGATGAGTAACCCCATAATCTGGTAAATAGACAGTTCCATAAATGGTACATTGCTGTTTTGTATGCTTTCTTCTTTGAACATACTGCATTCCTTAACATGTTACTCCATAAATCAATGAATTATCACAATACTGATACTTAAAACACGTTTTTAGTGGTTTATACATGGAATTTAATTATTTGGTCAATAATAAACTCACTATAGGACTTTTTAAACCTATTCTTCACCATTAAAATTCTAATCTTCACATTTTTATCCTCAGTTTTGTTTTTCCCTTTTGATTTTTGATAGTTCAATCTCACAGATGCATATATTTGATGTTGCGACTATGCTGCTGTATATTTGTCCTTATAAGGATACAGAACTGATCACTGAACTTTCCTGAGTGCAGGACACATTTGTACTTTGCAAGATCTATGAGAAAGATGGTCTTGGTCCAAGAAATGGGGCACAATATGGGGCACCCTTCAATGAGGATGAATGGGATGACGATGGAGGAGATGATGTCCCCCCTGCTAGCGCTTTCACTCATGAATTTATTCTACCTAATATCAGAAATATAGATCCTGAGCGATTCTGTGAAGGGTCCACATCCAAGGCATGCCCAGCTGGACCATCTCAGATTATGCCTTCGGTTGTCAATGTGCCTCCACTAGCCCCTGCCAATGACATCACAATGGAGGATCCTCAGAATCAATGTCTTTGTTCACATGGTATCTTCGCTGATGATATCCCAGCAGCACCCTCTGAGAATGACAGAGTTGAGGTTTGTATCAGTTCTTCACTCTTCATGACTATCCTGATGATAATAATTGCTTTATTGTGCTAGTGCTTTCTTTAAGCAGCTCTTATTTGTTGATAGTTTACTTCCTGGCCAAGAAAATGTAGATAATTCTTTTATATTATAAATTTTTTTATTTTCATGGTCTATTGTTGTATTCTGTTGTCAACCTGATGTCCCCTCTGCTGCTGCTTTTAAACTTCCTTCTGAACCTGGTTTCTGACATTTAGCTTCCACTTTCTTAACACTTTCATCTCATTAGGGAGCAATTTGTTATAACAAATTGTTTATAACATATAGCCAAACCATGATAATTTGTTTATAACAAATTGCATAAACCAACTTTTCTTTTTTGGTAAATGCACAGATTCTAAATTATCATGGTTTGGCTATATTCGATTATTTTAATCTAATTTAAGGAACATTATGCAACACAGCTTATTGATTGGAACGACTGGATGTATGCAATTGATCATCTCTTATTAAATAGAAGCACCAAGAAGAGGTAGATGATCCTAAAACCACGGTGGTGTTTTATGGCATCCTCTGCTTAGGTAGCTTTTAGATTATTGATAACATAGCTATGGGATTAATCAACAGTTGTCAGATTCTGTCCCTTTTGTAAGTTTTCTATAGAAATAATAATTTCTGCACTGGACTATTATTAGTGATGAACAATACTTTCCTATCATATTATTTCATCAGATGAAATGGATCTTTTCTGGATGGTAACTCATCAATTAAGATCAAGTAAAATTGATGGAACTAAATTTCTACATTACTAACCCAATATTGTGGTAGACAAATTTGAGCTGCTAAAATGAGACCTTATCAGTTGACAAGAGGCAAATGGGACCAAAAAAGAGGCAGAACGAACTAGCATATGATGCTAAACTTAGGCAAGATGTTTGTAGTTGCTAGAGCTTGTTCTGCTTACAAAAAGCATTAGCACAATATTAAAAAAAAGTCAGTTCAATGCCTGTGCCAAACAATAAGAACTTTATGATATGGCTTCTAGAACTCTTCACTTCTCTCCTAGTTCGATGTAATTTCTTCAGATTGATGGCTAAAGAGGCATTTTCTCACCTTTTTTGTTTCCTTTTCCATTCGGGTCAATTTTGGGGGATTGAGCTTCACTTTGTCTTTAGCATTCTAATGCAGAATGTTAACACTCTTGACTGTCATTCATCAGCTATAGGATTTATTGATGACTGATACTTAGCTTTCTATCGTATAACTAGTATTTGTTGTTCTTCATCGTGTAACTTACATCTTTCCTGTTTTCAGAACCCTGACTGCATCAATCCTGATGGAGATGACAGAGCTGAATGTACAATGGATGATATCTTCAAGGAGTTAGAAGACCTTCCGAATGTACCATTTTTGGAGCTGAATGACTTTGATGCTCCATTGATGTCAGCTGATGGGCCTGGTCCTTCTGGACACAACCATTCAGAGGGGTACACCTCTGCATTTGGTCATCCTATTGCTACTCAGAGTCTCTGCACTCCAGCAGTTCCATATCATGACAATGATCCTGGGTTGGGGTTGAACGATCTCGAGATTCCAATTACTTGCGGTAGTGAGGCTGGTCAATCCTATGAAGTATGTGTTGATGCCTCATTTTCTGATCGGGGCGGTAACGATGGTTTAGTTGGATCTGGCAACATCTCCAATCCTCCTGTTTTTGCTCAGCCATTCCATGGTCCAGAAGTAACTTGCGATGCTGAGGATTACCGTCACTTGAGTCGGGGCCCTCAGTTGGAGGTGTTTGACAGCTATGTGGGTATGCGCCAGGAGGTGAGTACCGGCATTTGCGTTCACTATTTCTTCCTCCCAAATAAAAGACAAAATTAAACTACAAAAAGAATACGTTGTCTTATTTTGTGTTCATCCGTTTCAACATTACAGTGTTATGGTGTCGAAGAACGCGCAAATCAAGACATTGTAAGATACGGTGCTGGTGCAGCAAATCCTCCTGTCAATAATCCTGACTTGGAATGGGCACATGCTTTCGAAAACCTAGCAAGAGGTAGATCTCAACTCTGATGACTCTGATGGGTCCTCTCTTTTGGGTTGAACCAGCTTTTCTATGCTCTGATAAACTTTGAAATGGCAGAACATATGGGAATATTCTGATTGATGGACTTCTTAGTGCATTCTTCATCTATGTTTATGGTCCCAAGCAACAAATGGTCGGGAGTCCGATCGTTGTTTAGTGTGTAGCCATGATGCAGGTTACTTGAACCCGGTACTTTGTGCAGTCTGGGAGGAACTAAGTCCTTACTATTTCTTGTTTATTGTTTGTCGTATTTTGGTGCCAGGGGAAGAGACAATTTTCTGTTGTATGCTGCAATTCTTGGAGTATCCCGCATATCCGAGTTCTGCCGTAGAGCGCCCTGCTCCATGTACTGGAGCGAAGAGATCCGATGGGCATGCTCTCTTTCTTCTCTGCGGAGACTCCTCCTTCCATGTCAAGGCCGAGGTGACTCCTGGAGGAGATGGACGTGGGTACACTAACGACGCTTTGTCACGCGGGTTGGAGGGGTTTCTGTTTGTTACTGATTGTGAGGAGAATGGAAGTGGATCAGAAAACAGAGCGGCTAACTGCGGATGCGGGATCTCGTCACCACTTGTCCTGTTGACTCTCTCCGGTTACTATGCTGTCGTCCTTCCTGGGAGGACTTTTATTATTGGAGACTTACATGAGACTTCTAGGTTATTGTCTATGGGTGTGGTATGGCTGATTGTACATATTTCTGTTTGGTGTGCCTGCATTGAACTATCAATGTCTTCTGCGTTTCTGTTTGTGTTCTTTGCGTTTTCCTTACCCTTTGGAATTCGTGGTATTTCAGCTCTGCACGTCATTTGCACAATTTGTTAAGTAGACCGATACCATTAGTTTCCGAAGTTGGGTCGTCTTAATTGTTGAGGTTGCAGTTGATGTCACCAATTCGAGGGTTTAGAGAGTAAATTCCAGTCTAGGAGGAAGATCAGGATGAGATTGTGCTGTGATTTGGGAACTATAGACGATCCGAAGATCTTGGGAAATTGCCTTAGCTTAGAAGTAAATCCTTTGGGCTTGAAGTTTTGTCCTCTTGATTTCCCATGTTATGTAATTTGGATATCTTGACCTCCATTTGCTTCAAATTTGTCATTGATTCTTGTTCGTGACCTACAAATCGGATCTAAACGATCGAATCGGATCGTGTGAAAGGATCAAGGGAACCTTCCGATCTGCAGTCACTTGCGAGTATCGCTATGCAAATTTGACACAATGGAGGGTCAAAATCACAAAAAAAAAAAAAGAAAAAGAGAGGAGGAAAAAGAGAGGAGTTGAAGAGTTGGAAGTGTCGGATCATGGAGATCTAGGTATGCAATTGTTAAAATGTTCATGCTTTTAGCTTTTTCATGATTACTCGAAGATTTAGGCAATCTCTTTCCTCTTACGTTTGCGGGCCGAAGTTGGTCTGAAGCACTAATGCTTGTTAGACCGGACCTGCCTTAGCAACTGATTTTAGGCTTTGCTAGTTGAGCAGAAACCATGTAAAATTTGGGTAAGCACCAGTTTTGATGACTAGGGAAAGAGTAGAAAACAGAGGGTATAGAGGAATCAGTTCTTCACATCCCCTGAGGCCACCTTAGAACCGGACTTGGGTTGATCGTACTGATCAGTGTGCGCGATAGAATTGGGTACTTAAGGTCAGAAATCAACCTCAAAACTTCATCAATTGCGTACGGAGGGATTTGCTAGAATGTTCAACCCGAAAACCGCGACCTTTAGATGACTATAAACAACTGTCATCCGACGGAGCTGTGATGCGGGGAAACTATTCTGCTCGGGCTATTCGGGCGACGATAACTAGACTACGCCGCAAATACTGCAGTGGCTTGCCTGTTAGTGCCGGCTATCGGCCATTAAAGATAAAGGATCGACATTTGGTTTCTCGACAGAAGGCGAGAACCCATGAACCTAGTGTTGCCGAGAGACAATATGTGATTCATCATCGTGCTCCAGTCGCTCAAAACTTTTCGAAACGAAAACGGCGACTTTGATTTGTGCGACCGACCGACAATCTTCTTAGAAAGAGGGGAAAAAGGAAAGGCGGCTCACTAGATGAATAAATACCTGCCAGTCTGAATCGAGTTCGTAAGGGAACTGTTGTAATTCACAAGTTTCTATTTACAAGAAGGACCGAGAGCATACAATCAACAACGCATCTTGAAGTCGATGGCCGCAATGTGTATAGCTCGACCCTCTTAGAAGGGAGCGGATAGAACATCCCTGGGTCCAGGCCACTGCAGCTTACTCCCTCCATGCCCGAAACGCTCCTCCTTCGGATCCATCACTGTGTCGGGGTTCGCCGCCGTCCCCATGCTCACCGCCGGCTTCATCCCTGTACATGGGCAGACACATCGATCATGCATTTGAACTGACCCATCTGCAAATTTCTCTTGCCAATGCATTCTCCGTGTTCACCATCTGCGGGGTCGGAACTAATTCGACGAACCCAGAAGGCGAAGAGGCGGGTAGAGAGAGAGAGAGAGAGAGAGAGAGAGAGAGAGAGAGAGAGAGAGAGAGAGAGTATACGTACGGCAGTAAAGATGGTGAAGGCTTCATCTATGCTTCTGGTGTTCACCACGTACTGCGCAGCTTCCTGTGACAGCACCATCATCATCCATCAGAGAATCCAACCACAACGTTCATTCATACGAAAGTTCGAAACTTTACCCTCGCGTATTGGATCTGATCCACGCCCAGGGTCCTGGGCTCGCTCTCTATGGACGACTTCCGGTCGATCGTCGCCGTCGCCGCCGCCGTCGCCACCGCCACGGGCTCCATCGCATCCATCCCTCTCCTCCCGTCTCGTCTCGTCACCACCGTGCAGAAACGAAGGGACCTTCCTCTCCCTCTATATATACACGCGCTCGCGCAGGACCACATGCAGGCTCATCCAGTGCGCGACGAGAGAAAGCGGGAGGACGTGGCGGGCGGGGAGGGCGACGGCCGGGGGCACGTGGCGGGCGGCGGCGGCGTTTGAGGAATGACGGCCGAGCTTCGGGTTTTCCGAGAAATCGTAGGTTTCCCCGAAATGGAAAAATCCCGGTCGGCGCCGACGCCAGCTGAAATGGCGCCACGATCTTTCGTCGAGAAACGGAGGTGGGGGGGAGGGAACGGCGATCGCGTCTGTACACGTGTAGACATCCGAAGTAGCCTCGGAATCCCAACGGACGGCGTTAGGTCACGTGCGCTTGTCGTGCTGGGGTCACGGGCGGACACTTGGCGCGATCCCAACGCCCTTTCTTCGACCGTGGTTTCTTGCTTATTAGGGCTATTTTCGATTTTTATCGCGATTCAATTATTTGGCACGTGAAATCAGTACCAGAACATTAAAGAAGCGACATGAACTATGAACACGTTAATATTAAGGGTGACAATGGGTCGGGTCAAGTCTTGATGATACTTGAGAACCCAAAAACATACAAGACATCTTTGACCTAATCTTGATCCGACTTGAATATCATATAATGTAATAGAACGAATTGGATCGGGCTAGGCTGGCCTCGATTTGTCGGTTTTGTCCTTGCTACAGACGCATCAAGAGGGGAATAAAAAACTAAAATCGGCTCTACCTAGCCCAGCCCTAATCCAAACAATACCAACACCTAAAAAGGCCTGATCCCAAAATATCCTAATTTTAGGGTCGGGCCGGACCGGTTTCATCCTTACTGACACGCGCCAAAGAGAAAAAAAAACCTAAACTAGCCCAAGTTGGCCCAACCCTAACCCAACTAATACCAACACCTAAAAAGGTTTGACTCAAAAATACCCTAATTTTAGGGTCAGGCTGGGCTGATTTCGTCCTTTAACATTTGCGCCAAGAGAGAAAAAAACCTAAATTGGCTTGGCTTGACCCTAATCCAAACAATACCAACACCTAAGAATGCTTGACCCCAAAATATCCTAAATTTAGGGTTGGGTCGGGCCGGTTTCATCCTTACTACACATGCACTAAGAGAGAAAAAAAACCTAAACCGGTCCGGGTTGGCTCGACCCTAAACCAAACAATACCAACACTAAAAAAGGCCCGACACCAAAATACCCTAATTTTAGGGTTGGGCCGAGCCGATTTCGTCCTTACTGCACATGCGCAGAGAGAAAAAACCTAAATTGGTCCAACCCTAACCCAAACAATACCAACACTTAAAAAGGCTTGATCCCAAAATATTCTAATTTTAGGGTGGGGCCATGCCGGTTTCATCTTTACTGCACACGCGTCAAGAGAGAAAAAAACCTAAACTGGCTCGGGTTAGCCTGACCCTAACCCAAATAATATCAACACCTAAAAAGGCCCAATCCCACAATACACTAATTTAAGGGTCGGGTTAGGTTGGCCTAGGTTTTTTTTTTACACCCCTAATTAATATTGAGGGTGTCAAAAGAACTTGGTCCGATGTCACCCGACCTGAAAAGGACCAAAAATTTCAGGTTGGGTCACGTCGTTGTTCGAATAATAATTAAAAAGACTGGGTAGTGTTATGAATCGGTTCTGATTAAAAACCCGAAGTGAACCTAAACACAATGGACCCTACCCAGATCGGAAACTCTCCAAATTTCCATCTTCGTCTCCATCTAATTTCCACCGCAGCCCCATTCTTGCCTCCTTTCTCCACCCTAATCAAAGATCCTTCAACTCCGTAGGAGCACCCTCCTTGTCGCAACCGAGATTGCCTTCGCTTCAACTCTCGATTCCGTCCTCCTTGACTGCTCTTCGATCTCCTTGATCGCCGTGACATCTTGACCAATTATCACCGGTTTCGTGGCACTTCCGATCTCAAGTTAGGGACCTTCTCTGGTTCTGCTTCCTCATCTCCAAATGTTGCCGCCAGTTTTAGCAACTACTCCACACCCAATATGGGCTCTTCAGTGCTTAACTTGGGAGATTAGATAGATGGTGTTAGTTTCCTGTTGTCTTATTCTTGCCGTTTGGATTGCGAAGATATCTTACCAAGCAGCAACTTGGGATTCACTTGAAGTTCAGGAATATGTTGTTTGAAAACATGAGTTGTCACATGAGATTTTTACCTGAAGCCTGCCCAGAAGTTGTCGGGCTGAAAAGGCTTTGGGAAGGGACTTTAGGCCTTCATAGATCTTTGAGCCGAATATTGGGTGTTTGGTAAAATTTTTGGAACCCACCTTGAGGAAAAGTTTGCCCTGCAAAGATTGAAAGTCCAAGAGAGGTCCTAGGCTGTCTTGGGTTTCCTGTTGTCTTATCCTTACCGTTTGGAATATGAAGATATCTTACCAAGCAGCAACTTGGGATTCACTTGAAGTTCAGGAACATTGTTGTTTGAAAACATGAGTTGTCACATGAGATTTTTACCTGAAGCCTGCTCGGAAGTTGTCGGGCTGAAAAGGCTTTGGGAAGGGATTTTAGGCCTTTAAAGATCTTTGAGCCAAATATTGGGTATTTGGTAAAATTTTTGGAACCCACCTTGAGAAAAAGTTTGCCCTGCAAAGATTGAAAGCCCAAGGCAAGTCCTAAGCTGCCTTGTGTTTTTAGCTTTCACAGCATGCAAAGGCTAGGATTCAGTATAAAATTTTTTGTTCCAAAACTATCTTCACTCAATTTTTTTTCCGTTTTTGCCCTCGTAAGATCACTTGTTCATCTTCTTCTCCGTTGAGTTGGCCGGCTAGGTTGCATGTGCTTGCGAGGGGCCGGCATCGTGTTGGAGAGAGGTTAGCGTGGTCATGGCTACCTCGGCGACCGTCACCGACCAATCGCACGACCTTTGTGAGTCGTAGAGACCTAGATTTGGGTCACACGACCTTTGTGAGAGGTTGCAAGGGTCGCGTGACTAGGCCGCCCTTGCTGAGGTTGCGCAACCTTGCCCTCGCTCGGGTCGCATGGCCCTTGCTAAGGGTCACTCAACCCCAGGTGGCCCTCGCCAATGGTCTCCAGCGGTTGCCTGAGGTCTTGCAACCTCAAATGTTGGCTGCTGGTGACAGATGTCGATTGTTGGTAGCTGCTTGCCCTTGGCTAGCCAACTTTTTTTTTCCTTTTGATTGAATTTTTTTTCTTTTTCTTTGTAAGTATAATTTTTTCAAACACCATTTTGCTCAAAAATACTTCACAATAAACTTTTAGATTAAAATTTTACAAATACAATTTGCATTTTGAAAAATCCCTTTTTAACTTAAAATCGTTTGTACTTTTCCAAAGGCTTTTCTCAAGAGTTCAACCAAATGCAGTCTTATATTTTCTGGATGAGGTTGGGAGAAAGGTAAGGGACATGACCAAATTTGTAGTCAAATGGGCTCCTTTATCGTTTGCTGATCTGGCTTGTGATATTCGGCCCATTATCCAAATCAATTTGACTGCGTTTTCGGTTCTTGATTACACGGGTCGGGTCACAGCACACACATATTCCTCATGTTTCAGTTCAGGGTTGGGAGATAAAGAATAAAGAGAAAATTACAATCGTGGAATCTCAATATATTTTGATTTTTCGTAAGAAGGAGTACATCAACTTATTTATAAATTTTATGAGATGACTATCTAAGGCATAATCAATTGAAAAAATGAAGAATCTCCTAGATATATGGAAAATCGAAGGAAATAGCCCGAATAACTAAATATCACTAATATTCCCTCAAACTTAATGTGCATAAAAGAAGTCTGAAGAGTGCCACGAACACTCGAAACATCATGAAATAAGTGAGCTGGAGAGCCGATACGGAGAAAATAACGCCAAAAATGGACTCAGCGTGTAAAAAAAAAAACAAAGGAACCGGCTCGAAAACACCAAGAATCAGTTAGAATAAGGTTGAACCGGTCGAAAATAGTCACGAAAGCGGTCTGCCTAAACCGGTCAATGTTGGTCAATAATGATGTCGGTGAAGACGTGACGTGCTTTGCACATGGGTTGATGACGTCGGCTTACGCATGCAAAGCGTTCGGCTCGTTGGAGGCCTGCGGATCTAAGACGAAGAGAACTCTGGTGGCGCGTGACGGCGCGTGGTCGGTTGAGCGGAGGTTCGATTGCCATGAGCTGACTCGCCGGAGGACAGGGGAGTTGATGGTTCTCGAAGGTGGTGGCACGTGGCGTGCGTGCGGCTGATTCCAACGTTTGTTCACAAAGAAATACAAGATCTAGCTTGTTTAAACGCGGCAAGTCTGGTAGTGGTGTTGTTTTTTCTATATGAGCAACAGAAGGTTATGAATCAAAGGAAAACAACAAGCAATTGATTTGGAGGCTTTACTGACTAAAATAGTAATCGCACAAATGTGATCGATGTGATTGGTGACATAGTCGAGACGATTGGCGTCGTAATGACCATCATGGAATGGGCTTAATTGGGCTCTTCCTCAAAGTGATACATGCACTTGGGTGAACACTGTTGTACAATGGGGATGGACCTCGGATGGTGTCTGGATGTGCACTAGGGAGTGGATCTTGGGGTGCTTCTAGTGTGATGTGCACCCAGTGCATTCCAAATTTCCTTAGACAGGTGGATACCAAGATAAGAACGAAGTAAAATATAGAACCATGGGATTTCAATGTACTAGATATATACAATGGAGAATACATCAGTCAATTTATAGGCTTCATGAAATGCATAATCAAATGGAAATATGGAGAATTTCCTAGATATACTTGTCACCATAAGAAATTAGTATACTCAAGGAAAATATCCCATGTACCTAAATATCTCTAACATCAGGCATACGCGACTCGACCTCAGTTGTCAATGCCCTAGGTTAATGTAACCATTAGCCTCCGTTTCAAGGGGGAGCGATGTGAATTGCTAAAATCACTATTTATTTATTTATATTACCGTACATAGAAATTGTAAAAGAATTTGCATTGCGACAAGAATCGTTAGGATCAAGCAAGAAAGCTTTGTCTCTATCTAGTTAGATGGTTGATTCTATTTAGGGGGGGCCAGATACTCCGTGGTTGGTGGGGTTGACTCTTATTGATGATGGGTTTGACTTTGGCTAAAAAATGCTTGGAAAATTAATGAATGAGAGAGAGAGAGAGACTCGGTGGCATCAAGGTTCTCCTCCTTTTGATCGCACAACTTTGATGGTAATAACTTTTGGATAACCCCGCCAATCATCATTATCCACGCGCCGCCAAACCCACCTCGTTAGGTGGCAAGTTCGCTTGCACGTCACTTTCGATCGACTTTCCTATCCCTTGTGTCACTGTCGGTGGGAAAATTATTGATGATTTCCTAAATTTATTGTATTTTTGTTCATTTAATCTTAATCATTTTAATTTTATTAATAGAATCCTAAATATTCTTTTATGTCGAGCTCATCTTCTTTTTGGCTAATTGAATTCATGTGGTTAGTGCTATTTGCCTATATGACACGATTGATGGTGACATGAATAATTTTTCTAAATTTTCCATTTTCTCTTTTTTGTTTCAAAGGGCCACAACAAGGACGGGCAAGGGCCAAAGATGCCTTGTTATGGCCTGGAAGGGCTCGTGAGCTTGCGGCCTGTGAGGGCTGTGACACCCTCACCTAAGGGTTGATAGGGCTTGCCAATCCTTGGTTAGTGGTCGATAGTGGTCATCGGCCCATGGTTAGCGACTAGCGGTCCTGTTGGCCCTTCGAACCAAAAAAGAAAAAAAAGAAAAAAAAATTTTTAAAACTAAAAAATTCAAAAATATTAAAATATTATTAAAAAATGCTACATTAATATTGGCCACACATGTACGATGGGTGAGTATCATTTCTAACCAAAATTGACTAGATGAACTCTATTGGCTAATTGCGAAAATGTTTAGGATGCAATGGGCAAAATTAAAAAGTTTAGGACTGAATTAGTAAAAATGCAATAAATTTAGAAATTTTTGGATAATTTCCCCCCTTCATCGCATTTGAATATATAGCATTGACATGTAATATCAAATCTAACATTTTCACAATTTGGTAGTACTTGGACTTTTTTTTTTCAAAAGATGACAAAATAAAAACTCGAGAATAGAAAATACATATGGGATTTCTAGTTATACTTTTATCTCTCTGGTAGCATGCTTTATAACCAAATCTACTAAATGTGTTTATTTTGCAAAAAAATTATAAAAATCATTTTCAAGAAAAATGATTAGTTTCATTTATTTGGTGATCCGGACAAGTAATTACCTTCTTGTCTAAAGGGAAAATCATTTTCCCTCGATATAAGTATGTTATTTTTAATTCTTGAAAACGTTTTCTATCCATAAGCTCATTAGTTTTTGCCATCCAAACATAGGAAAGTAGAAAAATCAGATTTCGAAAACATTTTTCTTTCCAATAAATGAATCCTAAATTCGATTTAAATAAGGAAACGTCTAATCCCATGCTTGAGATGGGTTCTTTAACTTTCCTAGTTAACAGCAAAAACACTTGCAAGTAGTTATTTGTCGATGATTACAATCACAGCTATGGAGCACCAATAGATAAAATTGGCGGATATTATTAACTCAAAATGTCAAGATTAAGTACGAGAATCTCTATGGAACTGTCATGAACAATTGTAACGAAACGAAGATGATGATGATGATTATTGGATTCTCGACGTTGTTTGCAGGGAGCATATCCATTTATCCTTTGCGAATCCGATAATTAGGGTTTTCGTCTGGTCTGCCTACCTGCTTGGAAAGAGCAGTGGTAAAGACAAAAGGATAAAAAAGCATGACAGGACAGAGGCAAAGACAGCATAGTCCATCGGATATCACATCTTATCTGC
Source organism: Corymbia calophylla (assembly GCA_014182845.1). Lineage (NCBI taxonomy): Eukaryota > Viridiplantae > Streptophyta > Magnoliopsida > Myrtales > Myrtaceae > Corymbia > Corymbia calophylla. The sequence goes on along the minus strand of CM024701.1, from coordinate 1,396,885 downwards.
ATATGGACTAGGACCATGAGCTTGCCATTGCGGTCATACGATAAATCCAAGTAAAATTTGGAAATATTTTTTTAAAAATAATTATTTTTATTTAAAGTTTCCGAATTAATTAGAGTATTTCATGTTTGTATTTAATATATTTGGCTCAAATTTGGCCGGTGATCTGATTATATGATTTTATTATGTAAAATAATGATATTATAGCATATAAGTGAAATGCCAATTTAAATTATGGAAAAATTATATTTTTTGAGTCTCGACAAAATCAAACATTTATTGTATTATAAAACGATTAACACAACCAAAAAAACCCCATAGCCATATTTATTAAAATTAATTTATATGTTCCTAAAAATCTCAAACCGCTACACTAATGCCATATTTATTCCAAATTAGTACATTTATGCCACATTTGCAAAAAAATTTTCAAATTTATCATAATTTGGGGGTAAATATAACATGGATCTATCAATTTAGAATAAATTTGATATGATTATATTGGTTTAGGATTTTTTTGTGATAAAAAAGTTAGTTTGGGCTAAATGTGGCATGTGCATATCAATTTTGGGCTAAATGTGGCATGTGCATATCAATTTGAGAGTTTTTGTGTCACAAGAATTAGTTTGGGGTATATGTGGCATGGATGTATTAGTTTAGAGTTTTTGGTGGTATTAGTTCTACTATAAATATAGCTTTTTCTTTAATTTTTTTCAATTTTACTTTTAAAATGCCAAATTTTAATTTCCCTCCATTCTTTATTTATAATTTTTGGTAAGGATAAATCATTACCGAAGCCTACTTTTATTTAGTACATCTGATTATTTTCTTTAATATATTAAAAGAAATATGCAATTTTGCATTTATTTATTCCATCTTTTAATATTCTTTTTTTTTTTGTGTGATTCTTCCTCTTCCAAATAATTAAAAGGGAAAAAGTTACAAAAAGTCTCAAACTATACCTATTATAACATATTTATTGTGAATATTTTTTTATAGCATCAAAAATTCAAAACTATGCCAACTATAATACATTTATCACAAATTTTTTTTGTGACATTAAAAATTCTAAACTTGTATCTATGCGAGGCATTTACCTCATGTAATTTTTCAACTAAAATAATGTTGTTTTTATTTCACTTTGTCAACATTGTGTCATATAGGTATAAATTTGTAATTTTTCGTGTCACAAAAAAATTAAGAATAAATATGTGTCATAGTTGATATAGTGTATGATTTTTAATGACTTTTGCGCTAATTAAAACTCATTCCTATCTTAAAGAAATTAATTTCCGATTGAATTATGAATGGATAATGTTGATTTATTTTTCTTTACTTTGTATCATATCTGAAAAAAGGTTTTTTTTGGACTCATCAAAATGATTTAGATTTTTGACAATATATCAAAATAATTATAAACCTATTAAAATATAATGGGATAACATTAACATTGTTCATTAATGTCTCCGCCAAAGGGTAAACAGTGCACCCATCTCTAATCATTTCGCTCAACTAACTCAACTAAATTTCACACGAGGCCATTATGACGTCGTAATTGGATCATGCCTTGATTGACAAATGAAATAAGTAATTTCTTTTATTCAGGTAATTATTCAATTCTTTTAATTACCAAATCAAATAATAAAAAAACAAAAAGGGGGAAATTCCATGATTAAAAAAATAATTTAAAGATTCTAATAGCGAATTCGGGTAATGCGCACAATAGTAACAAAAAGAAAAAAAAGCAAAGAGGTTTTGCCTCAGTTTCCACGCCAACAGACAAAACTAACTTACCGAACTAAACTCCAAATCCTCACCCTTCCCGAGAAAACCCAACAACGAAATCTCCACCGTCCATTTTTTTCCATTTTCATTTTAGTTTTAATTTTTTTAATTTTTGACTCGCCGGTATAAAACGAACCGAGCCAACTCACTCTCACTGTCCCGCACTCGCTCCCCCTGTAGTACGACGCGATGGCTCCGTTCCCGTGAACTCGCCCGTGACTCGGCCCCGGCTCAGCCATGACTCGCCACCCCTCTCAGCCCGACGCCCCCGCCGCCGCCGCCGCGTCCGCCCGGCGGAAGCCCGCCCCCGGCCGCCGCCCCCGCGGCCACCGCCGCACCTCCTGGTGCTGCTCCTTCACCGTCCCGCCCTCCAGCCCCGAAACCCTAGCGGCCTCCCAGAGCCAGAGCCAGAGCCAGCCGAAGCCCCTCGGCGGCAAGAGCGCCAAGCCGGAGAAGCCTCGCGAGTCGTTCTCGAAGCCGCAAGGCGCCGTGAGCTCCATCCCCAGCTCTCCCCAGAGCTCCAGGTCGGGGCTCGGCATCGTCGGCCGGATCGATCCACGCCGGATCTTGTCGCCTGGCCGAGTCTCCCCGATCGACTCTGATTCCGTCCACGATGCTGATCCGGCTCCTAACTCGTCGGCGGAAGTGGCCAGGCAGCCGCGATCCGGCGAGTGCAGCTTCCGCGCCCAGTCGGAGAGGTTCTCGATGACGGAGCTGCAGGCGGAGAGCTTCCGAGCGCCCTCCGAGGGGCTTCTGGCTGCGCACGAGGGTCTGTCGTCGTCCAGATCGGGTTCCAGCGAGAATGCAGACGGTGTGTTTGATGTGAGGCTTAACTTGAGGGCGAAGAACGGTGCGTGCTTGGTTTTGGAGCTTAATTCGGAGGTCTTGTCCACGAATTCGGAGGTTTTTGCCGGTTTGATTGCAGAGCACCAGAAGAGCTCTGGTCAAAATGGAAGTTCTGCGAGCATTTGTCGGATAGAGGCGCCCGAGGTCGAGAATTTGGGGATATTTAGGGAGACAATTGAGTTGATGTTCGAGGATGACATCGCAAAAAGGCTTATGAAGATTGGTGTATATCGCTCCATTGATATACTTGAGGTTAGTAATCTACGTTCTCTTGAAAAGGGTGCTATTTTTGGGTTTTGCTTGCCAAATGAAGAAATTAGTTTTCCAGTTTATGGGCATTCTAGCAACTACTTGGAAGGAGATGAGGTGTGATGATGTTCGATGATTTACTTATGAATTTCAAATGCATTAATTGTTGCAGACTTTGAGTTAAACAGGGCAAAACTTGTTTAAAAAAATCGAAAAGTTATTTATAGAGTAATCTAGTTGCAGATTTTAGTAATATGGAGGACATTTTCATTTCATTCCCCCCTTATATACAGACAATTGAATGGGATCGCTAATTGCATTAGTCTAAGGGGAGCCATAACTGTAGCGAGATTCCCTTTGATCTATCGATTTCAAAATCGTGATGGCCAAAAGATTGGGCTCTGCAGGGCCAAAATCTCATATGCAAATGCACATTTTCTGAATAGTAATATATTCTGGCGTGTTGCTGTTGAAGCTTACTCTTTTTTCTTCTTAAGAGAGAGATGACTGTTGATAACTTCTAAATTATTTTTTTGAGATCTGGCCCTTGGTATCTTTCATTATTTCCACTGGTGTCCGTACCAAGATTGGTGCAGATTCTGGCACTCAGGCTCTCTAACTTGTTTATGGAAATGACTTCCTAATCGGTGGAGAAGCCATTGCTTCTGTGATGCCTTGGCTTCAGCTGCTGTTTATTTTATTAAAGTGCACAGACTCCCTGAACCACCTTTCTACTCTTACCAGTCCAGCACTATCAGTTACCATGTTTAATGGCTGCCTGTTGCCTCTATTCATTAGTTAGTTGGAACCCTTACTATTAATTCTTGCCTTGGTACCACTTGTTATTAACTACTCTCGAATTTGAACAATTACCACCTACTAATTTATGAAAACTCAATCACCAATATCAATTATTGTTTCCCTCTTCGCTAGGATACTAGTAAACAATATTCGCAATTAGCATTAAGACTAGGTCCCCTGTCATTTTCCATAGACATATGAGGTGTCATGCTTTTTGTTTAGCTTTCACTGAGTTTTGTTCCAGTGGAAACTTGATGAGTTAATTAAAACAGACTGCAAATTTTATCTTTTTTTGCAAGCCATTTAACCTTTGACTAAGGCCTTCTCATCACTGCCGTTTCATTGTCTTTGACTTTTATGGTGTGGTAAATGTCATTTAATGGTGGCGTTCAGTACAATTTTGAAAATTGGAGATACTGCTTGGGATGGTGTTTATGTTCTTCTGTGAATTAAGTGTCATTAGGTTGTGTAAGAGATTTGCTCATCTATAAAAATGAATTGCCTGTCTGAAGCAAGAGTCTCACCGCATGCTTGTTAGTGTAGGAACATATGTGGGTCACTTAAACTGAGTGTGCAAAATGAGATTTATTGAGAAAACTGGAAGCGATATGCTCATGTTTTGTTCATCTACTGCATGATGCATCTCTTTTATGTTCTTATTGCAAGTCTGTGTACCATTAACTGAAATTTGATGAGTATGGGATAATTAGCCTGACTTAGATGCGTCTCAAGCGCCGATGTGCGTCGTAGTGTCTGACTTGTCTAAATATGTGCCGATATGTGTCGTAGTGTTTGATACCTTAACTCATGGTTCATCATGATATTTTAATTCTCTAAGGAGGTCAGCTAACAGTCCTGTTCAATGATCTTAATCAGGTATCAGTTGGCATTGCATTCAAAAGAGGCATTTCGTCTTGCTTAAAATATCTGGAGGCTGTTCCTTGGACAGAGGAGGAAGAAGAGAAGCTGAGGAGCTTGTTCACAAGAGTTAACTTCGATAATGTGACAACTAAAGACATCTTATCCAGACTTTATATGTTTGACTCGGAAGATTCCCAACAGAATTTAGCTAAACAGCTTGTTTCTTCAATTACCAAATGTGCTGATGCAAATGCAAGGAATGAGCTGAAGTCACTGGTAAAGGGCCTTTTTAGCAAAAGTTCTGTCTATGTGAAGGAACATCCTGACCTCAACAAGGAGGATCTCTATGGTGTTTGCCAAGCTTGTCTTGATTCATTAGTCAGCTTGTTTGAGGAAGCCTCTGGTTTTGCTTCTACCCATGAGAAACTGTCAAAGGATGAAACAAGTAAACCCTTGATAGAACGTATCTCAAGACAGGTCGATAATATTAACTGGCTGCTGGAAATCCTGCTTGATCATCAAATGGCAGAGGAGTTTGTTGAGATATGGACAGATCAAAGTTTACTGCTGAAGATGCATGAGATCGCATCACCAATGGTCAGGTACGAGCTCAGTAGGGTTTCAGCAAATTTGTTCATCGCAATGGGAACCAGAAGACTTCACTGCCATTCAGAAGTGAGAGCAGGTCTCTTCCAGGCCTGGTTTGGCCCTATGCTACTGGACTTTGGTTGGCTGCAAAGATGTCGCAAGGGGCTTGAGATAAAGTTGCTGGAGGAAGCCATGGGCCAAACCCTCCTAACACTTCCGCTGAAACAGCAGTATGCACTCTTTATGGAATGGTTCAGATGCTTCTCCAAGCACGGAACAGAATGCCCGAACCTCAGCAAGGCTTTCCAGAGTTGGTGGCGTCGGTCATTTCTGAGGGGCTCTGAGACTAATGCTATAGAGTCCAGGTAATTCGCATGACTCCCCCATTGTTTGTTTGTATGAAATGTTTCTTACTAGGCCCTGTCAAGAAGATTCTGAAACATCTGGAAGTGAATATGGAGATGGGCATTGTAAAATTGTTAAGATGTTTAGTTGGCTTCCTGATTTCTAGAGCTTCAGCTTCCCGTTTCTACTACGTGCGTCTAATCTTTAAGATTGTTTTGAGTCCGGACAGAAGGTCAAAACAAATATCTAGTAATGTATACCCTCGAGGGAGGGGCGATAGTGCTGACAACTGAAACTTTTCGCGCATTGCGGACTTAATTGCAGAGATCTCCCTTCACTGTCGTGCTCCATTCACTGAGATCCAGTAATAAGTTCACATTCTGGAGATGGCTTACGATGTTTATTCATTCCTCGTTAAATTGACGTTTGGCATGCTCAAATCTACTAGTCAAGTTCTTTTAGCCTCATCTCTATTCTAGCATTTGATTTCTGCCCAATGTATATTCTCTCCTGTTTTTCATTTGCATCAAAATGAACAGGACTACTGTGAACGAATTAGATAACACAGTACCATCTATTTGACAAACTGGAGCCAAACCATTTTTGGAATTGGAAGTTCTTTTTACAGAACGACCTAAAGCGCTCAAATTGTTCTCCAAGCTTTGTGAAGTAATTTTCAATTCAAAATGAACACAAATTACCCATAAATCTGATGACCGGAAAGTTCTATCCATCACTTTAATGCTCTATCTGATCTTAGCTGGAGCTGAACTTTCATAAAATGGAAAGTTCTTCCTTCAACTATGGCTCTAAACTCGTGCTCCGAACCTTCTCAAACTCTTTATAGAATCAAAATTAACACAACTGCGAACAAACCACATGGTCCGAACGAAATAAACCTCACAAGCTCAGAAGATTGGACCCAATCGGAACTAAACTGTCTTAGAATTGGAAATTCTTCCTTGAAAAACGAATACAGCCCTTGACCTGGACAAATCGAAAGACGCAAACGAAAGATCTTGTGTGAAACTGTCCTCGGAAGTCCCGAGGACAAACTCTCTCCGGCTTTTCAGGTTTTATGAGGAAAACCACTTCTGCAAACAATCACGACACTCTTTCACGGGCTAACGATCTAACCAATTTGCCCCGGTCTGATAAAGAAAGGAGCAAGCCGAGCACCTCCGTTTGAGATCGCTGGCACATCCTCGACGTGCGCACGTAAATACCAATTTTGCTTTAGATGCCGTAGTTGGAAAAATATGCAAACAAAGCGATGGAAGCTAAAAAAGCTTCTCTTCCCGTGTACGTGAGGGGCCGTTTCTCTAGGAGGATATACGAATGAAAGAATGATTACGAAGTCAACGCGCTCTGTCTTTTCTACATCGTCGTATGATACAAGCGATTAGATACAAGGAGGGGCGTATAGACATACACTTCCGGTGTATTTCCTAATCAGCGAAAGTTAGGTTATATAGCTAGATTTTGGCGTGAGATTGGCCGTTGATCCGACACCGGTCGAGCAGACGCCACTTTGGATCATGTTCCTCTTCCAGAGATGTCGGGCTTTCTTCTTCAGCCTCCTACGACGACACCGCGACGGTTAGGCTTTACTTGTTTTTCTTTCCACCGGCCAGAATACGTTGGATCTGGAGCCCTCGACTGAAGGCCTGGTTGAACAAAAGCCTGGTCTGGAACTCCGAGACGAACGGGAACCACGCGAGCATGGCCACCGGCGTGAAGATAACCAGTCCCATTATGTACTCGAACCCTCTCGCAAGCGCTTTCACGGATCCCCACATTCTGAGGCCCTTGACCAATGGCCTGCACGCTTGTGATATCTGCCTCAATACATAAAAAAAAAAAATAAATAAAAAAGTGCAGAGGGTTACAAAGCGAAAACCAAGCTCGCTGGCTGAAAAATTTCACAAAGCTGGAACTAACAGATGACGATAATCCAGTTGTTTGATTGATACCGTGCGAGAAACTTACCTGCAGCAGGGCCCATCCCGTTGGCAAGAAGGCCAGTAAGCTGGCGAAGATGTCGCCGACCGTGAGACTAAGGAACGCGAAGAGCATGCCCAGAGTGACCATGAACCCGATAAACAGGAACAGCTTGAGGAGTCGGAACATCAGCTGGAAATCGGCACTGAACTTCTTTCTACCCATAGACACGATCTGCAAGACGACTCCCCGTTAAAAAAGACTATTCAGGAAGAGACTCGAACCGGAAAACCAGAGGTCTCCACTGAATATGGTTTTTAGGCTGCCTCACCTTTAAGATAATCATGACAGCGACAATTACGAGCCATGATAATCCATAAACCTGCCACAAGATCGATTCGGAGACGTTTGTGATGTTAGTCAGCTGAATCATCAGAAAATCCCCATGCAAGAAACACCCGACTCTTTGGACATAAAAAAAAAAAAAAACAACCGGTGCCCGTATGCCAACAAAGACTTTCTATTATTCCTTGTGACGTGCAGTGTCGTCGGAGGAAGAGAAAAAAAAGAGGAAGGAAGGAAATAGATTTGCATCTCTGATGGCTAGTAGAATGCATATGATTCATGAAACTGCATGAGTTGTTAGTTTTTACTGATGAAGGGTGTGTGAGTTGAGACGCATAGTGAGCTATACAGATCATGAACTGAAACGTAAAGTGTTGCGATGTAGAAGCATGGCAAAGAAAGTTGTGAAGCCGGGAAGGCAGTCGTACCATGATGCTCTTGTTATCTTGGGCGACGTGGAGGTGATAAACGATCCCGTATTGGTATAGGAAAAAACGAATAGAGAGAACAATCTCCCAAAATCTTCCCACAAACCCGGTACTCTGCAGATGTTCCTGCTCTTCATCCCACCAGGACTCCCAGCTCTTATTTGCGGGCACACCAATGCCGCCGCAATTGCCGATCCATTTTGTCCAATCATCCCAATCATCCACTATCTTCTGCCATTCGAACCCTGAAGGATTAAAAAGGAAAGGAGCGAACAACCAGGAAACCACCAAGAACCACATGGAGAATGTGAGGAACAGATAAACGGTTGCATTAGCGAATGTTGAACCGTAGATGTGGTACACTATTAGTAGGATCATGATCTCCATTCCTTTCACGAAATGACTCCTTGAATACATCCTGTAGTTCTCTGCAAACTTCTCGTGCCGAACCACAAACCCACGGCCAGTTGCCCTGTACTTGGCCCCTCCATGCAAAACAGTGCGTCCAAAGTAATGGACCTTCGTCCCGAGTGAGAAAGTGAAGAAGACTGCTGCCAGCTGAAGCTGCATAATTATGATGTCGCCTAATGCAGTTCTGAAACCTCTTTCCAGTCCAATTTCCATTGCCATGGGTAAGGCCATTAACAACCCAAGTTGAACAACAGACTGTGAAGCCATGGCATTCTTCAGAGGGTCATTTCCCCTAGCACGGGCAATCTTAAATATTGACTCCTCTAATCCACTCAGTGACAGGTAGAGCTTGCCATATAAGAAAAGATAGACAACAAGGATAACCATCTGCATAATAGAATCAAAGAGAACCGCTATGAGAAATAGACAACAAGGACGAACATCTGCATATGATGGAGACAAAGAGGTTCTGTAGGACTAGCGATATGATAGAGATACCACCAAACTTAAGCTGGTAATCACAATTTCCCAAGCTAAGGACAAATACTGAAGGCAGAGGCATGTGCCAAGTAAGATCTTGAAAATCTAAGGACAGATGCTAAAGGCAGAGGTATGTCCCAGCAATGCGCTAGAGGACCATGAGAAGAGTTGGTGGAACATATAGTTGATGCCCTCGGGAACAATGTAAGTATACTTCCTTGCAATTTCCTTCCCAAGAGTTATGAGATCAGTCAAGAAGGTTAGGGAATAAAAAAAGTAGCACATTTTCTGGAAGTTTCGACTTTCAATCAGATTGTGTTGGAGATATAGGCTTTTCTCAGATTGAATCCCCCGTTGACAGGACTTACCATTGAGCTGACATAGAAGCCCACAGTTGTAAAGTAGGACGACAACATGCGGAAGAAGTCAAACCGGTGTCCCAACCGGTAGATATCCCTGCTGAGAGTCTGCTCCCCATTACCACAAGCTACCTTTGCTTCGAAGAGTGATATTTGATTGAGTCCAACATCTCGACCCTTGCCAACTTGTATATATTCATGATGGGTGACATTCCCTCGTCTAAGTGTTGAATTGAATCCTACACAGAGATCATACTTCTAAGAAGCAAACTAAACGTCAATTTTGTGGCAGTCAGGAGATTTTTGTTAATTTTACCAGCAAAAATATCCTCGCTGAGATTGATGCCACGAGAAGCTTTGCTTATACCACCCCGTGTAATGTGAAAGATTCTGTCAAATACATCTGGATGTCCATAGTGGAACCGGACCCTAAAATAGTCAATTTGAGCAATATGAAAAATACGGCTTGAGCCAACGCTGTATCCTATCATTTCAGTTCATGAAATAGATAACTGTTGTACTAAGCTTACTTCAAAGGCCTTGCCAGAACTCTTTGACCGATGGTGACAAAGCTGGTTTCTTGGTTTGACATAAACCATGCCAAAGAAGAAACACTGCAATTCACAGTCAATAATTCTCAGAAGTGACCAATAAGATACTTTGGAGAAAACTATTTCAATTATGAAATTCTCATCAAACCTTCCAGTAAAGATATGCTCACGGACACCTAATATTGTAGGTGGACGTACTCCGTGATCCTCGTTAAATTCTTCCAACAGATTACGCATCTTAAAAGCTTCTTCCAGATAATTATCCTGCAGAGAATTGGCATTGTAGAGTTAATTAGGTTCAAAGTTTCAGATTGATAGAGTGATAAGATATCTACTCAGTTACCTGGTTCATATCAATAGTTTGAAGAGCTTCCCCTCGAGTAAAAATTATGGCATGGTTCTGATTCTCAGGCTTCCCTTCTCCTATTTTAGCTGAACCCGGTAGTTTTATGCGATATATTTCCTAAAAAGAGCATGACATTAATAATGAAACTTTATTGGAATTGCTGGGAGAAGATATTCCTATGCCAAAGTAAAAAGATTTTATTGAGCTATTCACCTGGTCTAGATTGTCCACTGCTTTGACCAACACAGAATAATACACCTTCTGTACCTTTCCACCCTCGCGTTCTTCAACTTCATCAATATAAGCTACGCGCAGTGCAGGATTACTGAAGAAAAAGATATCAATAGTTAGGGTTCACATGAGTGATCTCAGTAGAAGGTTCAATGAACACCAACACTTCATGAGATAGAGAACATACTTAACCATCAAATTAAGTATGTCTGTAGCTCGACGATCTCCACTTCGCTTCTGATTTCCATAGTTCTGACAGGTAGCAACATATGTGAACTTCATGTCAGCCATTGCCTCTGATTGAGCGGACAGAGATCTAGCTTTCTTGTCTTCTTCTGATGGAATTGTTATGACTTTGTAGCCCTGCAGTATCTCTGCTCCCAGCAAAATAAGTAAGAGTACAAAACGTAAGCTTCTGAGGGGACCATCATCTAGCATCTATATTACGTGCATGCATTCAAGTGCATTCTACCGTTGTAGATGACTGTCGCGTACAGTTTCTGAATAGAGTTCCCCATACCCCTATGAAATAAATTAATGACCTTGTGGAAAACTATTGCTTATATTAAATGAAAATCATTAAACTTTAGGGACCAATACAATGGCATTCATATATTAATGCCAGTTCCTATCATGTCATGGGTTATTATCAGTAATATGTCTAATTTTGTTCGTTGTTAAAATAAACCCATATTTTGATTACCTGAATTTTTTTTTCTTTTTGAAGGGGGGTTAAAAAGGAGGTCAAAATGTGTCAAGTAGAGTAAGATTCAAGGTAATTGTGCTCATATTCAGTCAAATTCAGGTTACTCTCCGTACTTTTCTATTATTTTTGTCATCCCCACATCTTTAGGCCAAATTTAGATCCATATACTGGATTTCTCATGATTTGACCGTTTCTCTCCTGAAAAGCCAGAATCTTGCACCGCTTCAGTTTCAGCAGCAATCACATGAAAACATGACTTGTTAATGATTTCAATGCAATAACTATAGCTAAGTCCTGTGAGCAGCTATATTGACAACCTGACAGGTATTTCATATTCCAGATACTCTTTATACAAATGGACATATACACGAGCTTTTAGGATATATTGTTTTAAGGAGTGAAAGCTGCATAATTTTTCAAGTACATATATCCAAATTCATAATCTCCATGCAAATATTACTGCATTGTTGCTCAACCAAAGGACTTGGTGGCATGCATCTTATGAACAATTTTATCTCACTTCATGCTGATGCATGGTCACACAGATTCATCATAGCATCCTAAAGTTTGATAAAATGTATAACTGGAGCTATTCATTATTTCTTTTGCATTTAATCCATCATTTTGTTGCTCAAGTTGCTGAACTTTAGGGTTAATAGGAGTTCTTGTTAATCACATATGAAGGGGAGTCATATCACTAACCTTCCTGATCAGCCATGTCAAGAAAAGCCTGAAGCTTCAATGCTCTCCAGTAATACATCATCCCTCTAACTGCAGAATCCATGGTTACCAGAACATGAGAAAAAACTTCTTAGTGAGTTCAAAGTGGATGTTAATCGAATCAATTACCAGTTCTCAAGAGCGTTTGTCCCCTTAAAGAGACCCAGTGGCGAAGCTGCAGAATATTCTCATCACTTTCAAAGATCTCGCTGTCTTGATGACAGTTGAGTCGCTCCTTGAAGTTATCCCACTCATCTGGTCAGATAGAGATGGTGATCGAGTTAATAGAGTTCTATCAAGAAATTTTAAAGAAGTAACAGTTATATCAATTCGTTTGTCACAAACCTGGAAAGATCTTCCGTAAATAAAATATGATGGACACACCGTCTTCATTCTCTGACTCAAGGTCAGCTCTGGAATAGACAGTTTCCTCACTATAGTATGGAGTCATGACGCTGCCAAAACACAAGAAAATTAAAGAATTTAGTAGCATGAGAGCTAGATGGATCATTGAGGAACTAATCTAAAAAGCAGCAGCACCATGCAGATGAATCCTTAAAGATGGAAATTCTCAATTTTGGATTCCTAACACCTCTAACCAATGCAAGAGTGGAAACTGTAGGAGAAGTAAAGATTTTTAAATGCACGAATGCCTTCTTGCAGCCTACCATCTAGAGAGAAGGAATGCAAGCAAGTGTGATCTAATGATTCAGAACTCCATAACCTTGAAGATAGAGTTTTTAATTGAATCATACTGCAAAATAGGGATATTGACAGCAAAGATCAGCTCTATCAATATTCTTCCTTTACCTGAATGAGAGCATTTTATGGACGCGAGGAGGACGTGGCATATCCATGAAGAGTGAATTGGCAAAGAAAGTAATCCTTCGACGAGCTTCAAGGTTTGTGGGTACATCACTGGCGGTCTCCTTCACCGTTAACAGGAGATGGAGGCGCCTTATCTAATTATATTAAAAGTACAGGTATTACTTTTACCAAGAAAATTCTGAAGTTAACAGCTAGCAAATAACATTTTTGTGCAGTAAACGACTCTACGTACCTGTTCTTCCCATTGTGCTGTTACCACAGGAGGGAACAATATGGCAGGTTTCGGATCAGTACCAGCAAAAAGTTGTCTGCCAGTATCTTTGCTGCTATGCCCAAGCTCCAGTAGTTCCCTGTGAGGAATTCAATAAAAATGGTAAACTTGATTAGCCTCCACAAGAATCACTGATAAACCAAATACCCTTTTCCCCAAAGTAATATACCTAATTCAACTAACCTGATCTCATTCACCATCATATCACGTGTAACTACTTCTAACATGTCTTGCAGAAGCAACACCACTCTACCTTGTTTTTCTGGATCAGCATCTTTCTGCCATAAAAACAGAAGTGAAGTTTGCTTCTCATATTACAGCTAAGTATTTCTCACGCAACATGCTTCAGATTAAAAGTACTCACCAAGATTCCAACAAGCTCCACAAATTTCTCACAAAGAGTTGGCAGAGGACCCATTCCGAAATTCTGAAGGAGTGTATTCTTTGAAATGTTACTCTCTACTTCTTTAATGATTACACCCACAATCCTGTGAAAAGATAGCTCATGTGAGAAGCCATTCCATTAGGTCTAAATCTAGTGCCCAATACACCCACAATTCCGAATGAGTGTATTCTTTTCTGGGGAAGGGAGAGATGGGCGGTTAATAACTAGGAGTCAATAACCACCTACTTATAAAGTGAAATTTTGTTATTTATGTTCCAGGTCGAAAGATTACAATATTGCCAATGCTCATTAGGTACAAATGGTTCAACCTTAATTTACAGAATAGCACAAAGCAGCTGTGGATATGGAAACAGATTTGTGATTGCTTGGATCCCTTTGAAGTGACAGATTAAATAGAAAGTACAAGTTGCCTAGAAAAAGTTGCTGCTTTACACTAGAAGTCATTAGATATTATTTTCCGTATAGAATCTGGATGTGTAGTTAATGAATGGTGGGATGGATATCTAAATAAATGCAAAAGATCCTCTGCGTTTGAAATGTCAGTTCTAATTGGCAGAAAATGCATTCCGGAGATGATATGTATACTATAACACAAACCTCTTTTCAGTCTCCCCATTCACTAAAACATTGAGAACAAGTTTGAAAGATTCGTAGCATTCAATCACTGCACATTTCATGTATTCATCTGCGCAGATACGCTTCCAAAGATCAGAGTCCTTAGATCGAAATTGAGCAGCCATATCCAATGCGATTGGTATCTACAGAGTAGACCAGTAGACCAAAAGTCAATGAAGTATATTGTTGATGGAGAAAAGTGATATATAAAGAGGACTATGTTCAACCTTGCTAGCAAGCAAAAATGGGGGCCACTGAATTATCTTCAGGCTAGGATCAGATGTATAAGGAACTAGCAGCAGATCCATCTCCCTGAATTAGACAATTGCAAAGTTAGTTCATAAAATCCAGCCGCAAACAAAATTAGATAGCATTGACTATGTGACATAGTTTTCTGGTAGGGTTTCTTTCCTGTCACTTATGAGATCTTCTTCACGGAAACTACATATTACTTCATTCCATAACTGAGCAAATTTTGCAGCTTCGCTTCTCCGGCTAGCTGGAACCTAAAAATTGCCAAAAGCACGATCTAGATGCAGTTATACTCTTGTTGATTCAGCGGTATGACTTTAATTCAATGGTGTAAGTACAATATTCAAACCTCTGCAAAACGTTTAGAGAAAGAAAACCCTCTTTTCTGCGACTTGTTTGAGGGTACCAAATATGTGTTGAAAGCACCAGGTAGAGACTGGAAACGAGATCTTAGCATGCCCAATGTTCGTATCTATGATCAGAAAATATAGATTGAAATCAAGCAGCCGCAGAAGATGTGACATTGGACTTGCTAAACATGGTAGCGACATGTTCTTCATCTTATATTCCTTGAAAGCTTGGGAGGTTGGAAAAGAATGGGCATTGAGGAAAATTTAAAAAAGAAAAAAAAAGAAGAAAATCTTTCTACAGTAACATAAAGTATGGCATTCGGCACAGTTTCTGCAGTCAAATAAATCTTTACTGTCAGGTTTTCCTTAGAAATATCTCACACACCCAGAATGGTCAGAAGGTGTATGACCTGTTTATTCATAGGAGGAAAATTTCAAGCTTGCCAACTTAGATCTTGCCAGTACAAATTAAAATTAGTTGTCTAATTCACTTTAGATGACTACAGATAACGTGACCACTGGACAAAATGGTACTGAAAAGGTTATGAACAGCTCAAATTTGAGTAAATCACCTCTCCTAGGCGATCAAAAGCCCCAGTGATGCCACCATACAAAGTTGAGAAAATGGAATACCATATTTGTGTGTCCATAAAATAAACCTGCGCCATTGTTGTAAATAAATAACAGGTAAAACCCATAAATTTTAAGAACTCATGAAAACAATTCTAGATCAGTGCAATCTAGTCAAGCAGAAAAACAATCATGAAATATTAACAATAGGATATTGCCAGACCCACCAATATTACTGGTACCCAGAGTGCTACAACTGCTCCATAATTTTGTCTAGCTGCATCCATAACAGAAATATTAACAAGGAGTGACAAATTCAATAGAAAATCAAGAAGCCAGTTATATATAGGCAGTACCATTAGGGAAAAACTCATGCCATTTATACTTGATGCGAGTAATATCCATTATATCCTTTGTTGGCTTCACCAAAGGCTTAATCTATGGGGCACCAAAAAAAATTATGACAGGTCAAAATGCTAGCAAAACAAGCAAATATATTCAGTCTAGAAGCAAACATACAAGTAGAAAATGAACTTTGTTACCTGTATAAAGTAACTAAACGCGAACTTGCAACATAAAAGAATTGCCCAAAAGATGGTGTACCTGAAATGAGGTATCGGTTTCAATAGACATAAACTCTTGATTACCTAATAATCTGTATCTATGTTTAGTAAACTCACTTAATGAGCGCAAACTGACTCTCATGCATCCCCCGGCCAACATAAATTCTTGGCTGAAGACATCAAACATGTGCAGGTTAAGAACCGCGTACAACTAAAGATCTTTAGACTTGTAGTGGACTAATAAATGAAGAATGAAAGTGGAAAGCGTAAAAGTTCAAATGAGCATCAAAAAGATAATTGCAGCTTCTCAACAGCTAATAAAGTTTGGCCAAGCGGGTATGAATTACCACAATACAGAAAGGGAAAGCATGATGATACAAATTATTATCACATATGGGTCATTTGGGATACCTGCAAATCCTTTTGATGAAAAATTACTTCTATCAATATTATGCTAGATGACATGCTTCTAAAACATTTAATTGAACATTATGCTTGCAACATCTCTAGATGTTGGTGCCTTTTTTCCAAATCATGATCTTCCCTTTGCAAGCAAAATTTCTTTTCTCAATACCAGTGCGTGCAATTATATTCTTGATACAGTAACATGTTTTCAAATTCTCTACAAATGCATGCCCCCCAATGCTTTTCCTAAATTTGATCTCCAGAAATATTTGCGATAGCTCCCATGCCATGCAGACTTGGATGGGATGTCGAGTGCATACAAGCATTAGTGTGTCTATGCCTCTAAACTTTTGATTTTTTGACTCAGCAACAATATTACTATCTATGAGTATGGAACATTTGGATATGGCGATACATTGTAGATTTAATATTTGCCAATTTGAATTTTTTCCTGTCCTGCTGGAATGTCTGTATCACTGTGAATTTTTTGAAAATTATATCAGACAATGTAATTTGCTAGTGATTAACAAATTGAAGATGCGGTGCTATTTTTCGAGATGAAATGAGTTCTGTAGGTTCCATCCACACAGCCATGCCATTAGCAAGGGTATAGTGGCTTCACTAGAAGCCACTGTGAAAGTGTAGCAAGTTTGGCATCACCAGTATGAGACTGAATATTCTAATGCCAATGATACTATGCTTTGTTTCGACCATAGGACACAAATCATGAACTCAAGAAGACAACGCCACATGATTTTGTTTCCAAAATTTTCTTTACATGCAGAAAGAATACTCTGGTATTAAAAACAGAATACGCAAAGTGAAAAGCCATGACATAGATACCTGTGACCACCATAGCAGAAATCTGATAATATGCCAGTCTGAGCTTTCAATCCAACGCCGAAGCATTGGGAAAATAAACAATGCAGCTGCAAGTAAGTTTGAAAGCAAATATATGCCTACAGCCATGATATATAGAGGAGGAATTCCTTTCACTTGAGGAAGGAATGAGAGCATATTCCTTATTTCAGCGGGGGCCACTGAGGTTGACTGCACATAGCAGAGAGGAAGAATGACGGTCCACGCTAGACTAACCAAAATTTTGAGGACGTTTCTTGAAACATGGCTGAACCTCCACCTATGATAGCCGGGGAAGTTCAAAACAAGGTCCAATACACCTATTTAAAGATATAAAAGATGAGAAGACACAATCAACTCATCAAAGCAGACAGATCAATCTCATGAAATGAAACTAAAGGTATCAACATTGACATGCTCATGGACCATAGACTACTGCTTTACTTGGCTATATAATAGGATGAATTGCCCGTATGTTCTCCAGAAAAAAACCAAAACAGATGCTGAAGTGGTCCTTAAGCAGTACAATGCAATTCTTGGTGAGAGTCGGGGACGATCCTTTAAGTACTGTTAAACTAACATGACTTTGTTTGGCATGAGGATCGGCAAGAAGGTTACATTCAATAGGCAATCATGGTCCCACTCTGAAGTGACATCTTTAATTGATGATTATGAAAAGTTCTTGTGAAATCCAACAAGTTTCTTAGAATGAATTTACAAACGCAAGTTCAGATAACAAGCACAAAGAAGCATTCTTCCAACGCATTTAGTTTTTCTCCAAGCAGAAGAAGATATGCATTCCAGAAAATCAAACAGCCAAAGTTATCCAGGAAATAGGTAAAGGCCTGTTGCTTTTCAAGTAACTTTGGCCACGTTTTCACTCCATTCTACCCATATATTGTTATGGCTTCTTTTTAGAAACAGACGACATGGAAAGGTTTCCTTTCACTGTATCATCTCTTGATCAATATTTCTTCAAAGAGAGACAAAACCATTTCAACCGGAAAAAAAGAAAAAGAAAAAGGAAAAGAAATCAAGATTACGACAAAGACCTTGCTTTAGGAATATTAAATATTGAGAAATTTAGACAATGCCCTGATTCCACATTATATTACTTTCTACAAGTCTGTGCCTCGTTTTGTGCTGGCTGAATTGTGTAACAGTGACGACATTATTTGGAGTTCTTATAGTTTAGCACTGAAACTTTTGGGAATTTTGACATACCCTGAACGAATCGAAGAAATGCTGCTGTGATGAAAATACTAGAGATCTTATAAAGAATTTCTTTCTGGAAGATCTCCATTGGTGTTACTCCACTCCATGCAATGATGATCATTGCCTGCCACAATAGCATTATCATTCCAGATTTAGCAGATTTACGAAAGATCAACATGCAGTGTGAGTAAAGATCACCCGATCTAATCTTTTGCAAACCTGTAAAGCCAAAATATAGAACGTCCACAGCCGATCAAAACTTCGAAAAATATGCCAAAATGTGCGGGTCTCCACGAAGTTTGATTTCCCAGTGCTTCCACCTTTTCTGTGTGAAGCCTTTCTTCCCTGGAATGGTTTCTACAGTTAGTGGAGATAACAGTGTTAATCTTGCTATCCAAAGATAATTATTCATAATGCTGCCATGCCTGCATCAAGTCACGTGTTGACTTGAAGAAATCGCCATCATCCCGCATCGGCCAACCAAGAGAAAAACAATCAGCAGACCTGGAAACATGTTTTGAGAATTAAAATTTAAGCAGTAAAACAAAGATTACAATATATGGTCTGCTTGATTTTGGTTTGAATGCCCCACAAACCAGAAGTATTCGTTTAGATCATCATAGTTGCACCAAGCTGAATATGGAGCTTTTCCATTTTTGCTCTTCATGGCTTCCTGGTATCGACAAGTGTAAACTTTCATTTGTCTGAATCCAGAAGGATAAACTAAAGTTTGATAAGACTAGTGCATGCTTGTGCTTACAAACCTTTTCTATGACACGATATAGAGGGGTTATGACCTTTCGAAGGAAAGCCTCGTCGTCCCCTCCATAAGAAGGCTTGATGTTTTCTCCGGTGACAATGCTAACATTCCCAGCCAACAGCCCATGAAGTTCATATGCCATCTGATAAAACCAGTTTTGAACTTCAAATCATTACTAAATGGCAGCTCAAGATAACAAGTGAAGATGGGGTAGGTTGGGAATAAAAGGAAGAATCGTCTTAGCTGAAACAGTACTAACATTATGGAAAATGTAGCAAAGGCACTCCGGCATGAAGCGAACGTTGGCTGCTTCACCCCATATTAATAAATATAGACCCATGTAAAGCAACTTCCTTTGCTGAACTTCTGATTGGCTTTGTGGGAGTCTGAACAAAAATATGAAGCTTAGTAATGTGCTCCTTCGGATTTTAATTGGCAAGTTCAAGTTTGTTCAGAAACTACTATATCTCGTTCTTACCTCAAGCTATGTTTTCTTCCCAAAAACTTGCACCAATTTTTGTAATTCTTAAAGAGCTTGTTCATCACAGCATCTACAGCTCGCTCGTCAAGCTATGAAAGAAACCAGCATTTGAGGATGTAAGAGAGATAACAAAATTAGGCAATGCAATATCCATCGGGGCTTCATAGGCAGCAATATGACAGAGACTGATGACATTCGCTAGATGTTCTAATTGCACGACTGTGTCTTGTCATGTGCCTTCAGAACCAATAATCCACACTTTCAGAGCGAACTAGACGGCATAGCTGTTGGTTCTTAAATTATGCTATCTACTGCCGCCTCTATAATGCCATGTAGTCAATATAAACTCTTCACCATGACTGATGTGGGGTGTAGGTGCCTACCTTGTTCAGTGGTTCAGGCTTGGGATGAAGCCTTATATGAACATTAGCTAGAAACATGATCAAATGCTCCCTCTGGTTCCTGACATTGTCTCTCTGTATAGTAGCAGACAAAAAGCAAAGTCCTTATAGTGTGACACAGTGACATGATTTCAAGGTACTAATATATCGCATTTACTGTCTCTAGACTTGCCTGGAACCCAAACATTGCCCTTAACCAATCAAGAAGATCTAAATTTCCGGCTCTCTGCCTCTGTTGCTCAAATCCACTGGGCCAACTAAGGCTGCGTATGTTGCTCAGAGCAGCTACAGCAGCTTTTACCTGAGATACAGTAAGACAATTTAATTATGGTTTAATGCAAAAAGAATGGTCAGGACAGGGAATACCAACATGCATTCTGTACATGAAATGAAAATAAAGCAAGAAGAGTACCTCTTCAAGTTGCATAATAGCTTGGGATGCCCCAGCAGAATCCAGGGGTAAAATATTATAAGGTGCGTATTTTTCCTTCTTCTCCTGGACATCTCTAGCTGCGGCGATAATCTGCTCAGAGGAGCAGAAATTAAGCATACAACACTCAGGTCAATTGAGTTCCCAACGAACAATTTAGTAAAACTACCTCTGGGGCAACTTCTTCTACTTTCTCAGACTTATTAACAGCACAAAGAACTTCAAAGAGCACTCCTGCTGTCTGATAGGCCTTGCCAAGTTGAGCTCTGTCAAACAAAATTTAACGGAGAGCAGCAGCAGTTCAACTCATAGGGATCTGATCATCTCATTGCATCATTACTTCTTTTACTAAATCATTCAAAAACCTCCATGATGTGTCAAAGGGTATTCCAAATGGTGATGAAGAGAGAACAAAAAGATCAACTTATATAAATACCTGTCAGCCTGCTCCCCCTGGTCCAATGCTTGCACATAATTTTCATAGTATTGATAATAAAAGCTCTCAAATTCATGTGCATCGGTCTTCTTCACCCGAGATGCCAGACTGGACGCATTGTCCTAAGTAAGAGAGTCTTCAGTTCAGTCCACAATCTTTGGTAAACAGAGATTGATATAGCTGTCTGTTCATTGTTTATGTCAAACAGGTTGCCGCTTTACTAGACATGATTTATTCGTCACATATTGGTAATGGCAGAGTACAAGCAGCTGACATTTAGACAATCATACAACCAAAACCCCTACGTTTTATTGATGAACTCACTAGATATGAATTTCTGAAATGATGCAAAAAGACGCATTGTTGTTCAGCATCTAGAAAAATAAAAATATATATGTGGAAGGTGGAATTTAGATTGCATCAACGGACCGGACTGTTGGAGGCAGAATCAGATGAGGTGAGAAGAAATTACCCTCTCTAATCGCTGTAGGAGAGCTGTCTTGAACTGCCTTACACCACGTCCTGTGGAATTCGGGTCCAATCTATGCGCCTTCTCGAAGGCATAGAACCGGCCTGATAGGTAAAGGGATAATAAATGCATCACTTGGCTATCAAAAATATAAAACCAATAACTGAAGAAACAGTGATTCAAAAATGTAGCTGGGCACTTCATATTCATTAATTAGTCAATCAAATCAAAGAGGGGCAATTGGTTTCTAGAAAAGCATACAGAGGTAGGCAACGCGAGGGCGCTCATGCTCGATCTCCTTGGCTGCTCGAAGGATGGGAGAGATGATGGAGAGCGAGGACGGGACGACCTCGTTGTCGAACACCTCAGTGGAGAATATGGTGGTGGCAGCGCTCCGAGATGGCCGCCGAGAGAGCCCTTGAGGACCCGACTCGTGGCTCGTCATTGGGTTCCACCACTCAAGCGGAACCTACTCTGGCTTCTTTCCCCGTCCTGCCCACAAAAAGTTCAACAATCAAAAACACACACCACAACAGCGAAATTTACTGCATCTGTAAAGATAAGAATACTTCGCAGTCACGATCGCCAACTCTTTCTATCTCTCTCTCTAAAAGCACGAAAATGAAGACCGAAGCTCAACCCACGAGAATTCCACCACAAAGCTCCACGCGAAGCTGGATAGCCTCTTTCGTCGACACCCCAATCGCTCGTATCACGATGAAAGAAGTGCCGTTGGAAAAAAACTAAACACGACGATCATTAGATGACGAGTCCTAATCTTGGCGTCCGCACACGATCCTCTTTCCATTTTTCCCAGAGAAAGGCGACGTTCTATTCACACATTCTCAATTCCAAGAGAGACAATAATTGAAAAAATCAGTTTCAGCAGAAAATCAGATTTAACAACTTCCTGCAGAGCAACGACGAGCACGTACATTCACAGCAGAGCACGTTTTAATCAAAGATAAACTCGACTCCAATATCCTAAAAACGATCTCCTACAATGAAACTTTGACGGTAGTCCTATCAATGGCGACGAAACCTTAACGCACCACCAAAATTCGCAGCAAAGCACGTTTTAAACAAAGATAAACTCGATTCCAATATCCTAAGAACGATCTCCTACAATGAAACTTCGACGGTAGTCCTATCAATGGTGACGAAACGTCAACGCACCGCCGAAATGCTCTCCCGAATCTAACCGCGACCGGCCAGAGCCTATCGTCAGCAGCCTCGCTCGTCAAAGATTGGCGGTAACAACGCGGTTCAAGCTCGAAGAAGCTAGCGTTCCGCCGGATACTCCAAAACGTTCCCCTCCTCCCTCCACCACCAACAACCCGAAGAAGCTAGCGTTTCGTCGGAAACTCCCAAACGTTCCCCTCCTCCACCTCCATCCACCAACACCACCGACTCGGCTCGGAGCTCGCGCGAACGGAACGACTCACCGGCGAAGGCCTTCAGCGCGCCTCGTTCGATCTTCCGCTCAGCCGATCAAGGATCGCGCGATGACAACGACGACGACAGGACATGCTCTGCTTCCGCGAGCCGCGAGGAGATGATGAGAGAGAGAGAGAGAGCGAACCTTTGGTTTTCGAGCTGTCAGGGGGGAGGTCGTTGCAGCGGCTTCTCACCAGAGCGAATGAGCGAGACGAAGAAGGAAACGAAGGGGGGAAGGGAGAGAAAGAAGAGAGAGAGAGAGAGAAGAGAGAGAGGGAGGAGAGAGAAAGACGCGGGAAGAGCTTTGAGAAGGAGAAAGTTTTGTGAGGTTAAGGAGAGAGAGAGAGAGAGAGAGAGAGAGAGAGGACGAGGGGCAGAATGGGGAAATCGCCCCCGTGAGGGAGGCGGGCGGGACACGTGGCGGAAGCGGAGAGGGTGGGGAGGGGGATCGGGTACAATCGGGCGTGACGAGGCCGAGGGCGGGAGGGCGTACGTACGTACGTGCATGGTTTTCGGCTCTCCCTGTTGACCGCGACGACCGGTGGTCCTTCTTTTTCTCCGCCTCCCGTAGAAAAAGTGCTTCGTTGTCCAAATAACAAAATCCCTTATTTTTTTACTCTTATTAAAATATGCATGGCAAGACAGAACCACCCCCCTCCCACCCAAAAAAATTGCACGGAAAGGACCGATCATGAGTTGAAATATGGCTAGGGTACTTAAATCGATCGATCGTATTAATGCATGTCATTCGTTCATGTGATGATTTTGGATTTTATTGAAAACTTTAAAACTTGACAAAATCCATGAAAAATCCAATTTGGAAACTCGAAATTAAGGATGATTATGTATAATCTCATTATATATAATGCATGTGGTGAAGGTTTTTTTTTGTAAATAGAGCACTTAGATTCTACTTGGCGTTTCGAATTTGCATGCCACTAGATGCAACCCTGTGATTCGTGGTCGGACAAGATGTTCAAACAAAAGTAGGAAGTTATGTTATTGTGCGATTTGATTATGAAAAGCCATGCACACAAGTTGACAAAACATGAAGAAGTTACATGCATATATGAGATATGAGAGGTTATGGGATGTGGAGATGAAGCGGGAGAGTGCTCAAGCTTGGGAGGAAATTGATAAAAGACGAGAGCTTTTTGAAGTCTCGTGTGAAGCATATTGCTGGGAATGGTCAAGAAACTTTCCTAGGGTTGAGCCTGAGGAGTTTGGTAAACATTCAAGCTGGCTTTGGAAGGTTACTCTTTCTCTCAATCCAGCTGCTAAGGATAGAGCTGTGCCCTCAGGTTCAGGTGATGGAGCTTTTCATGAAGCTTACCGAGTAAGGAAGGTTAATGGGAAGATGTTCCAAGATTTGGCTTCATTGTGTGGCTGATCATGCTTGGCAGAGTTCATGGTTTTTGACAGATTGGAGAAATGTTGTGATGTGGATGGTGTATGTGCTCTGTGCAGTTATTCTTTGCTTGTCATTTCTCTTAAGCAAGCATGGAGCAGGATCTTGGACATGTATGAAGTCCCTATTTCTGTTGGTGACGGGGATTTGGAGTTCCTGGGCTGTTCTGAGAATCGCGAGGTCGGTTCCCGAGGGAATCTCTGCTGAAATCAGCTCGGGATGCCGCTTCATGCTATATTTGGCGAGCCCGAGATGATGCGATAAACACGGGACGGCTTCTCTTGATCCGGTGCCCCATTTGCCGTTGAATAACGAGATCTCATCTGGGTTTGGCTCCAGTATCAGACTGCTTGCTGAGAATGGCTAGGAGCCTGCGTTTGAAGTGGAGGTTGATTGCTCCTTGATGCTGTACTGTACTTGCAACTTGCTATTTGTGATTCGAGTTGTTTTTGCTATTGACGGCTGATTTGACGTGATGGAATTTGCTGTGGACTTTTACACCTCCCACTTTGGACTGCTTTTGGAAAACAATGCTAATTTTCTTAGATTTGACGAAATAGAATTAAAATAGGGGATGGCACAACCATTCTTAATTGAAAGGTTTTAGGATAAGTCAGGTAGAGTGAGAATTAAGAGGGATCATAATCTCATTTATTAGCAGGCTCTTTGATGGGAAAGTACAAATTTGGTATATTTATGTACAAGTTACATTATAGGCATTTTTTAAATTAATTTATTTTTCATGTATATATTTTTAGTATTGGCCATTTAGGTGAAAACAAGCATACAAGAATTTCGATTGATGTAAATCATTCAAGAAAACAATGAGTCGGTCAAACTTAGACAATTAGTTGTGAAAGTGGAATGATGTCATTGTTGCGTGAAATAGTGTAAAGAATAATTTTAATTCAAAAGGCATGATGTGTAAAAAATGATTCTACTTTCAAGTTTCAAGCTTTTGGAGAGATATAAGATTCAAAGTAACTCTCCAAAATTAAACTCCCCTTCACTCCATTGGGTCTTTAAATAGACCATAAGCAAGCTGAAAATATAAAGAAGACAAATCCATATTTTGCGACATTTTCTTCTTTTGCGTCGTGCCATATTTCTCTCGAATTTAGGGATTCTTCGTGCTCTTTTCAATATGCATATCCTGAATTATCCCACAATACAAAAATCTTAATGGTAAATTAAAACTTTAAGGTGGCATCATGCTCAACCACACATGAACGTGTCAACGTACTTAACATAAATGTAATTCGACGACTTAATAAGTCGCTTTAATGGAGTATATTACGAGGTTTAAGGTCAATTTGATTTATATACTCTAGCCCATGACCGTATTGATGACATGGCATGTTGATGACCTGGCGCTATAGTGATGTGTGGATGACGTGCATTAAGGACAAGTAGGGATGGCATATGCTGATGATCAAGACAAGCATTATCAAATCTCAAATCTGATTCTACCTAAATCTTAGTCCGCCCGACCTCCCCCAGAGCTTTATGAATATGTATACTGTGGATGTAGGATTGCACATGTGCATCGTATGTCCACTTTGAGAACGTCAAAAACGGTCTTAGTATCGGTTCGACCTTAGCAGAAGCCCGACCAACCGGCCAATTCAACCCTACAATCGGCTCGGCTGCATTGTTCTGTCAGAAGCCAGAACTGGGAACTGAGTGTGGTCCTATATCGGTTCTAGGTTTTTAAAATCTGGAGCTGGACCAATTCCCCCTCGAACCACATTGAAAAACTCTTGTTTTGCTGCAAGAACCAAGTACAAAACCTGGCTTCAAGGTCCATTTAACCTCGAAACAAGGCCGATGGTCCAATTCAACCTTAGAATCGACCTGGCTGGTGTAGTTCTCAGATTGAACAGGCACCCAAAACCAAGAATCGAATCGGCGCTTGGTTGGTGCTATAGGTTTTCAAATTATGAACCCGATTGATTCTCCCTGAAATAGGATGGACATGTGAATCGCCAGGTGCAGTTCCACGTCACACATTTTAACTATTCAACATGCTAGCTGTCTCGGTTTGTGCAGCAAAAAACACAAATAAAACATGTGTACTAACTTTATTGACACCCTTTAGTCACAATGCTCAAACTGCATTGCTCGATGACACTGAAACAAAACATGACGACCAGATCATCACGCTTGCATTACCAGCGACTGGTTGATGAGAGCGTTGCACCTATCCACTCCTTTATTCATCCAAGTGTAGACATCTTTTGGGGCTTAGGTCGAGTTCCCGGCGATGCAAAGCCATTGATCGATGAAGAGAGCTTTGCAGTTTAGGTTTGGATTGATGAAACGGAAGGCTTCAATAGTCAAGTCGAACTGCTGTGCTATTGCAAAGCAAGTGTCTCCGCTCTTCACTCCCACCACTTCGTTGCACACCAGGTCAGGTTCTGGAACCGCTGTAAAGCAACACGCATAAACCAGAGAAAGACTTGAGCCCCAACTAATTGATTTGGTTGATGACTAAGTGAAGCGTTCACTAATTGCGTAATTTACAATAGCATTGAAAAAAATCTCGCTTAGCGTGGGCATGAAAACTATTTTAATACTGTGGGCAAACATGGGTATTGTCAAGCTGCTCACCCTCCTCTAGGAAAGAAAAACTTTCAGCTACAATTGCAGCATCAAAACAGATTTGTTCAAAAACCGGTCGGAAGGTCTGGTACTAGGGACGTACTTGTGGTTGGCCAAGGTCTTGGAATAGAAAGCGGATCCTCAATGTATGATGAAGTTGCAGAACAAAATTTTGAAGTATGCGAATATTATCATCAATGGAGATTAGTAATGCAGTACTTACTTCCGACAACTCTGCTCTCGACCATGTAGACCATGAGGACGAAGAAGAGTATTGAAACCAAGTTGAAGAATACGGTGGACTTGCGACCGGTGATCTTAGCCATGCTTTTCAACTCTCTTAGCTTCTTTGGATGCTGAGTTTGTAAGAGATATGCCTTGCATATGTCTCTATTTATAGATGAAATAAGAGCATGAGACAAGTTACATTGTTACGAGTTAAAAGAAAGAGCCGGCTTCGCGTTGACGCTTTGGATTACATATTAAAAATAAGCTTAATTAGGAGCATATGAAATGAGGCGGAGGATAATACCGATGCGAGTATACTTTTTTTTTATTTTGTTAATTGCAACAGTTACACTAAGAATATTCCTTTTACATTGAAGAACCGTCACCGGCTTTGGATTCTTCATGTCGATGATTTTTACAAGATAAATTATGTCTTAATAATGATAGTGCTAAAATTTCCCATCTTATGATCGTTCCACTGGAGCTTTGGCTCACATTCGATGTAGGCCGCGAGATTGTTGAGGTATTTCATGGGTCCGTAACTTACCCAACTGAGAAATGAGATTCCTTTTCTGGAAGCTCTGTAAGATGAGAGTACCAAATAGAAGTACGAGTGTGAAAGACATTAGTTTCACATGATATATAGTAATAATAATGAGTTCTTTCATTATGATAGTTTTTGTGATTCCGTGGATTATACCTATTTGCATATATGTATAGTTTGTTTCTAGTACATATCGATTATCAGCCGCACTATCATCGGACAACTGTGAGAATGAAACGGCACAAGGAATATAATCGAGAGAGAGAGAGAGAGAGAGAGAGAGAGAGAGAGAGAGAGAGAGAGAGAGAGGAAACATCCGTTCAGCTCTTTCATTAATTACAATCACAAAACGCCATTGAAACTCCAGCCTCGAATCGTTTATTACTGAGAGGATGTGGCAACTTAGGGTTTGCATGTCACTACCACAGAGATACAATGTGGGACTCAAGCTCTTCAATGCCATTTTGTGACATACCTCTGATTTCTGAGGTTGTCTCTCCTCGAATTCGTCGATCAACAACGTGTATCGAACATATCTTAATTTGCACATCTCAGGAATTAAAAAGAGAATTGTAGCTGAACACTTGATTTCTACTTTGCATTCGATTCATATGCCACTGGACGTAACTCTGTGATCTATGGCTGTCCAAAATATAACTAAAATGAAGTATGAAAATGTTCATACATAAGTATAACCTCATGGTCACGCATAAGTTAACCGAATATAAAAAATCATACATATAAAGATTAAGAGGTTTTGGGATGAGGAGATGAAGCGGCAGAGTACTCGAGCTGCTTTGGAAGGCATTCTTTTTCCCAATTCAGCTGCTTTGGTAAAATTATACCCTCAGGTTCAAGAGATGGAGATTTTCATCCAGCAGATTGTCATTTGTGTGGTACTAATAGATACCATATAATCGGAGATAAATCATATGGATGTAGATTCGGAATTCCACTTTATACTGTATACTGTATTTGGCAAGATTGAAATGATGGGATATGTTGGAAGATATGCTCGAAATCTTCAATATTGAGATTGATATGCTATAATCAATTGAGATCAATTTATTTTGGATTTGATACTATAAGATATATTCTTTCCATTTTATTGTACACTTTTGTACTATAATTACAAGTCTTCTGTACAATGAATAATACACAGAAATACATAGACACTTCATTTGTACGTTTCTCCTATCCGAATCCCTTCCTGGCTTGTTTTTTCTTGTTTTCTTTCGGATACGCGGGAAGGCTTCTCCTCAGACTGTTTGCTGAGAAAGTTAGGAGTGTTTGCTTGAAGTGGAGATTGATTACAACTTAATACTTGATGTAATATTTTAGTTGCTCTAAAACTAGGATGTCCGATTAAAAGTGCTGCCACTGAGAGTAAGATGAACCCATATATAATGAGCAGGTAACATTTTAGTATAAACTATATAGAAAACCCATCTTGTTATATGCGTTGCAATCTAGAGGAGGAGAAAAAGAAAGATGCAAAGATGTGATTGTCAAATTTAGACCAATTACTCAATTGGGTATGAAAATGAAATGATATCATTGTTGCATTTAATAGTGTCAGGACCAATTTTAATCCAAAAGGAATGGTGCACCGAAAAAAGATTCTACTTTCAAGCTTTTGTAGAGATGCAAGATTCGAAGAATCAACACAACTTTTTACATTGTTGGGTCTAAATACACAAAAGGAAGGCAAGGAAAAAAAAACTGACAAATTCATATTTGTGACTTGTTTCATCATCATCATTGTATGATATTAAGATAAAATAGAAATGGTTCATGAATTTCGGCCTAATATATAATGTGTTCTCTAAATTTTTAATTTGTTCAAAATAATCCCTAAACTTTAGCCTAATGTGTAATGTCATTCCTAAAATCTTAATTTGTTTATGTGATCCTTAAACTTTTGGTAAGTATTCAAATTAGTCCCTAAATTATATAAAAATATCCAAATTTGTATTTCCATTAATCTAAATTTAGGGAAAATATTGAACATTACCATATAATCCAGGGACTATTTTGCACATGTATCAAAAGTTAATTGCATTGTTCCATTGGAAGTCGAAACTAGAAACCTGAGCATGGTGCTAAATCAATTCTAGGTTTTCAAAATTTGGAGTTGGATCAGTTCCCCTTAAAACCAAGTACAAACCCAGCTTCAAGGTACATTCCACTTTGAAACAAAGCCGATAGTCCAATTCAACCTTTAGAATTGACTTGGCTGGCTTTGTTCTCAGATTGAACAGTCACTTAAAATCAAGAACTGAATTGGTACTTGGTTGACTCTATAGCTTTTTATATTACGAACTAGATCGATTATCCCTGAAATAGGATTGGAAACGCGAATCGCAAGGTGTGGTTCCAAGTTGAGCCAAGCCCATGTTTTCCTAGGCCCCTTTTGTCGGCCAAAATATTTCTTCTGAATAATGAGAAAATACTAGGTGGAGCTAGAGTAGCTGCCTCAATAATGCATTAGTTCATTTCGTATTGTTTGCGGACCTTTACGCAAATCAGCAAGTCCCTCTCTTTCCTTTGTTTCTCTCCTTCTTCACCAATTCTCTCTCTCTCTCTCTCTCTCTCTCCCCTTTTTTTGTTTTTCTTTCTTTCCCTTTGGCTTGTGGTCGGCGATTGGCCACAGGTGAGGATTGGTGAGGGTGTTGTAGCCTTTGCTGGCCATGGGTGAGGATCGCTTTCATCGGATTTGGCGAGGCTCAACCCTTGCAACCAGGGTGAGGGTTGTCCTCGTTGAATTTAGTAGGTTTTGAGAGGTGACGACATCGGAGCCGCGGGGGAACTCGAGGATGCAGGAGCTGAGGAAGGGCTTGGGGTCATTGATGATGGGGACCTTGGGCTTGTTCTTGGACCACGGGAGGCTGTGGGGGCGGGGGATGACTTGTGATGAGCATCAGCATTGCTCGTGAGCTAGTCATTGAAAGAAGTACACCCTAATTGGCAAAGCTTAGGACGAGTAAATACATAAGTGTCAAAACTTCCAAAAAGTACACTTAAGTGTCACTTTTATTTTTTGTTTTTAAATTGGACACTTAGGGTGCGTTTGGTAACATTTCTGTTCTCGGAAACTATTTCTAAAATATTTCTCGGACCAATTTCTGGCTAAAAGAACTCGTTTGGTAACTGTGCAAAATTTATATTTCTGGAATAGTAAAAGAATATAAACGTGTTTGGTAACTGCACGAAATTTCTATTTCTATTCTTAATTTTTTTTTTAAATGAAGAGATTAGAATAATAGATTAGACATTATATAAAATTGACAAGATCAAAATCTCATTACACTAATAATAGATTTGCATTAAGGATTAGTTCATATAAATGTTTTTCCTCTTTTGTAAATTTCCATTAACAAGATTTATATTCCCAATTTTATTTTATTTTTTTAATAGTCAAAAGACTATTATTGTGTGCTGGAATAAAAAAAATGATTTCGATGTCTTAACATTCACCACTAGGGGTGATCGGGTCCAGGGTGGGTAGAGTTTAGACTTGGACCCTGTACCCGGCCCTGTTATAACCGGTTTCTCTTTTCTTGACCTTGTACCCTACCCTATTTTTATTGGACCCTGTTTTGGACCCAACCCTGTTTTTTCGGTCCGGGAACAGGGTCAACCCTGTTTTCATTGGAACCTGTTTTGCAACTGTTCAATATTCTATACGGCTTCGAATTTTACATTAATTAGCGAAAAAACAACAATGTAATTCTCCTAACATTATAAGACAAAGCAAAATCCTAAGAATGCATAAGCATTAGCAACAAATATGAATATAATATTAGTCTCATTCCCACAAATACTTCTAATATGATATAATGTGCTTACTTATGTGTATGCGACAGAGCTCTTATTAAGAGGACATCTTTCTTGAGTTGGACTGAGAATTAGTGCTACAATAGTTAGTAGCATTTATCCTACGACTATAGTAATAGTTGAAAGTGGGATCATTAAAAAAGAAAAATAATTCATGAGAACAGTTCTTTTTAATAATTCTTTCAAAACAATTCTCTCTTAACTTGATTAAGAGAAAATCTTTCTTTTTTTAACATTTCTTCGAAGACAAAGAGACTCAAAAGTATTATACAGAGAGACGATTTTATTTTTTTTAACAGGGTAAAAACCGGTTCCAAAA
The DNA here is from genome assembly GCA_014182845.1 of Corymbia calophylla. NCBI lineage: Eukaryota > Viridiplantae > Streptophyta > Magnoliopsida > Myrtales > Myrtaceae > Corymbia > Corymbia calophylla. Next base: position 1,365,211 of record CM024701.1, on the reverse strand, counting down.
CCGGTCCGGTTCTGGGTGGGTCTTTGCTTGGACCCTGTTCCCGGACCGATTTCAACCGGTTCCCAAAAATTGGAACCTGTATCCGGACCTGTTTAACCGGGAACCGGTTCCCGACCCTGTTTTTCGGGTGGTTCGGTCCGGGTTCCGGGTAAACCCGGTCCGATTACACACCCCTATTCACCACAAATCTCAACCCAAGCAACCAAAGTAGATCTTTTCTAGATCCTTTTATTTTATTTATCATCCCCCTTTAGGAAAGTTTGTTTTAATCACAAGCATAAAAATGTCCAATTAGATGCAATTAATTATTAAGGCTATAGCATTTGCTTTTGCTAGAATTTTTTTGCATTTTACCCCTCCGAATGACTGGTAAGCTCAAGCTACACTTGCAAATCGAAGAATGTCAATTTCTTTTTCTAAAACTTAACAATTTAGCGAATCTCTAGTACTATAGGATAATCAATAAAAATCCCTCTTGACACATCATTTACCAAAATACATAAGGCGTGATTCTATATTATGATATATAATTGGATGACCTTAATACAATTAACAAAAATGTATTTGTAATAGTTTATAAACACATTACAAAAGTCAGAAATACAAAGTCAAGAAATCTATTCATAATAGTTTACAAACACATTACAAAAATAAAAAATACAAAGTTATGGAATCTCATCCATGTTGTGATCCCTTGCCATCTTATTTGCAATATTTTTCCTAATCATGTTTATTTTAGCCGCCCCCTCGAGTGATGTATCATCTGCAATATTCTCTTGTGTAGGTCCAAATGGGTAGTTCAGATCTCCATATAGGGCAAAGTTTTTATCCATCTTGTCTTGGTCATGAATGTAATTATAGAGAGTGCAACATGCAATTACAATAATTGCTTGCTTTCGAATTGACAATGAAGGCATGTGTCTCAAAATATAGAAGAGATTCTTTAATGTCCCAAATGATCTCTCAATAACATTCCTCAATGAAGAGTGTCTATGGTCGAATAGTTCTTTGGCTGTTTTAGGCTGTCTCCTGCTACCCCTATAATCATTCAAATGATATCGTTTACCCTTAAATGGAGTTAAAAATTCTAGAAGTGTTGCATAACCAGAATCTACCACATAATATTTGTCTATAAGAATATATAGAAATTTGTTGTGATATGTAATAGGTATACAATCATAAAGAAAATTATTTCATATAGACAAAGCAAATACCGAGTGATGCTTGAGGAAATTACAATCGAGGAGTCTTGAGTACTGCTGAGAGAACTCGATAATCATTGGCAGATCCTTCCCAACTAACATACACGAAAGTAAATTTCATAACAAATGAACAAACACATATCACATTTTGAGTGGTACTCCCTTTCCTATCTCTAAATGGGATTTGTGTGACACTGGGATGGAATCATTAATAGGAGTGTTATCAATAGCACCAATGCAACCCTGTGGTTTTATAAAAGTCTAGTGTTACACAAGATTATCAACTACAAGTATTTAATTAACTAAAGTTGATAGAAAAATCATACATTGAAGTAGCGTTTATGGTTAGGATCAATAAAAATCTCCTCTGGAATAATATCAAAGGAAAGTGGTATGATAATATTTTTCGACAGTTTGAGTAATGCTTTCAACATTCTAGTGAAATATTTACTTATTGTTTCTCCCGAACATTGAAATCTCTCACATATATCTTTGTTGGAGTTTTTGTGACCAACCATAAATAAAAAAAATCCCAACTTGTTCATCTATCTTTACATATTAACTATCTTTCAACTAATCTCTTGCCCTCATTAAATCACATAAGTTTAGAAAAACATGTCTCTCCAACCTGAATGCCTTATATATCCTATCTGAATGTTCAACAATCTCCCTTATTCATTCAGGTCCTGATAATTTACTATCCTTAATAGGTTCTTTCGTATGCATATACATGTCCAACGTAAGAAGACATAACCATGCTATCATTATGTCAATATCAAATTCTTCCAAATACCGTTCAACTGTTGCTATCTCTCCATTAGACATACTATTTGATCCCCATTCATAGCACTTATACTATCACACAAATACAAGAACATCAATATAGATATATGTTAAAAAAAAATACCAACAAAAATCAATAACATAAGTCATGGAGTTAAAGTAAACTAAATATAAAATCCCACATAAACCATCTTATCCAAGCCACCACACAAATTCAAGAGTCTCAACATCAATATCTTTAAAAGCAAAATAACAATAAATAACATAAGTTATATAGTCAAAAGAAATCCCAAACAATCCATTGTACATTTCTTGACATCTACTAAAGACACTGGAGAAGTCCACTTCTCATTCTAGGTGGGGATTTGATGAAAGCCTCCCTCCATGCGACACTATCGTAGGTTTGTTCCACTGCTTTGTTGTAAAGATCATGCTCTAACTTAGGCATACTAACTAAAACATCAATCATAGTAGATACATATAATAGGTCTATAGGTGGTGATGGAGCTTGTGAGGTGACAAAGCCACTTACAAATAGACTAGCCCTAGTTTTGATTATATTTTATAAGGCTTTGCAAGTGTTAGCAACACCAAATTAGTGACTTATTCTTCTGCTCTTACTATTTGGAGTTCAATCTAAGTTATGCTTGTCATGAACTGGAGTAGCATCAGATATAAAGACTCATTCATCAACATGATGTTCACTTAAGTCCTCTCGAACATTGTCTGCATCATCACCACCAGTGGCAAGTTCATCCGACAGCACAAAATCTTCGGCATTTCTTGTTGCATGCTCTCCAGTAGCATATGTATCACAAAATACAATATACAAGTTGGCATATTGAGGAAATTCATCCTTCCTGAATTTTGCCCACTTAGTATTATCTTGCAGCTTTTAAAATGATGACATATGTCAGCAACATAAGCCAACATCTTGCCATGTACATTTACAGGGAACTGAAAATGACCAAAGTTTAAATCATATCTTAAAGTGAGGCTCCCATATACTAGGATCATCGACAACAACAGTTTTACTCACATTATCCTAGCCAAATCCAGATCATGAAAGAAGTTTCTTAAAACTACCATACTGTTTTTTTAGTTTGTTTGTCTTGTTCTTCAACTGTACTTGAGTATATTGGAGTCTTGTTCGTTTATTAAATTCAATCTATATGTTATTCGACCCTGCTTTGTTATAAGTAGAAGATGTGCGATTTCCCTTTTTGAACTGTTCTACCAACAAACTAATGTACAAGTTGGTTAAAGACTTGTCCACTTTGCGTTGAATGCCTCTTTTTGGGATGCCATTTAACCTTTACTAGTTGAGCATCATATAAGAGTTCATGATAATCAAATAGATGGAAAACCACTTTTTGAAGAGAACTTCACGAATATAGTGTAGTCTAAAGGAGAACGACGTTATATAATATAGCAAGTTCTCTAGATTAGAGAATCTTGTTCGGCATATTCCTACAACGACTAAAGAAGCAAGAGAAAGCTTTAGTGAAAGGGACAATATAACTTATACTGTAACACTACATTCAATTCATATCCTTTCAAAATGCTCTATTATAATAAGACCACTTCTTCTCAATAAAACATCTCAAGTTTATGTTTTCCCGCATCAAAATCCAAGTATGTGGTTTTCAATCATCTATTTATCTATAGTGGTTGAATATAATTTTTCCAATGATGACATCTCCCCAACTCCATCCTTTCCTGGATATCTAGATAGCTGCCCAAACATACATCTCCCCAACGCCATCCTTTCCTGGATATCTAGACAGCTGCCCAAACATAAATAGCTCCAGTGCCCTCATATCATACATGCTAAAGAGCCAAGGAGGAGGTCACCCACCATCCACATCCAAAAGTAAGTTCAATTCCATCAAAATACTTGCAGACAATAGGAAATGGAGGCCAAACTCTTAAGGATCACATATACTTATATTAGTGGTCAAACACTAAATAAAAAACCAAAATCTCAATGTGAAAGTTATCATTTGAAAATTACATACAAAAGGTGACATATCCAGTTTATTATGGAGAGGTAATTGAGATAATACTAATGCTTCGCATTATCTATCTTATATCTGCAACTTATCACTAAGCAAATTGCCAAGATTAGCTGGATAAAAAAGAAAAACACATGTTTAGAAAGGATATGCAGCACAAGGTGAAGAATGAAGTATGTCTTTAAGCACATCTTTAAGCACGTCTTGCCAAACAATTATAAATTTTAAGGGAATCTCAATCAATTGCCAAACAATCAGGAACAATTGCTATAGGAACAATCTATAAAGTAATGAAAGGTCTCCATTTGAGTCTAAGAGTGCGGTGGTTCACTGTGGTTTGACTCGGGTCTCTTGAATAAATGACATGCTTGCTATTATATTGGTATGTTAAATTACAGTTTTAGTCTCTGTAGAAGCAATCTTTGCTAAAGAACCAATCTAAACACAAGCAATGCTAGGGTTTCAAATTCCCAAAGAGCAGACCAAATCCATTTGCAAAATGTAGCCATTCAACTTTAAGAAGCAAGAATTACAACTAGAAAGTGTACAATGAGAAGAAATCGAAGCTAGAAACCTGGATTGAGGGCGAGACAAGCACGAACAGAGGTGACGCGAATAGAAGCAATGCAACCTAAGAGGGGTTGCTGGACAAAGATTCAACTTCAAGAAGTGAGAATCACAACTAGAACATGTACTACGAGAAGGAATCAAAGCAAAATACTTGGATTCAGGGTGCGATGAGCACAAGAGAAGAAACGGATAGAAAGCCGTGCGTGAACAAAGGTGATAGAGAGATGCGATGCGATCGAAGGTGAGCGACCGGAGGTGATGCGATCAGAGGTGATGCGACCAAAGAGAAGTGATCGGAGGCAATGTGACCACAGGTAACACAATTGGAGAAAGGTGACAGAAGAGAGCCGAGCAGAGGCAACGCGAGCGAAGGCGATGTGAGCCGAGCTGACGTGACTGGAGGCGATGTGACTGGAGGCGAGTGACCGGAGGAGACGCGACTAGAGAGAGGCGACCGAAGGTGACGCAACTAGAGGCAACGCAATTGGAGAAAGGTGACCGGAGAGAGGCAAGCAGAGGCGACGTGACTGGAGGCGACGCAACTGGAGAAGGACGGCCAGAGGTGACACGACTGGAGAAAGGTGGAGGTGAGTGGCAAGTCGGGCTCGACTGAAAAGAGAAGAGACCTAAAAATCTCAATCAGGGTTTCATAAGAGAAGAAATTGTTTCTTGTTTTTGTTCCTTGGAATAAGAAGTAGGTTTTTTCTACTTCTTATTTCTATTCCAAATCTATTCCAAATGGATTTTTGTTCTTTTTCTATTTCGAGGAACAAAATAACAGAAAAATAGAAAAAATATGAATGTTGCCAAACGGTGCCTTCAGTGCCAACTCCAATGAGATTTGCTTAAAATCCGACGTGGCATTAATTTATTAATAAAACTGGTCTATGTGACTTGCTGGAGTTCTCCACTTAGCATTCTTATCCCAAAATGACGTGATTTTACCCCCAAATTTTATTTTTAATATAAACATTATTTTTTTTAAAAGTCAAATTTGAGGTCGTGGAGGCCCTCATTATTGCTGCCCCACCATCGCCGGAAAGGGTGGGCAACAATGGATGAGGTTCGGTTGGGGTCATCGAGTCCCGGCCAATGGCCGGCGACCCTAGTGAACTGTTGGCGAAGGCAAGGGCGAGGGCTAACCCTGGCCTAGATTTGGGGCAAGGGGTTGTGGCCTTATATAGATCGAGTTAGGGTCGTTAGCCCTTGCCTAGATAGGGCCAAGGGCCACTACTAGCTAGGGTGAGAGGTTGGGCGGTGAGCCCACCCCAACTAATGGTGGCCCTTGGCTTGATCTGGGTGAGGGGTTGCGGCCCTCTCCCAAATTTGGAAGATGGTCCCTCACCCTAGATTAGGGGGAGGGCCTATAGTCCCTCGCCGGTGGTTCGCTAGGGTCGTTGGCCAGTGATCGGGGCTTGACGACTCCGGCTGACCGTTGCCCCATTGTTGGTGGCCCTTTCCAGTGATGGTGGGGCAGTGGTAGTGGTAGCAAGGGCCTCCACGGCCCCAAATATGATCTTTTCCTTTTAATTAATATTTGTATTAAAAATCAAATTTGGATCAAAACTATGTTGGTTTGGGCTTATATAGCCACGTCAATGCCACGTGGATAATCGTTTTGAAAAAAGAATTGCCACATCAATTAAAAATCTCGTAGAAAAATGCCAAGTTAACAGTTTGGCTTGAAATTCTTCGCCGTTGGCACTTAAAGTGCTTATTTTTTTCTTCGATTTTAGCACCTAAGTGTACATTTTAAAAGTTTTGGTACTTAGGTGTTCATTTGTGTTAAGCTTTGACACTTGAGATATTTGACACTTGCCAATCGTCATGGTTAGCCGTGAGTATCGTCCATTGCTAGAGGGAAAGATGGATGCCCGGGAATCAATAGCATGCCCAAATGATGCCGATGACGGGCACGGGTGAGCGTCGGCATACTCGTGAGCGGTTCGTCCATGGCTGGCGTTGCAATCGAGCGTCGTCCATGGCCTTAGCAGCACAAAAAGAAAAAGAAGAAAGCAACAGTGTGGAAGAGAGAGAAACGAAGGAGTGAGAGGGACTGCATTTTCTCAAAGGTGGGACCGTAAGCTACACGTGTCGCTTGTGAATCGACTAATACATTGCTAAGGGTGACTCCCCTTGCTGCGGGTAATATTTTCTTCTGAATAACAGATATACTTTAACTATTCAACATGCTAGCTATCTCCGTTTGTGCAAGGAAAAAACAGAAATAAAGCATGCGTACTAACTTTATTGACACCCTTTAGTCACAATGCTCAAACTGCATTGCTTGATGACACTGAAACAAAACTTGACGACCAGACCCCTGCGCTTGCATTACCAGCAACTGGGTGATGAGCGCGTTGCACTTATCCACTCCTTTATTCGTACAAATTGTAAACTAGACATCTTTGTGGCTTAGAGCCACTTCCCGCCAGTGCAAAGCCATTGACCAACGAATAGTGCGTCGCAGTTTAGGTTTGGATTGAAGGAATTGAAGAGGTCGATATTTAAGTTGAACTCCTGTGCTATTGCAAAGCAAGTGTCTCCGCTCGCCACCATCACCACAGTTTGGCACAGAAGGAGAGGATCCCCTGTAAGGCACCATGCATAAACCAGAGAAAGACTTGAGTCCCAACGAAATGAATCGACTGATGACTAAGTGAATCACTAATTGCGTAATTTACACTAGCAATGAAAAGAATTGCGCTTAGTGCATGCATGAAAACTACTTTAATATTATGAAAAAACATGGGTATTGTCAAGCTGCTCATCCTCTTGTAGGAAAGAAAAGACTTCCAGCAACTATTGCAGCATCATAACAGATTTTGTTCCAAAACCGGTCCAGAGAACTGGTGCTAGGGATGTAACTTGCGGTTGGCCGATGTTTCGAAATAGAAAGTGGATCCTCAACGTACGATGAAGTTGCAGAAGAACATTTTGAAGTATGCGGGAAGAAAATATATATTATCAATTAATGGAGATTAGTAACCCATTACTTCCAATAATTAGGCTCTCAGCCGTGGAGACCATGAGGACGAAGAAGAGTATCGAAACTGAGTTGAAGAAGGCGGTGGACTTGTGACTGGTGATCTTAGCCATGCTTTTCGAATCTCTTAGCTTCTTTCGATACTGAGTTTGTAAGAGATATGCCTTGCGTATCTTTCTATTTATAGATGAAATAGCAGAATGAGACAAATTACATTGTTACGAGTCAAAAGAAAGAGCTGGCTTCGTGTTGACGCTTTAGGTTACGTATTACAAATAAGATTAATTTGGAGTATATGACGTGAGGGGGAAGGATAATACCTACGCGAGTATCCTTCGTTTTCTGTTAATTGCAAAAGTCAAACTAAGAATGTTCTTTTTACATGAAGAATCATCGCCGGCTTGGATTTTAAATGTGGATGAATTATTAAGATGAGGCCTGCATGTTTTTGACTTTGCAGGATAAATTACGTCTTAATAAGGATAGTGTTAAAGTTTCCCATCTTATGGCCGTTTCACTGGAGCTTTGGCTCACATTTGATGTAGGCCGCCCGATTACTAAGGTATTTCACGGGTCCATAACTACTTCTTTTTTTGTCTGTGTTTACACCTAAATTCTGATTTTTCTTTATTCATTTATCGCATGAAAAATTAGGGATCAAGTTCAATCCCTAAACAAAGAAAGGTCCATATTGCATAGTTCCCATTTATATTCTCATCAACGGTGTGCGAAATACCTCGGAGTATTGTGCACAGAATCTTTCTTATTGACTAGCGCTGATTGAAATTGACATATTTTAAGCGAAAGTCTTGGATTCATTGGATGGCTCAAGGTCACAAATGGAATTGAAATTTTCGACATGGCAACCCGAATAGGAGTCTAAATTTGGCCAATGAGGAATGGAGGATAATGCATAACGGCTAGAACAGTGGCTTAAAAAGGGGGATCGCACATCACGATCTTGAAAGGACCGTGATTGTGGGGCGTGCTCGAAGCCAAGAGGAGGAATTGGTGGAAATTCTTCCACAATTAAAGGATTCACATTTTGAAAGTACGGACGGCAAGGGATCAAGACAGATGAAATCTTGGCAAGATGCTGAGTGAGGAATAGAAAGAAAAGAAAAGAACTTACGACGAGATGAACTGAGGGAAAGAATCAAGACATTTGCAGAAGATAGTGATCCTGAATGTCACACCCTGAAAACTTCAGGGATGGGGTGACATGGTTGTCCTTCCACCCAAAAGACGAAGTCTCAAACCATACCCAAAGTCTACTTCCGAAAATCCCCATTGATAGTGCTCTCGCTATACTAGCTACTAACCAAGGAACCCGATAAAGGTTGGGAAATAGAGCGGTGAGCAACCACAAGTTTAATTAGTAGTACATATCTTTCATAAGCAGATTGAGCAACCACTATGCATATATATAAATATAAAGCACTATTAGAAACCCATAATCCAAGTCTTTAATATAAATATCAAACCATGTAAGAGTTATTTCATTTCAACAAACTTTATACAATTGAAAAAATACTGTCAATGGTCCCTCTATTGATCCATCTTATATCAAAACTATAGGGATGGGGTGACATGGTTGTCCTTCCACCCAAAAGACGAAGTCTCAAACCATACCCAAAGTCTACTTCCGAAAATCCCCATTGATAGTGCTCTCGCTATACTAGCTACTAACCAAGGAACCCGATAAAGGTTGGGAAATAGAGCGGTGAGCAACCACAAGTTTAATTAGTAGTACATATCTTTCATAAGCAGATTGAGCAGCCACTATGCATATATATAAATATAAAGTACTATTAGAAACCCATAATCCAAGTCTTTAATATAAATATCAAACCATGTAAGAGTTATTTCATTTCAACAAACTTTATACAATTGAAAAAATACTGTCAATGGTCCCTCTATCGATCCATCTTATATCAAAACATACGTCGATGAATCAATCTTTTGTTTAATATTCCAATTAACCTCCTTTGGTAAAATTATACTCTTAGGTTCAAGTGATGGAGATTTTTGTCCTGCAGATTGTCATTTGTATCGATTATGTCTAATCTGTGTTAAACTTTCCCATGTCGCAGTGGATTCACCCGAGCTTTGGGTCGCATTTGAGGTAGGCAGTAAGGTTATGATGTTCCTTTTCTCGAAAGAAGGGCAAGATGAGAGGGAAGTGCATTAATTTCATGTAACTTTCTCTCGGTAAGTTCAGTCCACCCTTCTCCGTTGTTGAGCTCCCATTGCACCATAGGATTACAATTTAATTCTTTACGCTTACAGTTATAAAGAAAAACTTGTTTTTCCTTAAGAAAGAAGTACATGACCGGCTTCCAGGTCCATTTAACCCTAGACCAACACCAATAGTCCAATTCAACCCTTGAATTGACCTGGCCAGTTTGTTTCTCAAATTGAACCAGCACCTGGAACTGGGAATCAAATCAGTACTAAGTTGGTTCTATAGGTTTTCAAACTAGGAATCTAACCGATTCTTTTTGGAATAGGATTGATCGTGTGAGTTGCAAGGATTGCCAAGTCGAACCGAACCCGTGTTCGTAGTGCTTTACCCCAACGAAATATGGTATTATGATATGTTATGTGATAAAAGAATCAGTGAAAAAACAGCTAACTGTATAGCTTAGTCCATCCTCTATTTCTTAAATATTAACTTCGTTTAATCAGAACACTCAAACTGCATCCTCTCTTTACAAACATTATTTATGCAAGAGTGGATCTTCATGCCTCATGTGAAGAAGTCAGAGGCGGCTTTTTCATTAATTATACCTTGAAGCAATTGAAGAGCATTGAACCCGATTAAATCTCATGGGTAAAGAATACCTATTCGCTTTTGAGATCGAGAGATTATTTCAAAAAGAATTATGAGAGCTATATACTGTGTGAGTTATGTGTGATTGGAGATTGGGAAACACTAAGAGTATTTGAGTGACCCGAATGTGGTTGTATTTCCATTGTATCGTTTAATTTATAATAGAATTCTATACTACTCTCCTTGTGAAGTAGTTCCCATTAACTGAATTATGTAAGTTCGGTGTCTAATGTGCTTTTATATTTCCTAGGTTTGTTTCTCGGCCAGAATATCTCTCTTTAAAAGAAATTTCCACCGACATTAACGCTTCAACATTTGCTCCGGCAAAAGTACAAATAAAAGATGGGTACTGACTTTATTGACACCTTTAATCAAAATACTCAAACTGTATTGCTTGATGACAATGAAACAAAACATGACGACTACCACAGCTGCATTACCAACAACTGGGTGATGAGTGCATGGCATTTACACTCTACTTTATTCACCCGCCTATCATTCCCATTACTATAGCTTCAGAAAAGTGTAAATACGTTTGGGGGTTAGGTTAGGTTGACCTCCCGGAGATGCAAAGCCATTGACCAACGAAGAGAGCATCGCAATTCAGATTTGGATTGATGGGACTGAAGGATTCAGAACTCAACTGGGACTGTTGTGCTATCGAAAAGCAAGTGTCTCCACTGTTCACTCCCACCACCTTGTCGCACACCAGGCCAGGGTTCACCGTTGCGACCCCTGTGAAGCACCATGCATCATGAAACGAGAGGAAAATACAGCAACAATCAATGCATCTACTACTGGGAATATGATAGGGAGGTGCATAAGTATCATATATGGCAGTTTTATGAAGACAAAATATAAAATATGTGAGAAATGCATTATCATTAAATGGATATTAGTGATGCATTGCGTACTTCCAACAACTCTGCTCTCGGCCACGGAGACCATGAGGACAAGGAAGAGTGTGGAAACCAAGTTGAAGAAGATGGTGGACTTGTGGCTGGTGATCTTAGCCATGCTTTTCAACTCTTTAAACTTTTCAGATATTGAGATTGTGTGAGATGTGCCTGATATATTTTTCTGTTTATAGCTGAAAGTAGAGCATAAGACAAATCACATTGTTACGAAGTCATACAAGAAAGAGCCGGCGTGGTGTTGACCTACTCTTCAATGCTTGGGATTACATATTAAAAATAAGCTTATTTTAATTTAAGACATAAGGTGGAGGACATTACAATGCTAGTGTTTTTTTTAAATTCTTAATTGCAACAGTTAAACTCGCAATGTCGATGAATATTCTCAGGATGAGGCCTGCATGTTTCTGATTTTGCAGAAAAATTACGTCTTATTAATAGGAGTTTTCGAGTTTCCCACGTCGCAGCAGATTCGTCTAAGCATTGGCTCATATTTGCCGTAGGCCGCGAGATTAATAAAGTATTTCATTTGTCCTGATTGAGAAATGAAATTCCTTGAAAGAGGTGGAAGATGATGGTACCGGACAGAAATAAGAGTGGGAAAGGCATTAATGTCACCTAACTTTCTTTAACTATAATTCGTTTGTTTCACAAAAAATATGACATATCTAGAAAATATTTTCCAAAATTCTATTTTTTGAGAAAATGGCAATATTTGTTGACGTTTGGCTGAATTCTAAAAATTATTTCTGTCATCTGGAAAGGCAAATTTCCATTATTTCTATCACCCTAGCTTGGGCGAGGGCCATACTTGCTAGATTTGGCGAGGGGAGCCCTTGGCCGGTTGGCCTCGCCAATAGCAAGCAATGGTGACCTACCCGACAATGGCCGGTGGCCAACAAAAGAAAGACGAAAGGAAAAATTTTAAAATAAAAATCGAAAAAATATTAAAATATTATTAAAAATTATTCATGTCAATGCTGGCGGTGCCGCGTAAACTAGCCAGCGTCCATATCAGTGACATCCGATCAAAATTAAGCTGAAGGACTAAATTGGCACTAAATAAAAAAGGTTTAGTATTAAATTGGCATCATTAAAAAGTCTAGAATTAAATTGGTACAAATGCGATAGATTTAAGATTTTTCAGACATTTTTCCTTATTTTGGATGGTAAAAGACTTAAACCTAAAAGGGGGCATTTTAGTCATTTTTAGAAATAATTGGTTAATCTAGACTATTTATGTAACTAGACCCAATTGGACTTAATTGCATAATTAATTTAAACTTGGGCTGTTTTGATTGCTAGTGTCTACACGGAAAATACCAAGAGATAAGTGGTTGTTGCTATTTATCAAAAAATACATGGCATTTATTATGTATTAACGAATTGAGCGTGAATGATGCCATATACTGAACATCTATGCCATAGCCTTTTCACCATAGAGTAGACTCCCATGCGTGAGTTTTTGTATAAGACTCCAGATAATTACTGATGTTTAACCGTTTAAGATGGGCCTCTACAGGATTGAGGGGACATGAGGTCAAATGATTTCTTACATGATATATGATGTGGCTTTAGTAGTCGACTATTAGATGACCATCATAACAAGGGTGTACGATGGTCTATTTATCTTCGCTAGTGTAAATAGTACCCGTGATAAATGGGCTGAGATGTGGCTAGATGAATTTATGATTTTGTTTCCCATGAGTTGGTGGAGATGACTCGTTAGTCGGGATGAATCTTGACCAAGGATGAGTAGGGTTAGATACTCACATGTGTATATCAATGAGCTACTATGTGGTAGTTGTGCTTCATAAAATAATATGCCTACTTGTGTTTGAATAAATAACTTAATTCCACTTGGTCCGGTTATTTTAATTTCCATATCATTATAGAAAAGATAATGCATATACTTTTCGTTTTGTTCATACCAATATTATATAATCATCATTTTTGTTTTATATTAGGTTGAGTAGCAATATGATCTCATAACTTACTTATAGAAATTTCATTAATTAAGCTTTGACTTATTAATAGATTTGTAGGATGAATCCTCCTCCTACATTAAGTTAAGTTTTGGAGCACTTGTATATTTTGAGTGTGATTATGAAAACGTACTCATACTCAATTTCTACCATTTGGGTTGATGTAGGGCTACTAACGCTTATTCACACAATAACATTAATAGCAAGATGGTAGGACCTCTAAGGGGGTTTGATGGTTCACCTAGTTTTGATAACGGAGGTGATGTGATGATGCCTGAAGTTATAGACTCTCTAGTCGAGCAATGGTTTGAATAATGTATAGGTGGAGTCTTAATTAGTAGATGCATATCGAGCCTCATGGTCTTATCTTTTAGCATACAAGCATACGCTTTCCTAGGAGGTTACCCGTCCTGGTAGTACTCTAGTCTGGGCTTGCTTAACTTTGGAGTTCCAATGCAAAGCGTCTTGTTATGTCAAAAGGTGCCTTCGTGAGTTAATTCTAGTTTTTACATATATATATATATCCCATAATTGCTCTTTCCCTATTCGGTGTATAGTTTGGTTCATTCCTACTCCCTTTGCCATCCTAGAAGTTTGCTAGGAGTTGCTCCTTATCCAAGTCCTCTGGCCTTGGTGACCACTTTCTGCCCTTGTTGGATTGAGTCATTACAATTTGGGCCTAGCCTCAAAGGACCTAGGCTTAACACTTTGTGGAGCTTAGCTTGGCAGTCGAAGAACCAAGCTCGACCTCAATGGACTCGAGCCTAGACACCAATGACTTAAGCACAAGAACTTGGTGCTCGAGCATGGGCACCAAGGTCTTACGCCTGGCCCAACCTTTGTCGGCCTAGGCTCGATCACTATGGAATAGGGCGTGCCTCGATGAATTGGCTTGGGTGCTAGTAACTCGGATGGACTTAGGTGAATGGCTTTGAACTTAATTCATAAGCTAGATTGAGCCCATAAGAGCATGTCAGTTTTAGCCAAGCCCAATAAAAAAATTTATGGCTAAAATTGCATAGTTGCAAATCAAATTGGAATAATGGAATTGTATACTTGGAATAAAATTTATATTTTTTGGAAATACAATTAGAGCAAATAATAAGAAAATTACTTAAGTGAAAACTCTATCTATTCAAGATTTCACTCAAGGTAAGTGAAAACTGAAGGGACTAAGCTAAATTATCTACTTATTGCTCTTGAACTTTGTTGGTTGATGTTTGTTAATTTTGTTTACATTTTGATATCAAGTGTAATTGAACTTTGAGAATGGCATGTTGTAATTTCTTGGCTTTAATAAATATAGTTGGGTTAATACTGCAAAAAAAAATCCAAACTAGTGCATTTATGACAAATTTGCGCCCAAACTAATTTTTTTACCACAAAAAACCCTAAACTTATATACATGTGACAAATTTACGTCATATTAATTTTTTTTTTGTCATCAAAAACCCAAAATTGGTACATTTGTGATAGATATATCCTCTGTTGATTTCCATTATATTGGATTTTTTTTTTTGGTAAAGATCCATTATATTGGATTATACCACAAAAAGCCATAAACTAATTTATCTATTGCAAACGGAGGGTAAAATAATTAGTATGCCTGTTAATTATTACGTGCCATCCAACTTAGTAATTTAATGGTAAAATTTAATGAAAACTAATGGAGAGTAAATTTGTCAGAAGTGTATTAGTCTAAGTTTTTTTATAGTCATAAAATTAGTTTGGGGTAAATTTATCATAAGTATACTAGTTTAGGGTTTTTCATTGTATTAACCATAAAAAATTTTCTACATGCTCGGGATATGTTTAAATGACTATTAAAAGGTTTTCTTGTATCTTGGATGGGAAAATGTGAAAATGATGAATTAGGCTTAAAAGAGGCATTTTAGTAATTTTCGACAAGTCTAGGTACAATTTTGTAAATTTGATGAAATGAGAAGACTTTGTAACAATTGTATTTATGGTTGTATGAGTTAATAAGTGGGTTCTTAAGTTAGATCAATTAAAGTAAATCAAAGCGGTTCAAAATCTGTAATTTCATCAAGCTAGGGGACTAATATGTAAAAACTGAAAATTCTGGGGGCAAATTTCACAGTTGGAAACCTTATGATGACAGATAGTTAAGTTATTTTTAGAAATAATTGGTTAATCTAGACAATTTATGTAACTAGACAAAATTAGGCTTAATTGCATTATTAATTGAAACGTGGGCTTTTGTTACATAATTAGGCTTAACTGAAAACTCTGACAATTTTATAAAATCTGTGGCATATTTATAGTTTAAATAAAATTTCATATGTATTCAATAACAAATGAATAGTCTTCAATATTTAAGTTAGTTAATATGGCTTTATTAAATGAAAATTGGAAGTTGAGGGTAACATTTGTAAAATGATAAACTTTATTGAGGCAATTATGTAATTTTGAAAATATGAGATTATTGAAATGTGGTATTAATTTTATTGATTAAAGTGAATTTAATCAAGGTGTGGTAATATGAGTCACATTAGTTATAAAGGAACTGATCGTCAAGGTAACCCAAATTAATTAAGATTTTGCATGATTTTTCTATTAAATGACAATAGCATAGGATGAAGATTTATTTGTTGAAGTGTACATAATTATTTTATTGTTATTATTTGCACAGAAAATGCCAAGAGATAAGTGGTTGTGATGAAGTATATTTATGGAAATCAGAGATTTCCTTATTAGAGGATATCGTTAGATATATTATTAGATATTAGGGATATTATTTAAAATTTTTTGATTCTCTAAGATAGTTAATTTCATTTCCTATGCATACCCTTTTCTAATAATTTGTAAAGTGAAGCCAATTGAATAAAGATGTAGTTTTTACTAATTCTTCTCCACTCTATTAAAATCCTAGTTAACTTACATGGTATCAGAGCCACCAAGAGAGAATGAATCAAATCAAGCCCTATCATTTTCTTCCTTTATGCTATCTTTAGTTGTCTTATCTTCAGTAACTTCTTGATTTTGTCGACACTCGACAATGCTGGTACTCTCTTCTAATTGCGAGCAACTCAAATATCCAAGTAGTTGTAAGCACCAAAATCAAGCATGATAACCAAAGATGAGTACCATGGGGTGATGTCATCAAGTATCTAGTAGTTGTGACTGCTGGAGTCGAGCACACTTTATCAAGTAGCCAAAGATGAGCACTAGGGTGATGCGGTTTAGTTTGCCGCAATTCCAGTTGGGTTTCCACACAATTCTATCAAAGTTATATGAGAAAGATATATCAACTTTTTAAGCATGTGTTGCTTTAGCGATTGCCAAATGTGGTTTTTTAAGTTTAAGGTCTAGCTTACATGGTGCTTGATCACAGACTTTCAAAGAACATTGAACCAATCATATGCAAGCTGGATGCTCCATGTTGAGGAGTGATGAAGTATATTTATGGAAATTAGAGATTTCCTTGTTAGAGAATATCGTTAGAGATATTATTAGATATTAGAGATATTATTTAATATTTCTTAATTCTCTAAGATAGCTAGTTTCCTTTCCTATGCATATTGTTCAGGTATAAATATCCTTCTCTAATAACTTATAAAGTGAAGCTGATTGAATAAAGGTGTAGTCTTTACCAATTCTCTCCCCCTCTCTCTTGAAGATCCTAGTTAATTTATAGGTTGTTATTATTTATCGAAATATACATGGCATTTATTATGTAGTCGATTGGATTCCGGCATAATTCGATGCTAACTTTGTAACTTTCGGGCACTATCGTTGATTGAATTCCGACTCAGTTTGAGATTGTTAAGTGTTGTTTGGGTTGAAGAAGTTTGATTCCTTCTTGCATGAAATATTCTCCGTTCGAAGCTAGGGCAAGACCCTAGTCCCCTTTAATAAAACTGAAGAATGACTTTCAATGAAAGGCATTTCATTGCGTGAACAAATCCGGTGAAATAACTTTCATGTGCATTTTAAAATTCAATAGCATATTTTTTCGGAACAAAATCTACGGACTGTATAGCTTTGTGCATCCTCTCCTTCTCAAATATTACCTTGGTGTAAGACATTTACATGTTTCCTAGACTTGTTTCTTGGCCAGAATGTTTCTCTCTTTAACAAAATTTTCCAGAGACTTCAACAATTCAACATGCTAGCTATCTCGGTGAAATTTAGATAAAACATGGGTACTAGCTTTATTGACACCTTTAATCAAAGTACTCGAACTGTATTGCCTGACGACACTGAAACAAAACATAATGACCACCACAGCTGCATTACCAACAACTGGGTGATGAGTGCTTGGCATTTGCACTCTAACTTTATTCACCCGCATATCATTCCCATTAATAAAGCTTCAGGAAAGAGTAAATATCTTTGTGGCTTAGGTTAGGTTGTCCTCCCGGAGATGCAAAGCCACTGACCAACGAAGAGAGCATCGCAATTGAGATTCGGATTGATGGAACTGAAGGATTCTGAACTCAACTGGGACTGTTGTGCTATTGAAAAGCAAGTGTCTCCACTGTTCACTCCCACCACCTTGTTGCACACCAGGCTAGGATTCGTCGTTGCAGCCCCTGCGAAGCACCATGCATCATGAAACAAGAGGGAAATACAGCAACAATCATCACATCTACTATTTAAATTATAATAGAGAGTTGCTTAATTATCAAATTCACCAATGTTATGAAGATGAAATAAAAAATAATGGGAGAAGTGCGTTTTTCTTAAATGGATATAAGTAACGCATTACTTACTTCCAACAACTCTGCTCTCGGTCACAGAGACCATGAGGACAAAGAAGATTATGGAAATCAAGTTGAAGAAGATGGTGTACTTGTGGCTGTTGATCTTAGCCATGCTTTTCAACTCTTTAAATTTCTTCGGGTGCTGAGATCTTGAGAGATGTGCCTGATGTGTCTTTCTATTTATAGATGAAATTAGAGCATAAGACAAATCACATTGTTACGAAGTAATACAAGAAAGAGCCGGCTTGGTGGTGGCATACTCTTCGGTGCTTGGGATTGCATATTAAAAATAAGCCGTGTTATGATATATGACATAAGGCGGAGGATAAAACAATACCAGGTTCCGTTTTTTTATTGTTAATTGCAACAGTTAAACTCACAATGTCGATGGATATTCTTAGGATGAGGCCTGTATGTTTCTGATTTTGCAGAAAAAATACGTTTATTTAATAAAGGTTTTCGAGTCCCATGTAGCGGCAGATTCACCTAAGCTTTCACTGACATTTGCCACGCCATGAGATTACCAAGGTACTTCATTAGTCGTAATTGAGAAATGAGAATCCTTGAAAGAAGTGGAAGGTGATAGTACCGAACATCAATACGAGTGTGAAAGGCATTGATTTCACCTAACTTTCTTTCACTGTACTTCGTTTGTTTCGTGAGAAATTTGGCATTTTTAGAAAATGTTTTTCAAGACTTCATTTGCTAGGAAAATGGCAATATATGTTGATGTTTGGCCAAAATCCAAAAATTATTCCTGTGTTTTGGAAAGGCAAAATTCCTTTTATATTCCAATAAAGCCATATACCATTGTGTGACATAAGGGCCACACATGCTATATCGTTAAATTGTAAATGAAATTTTTATCGAATGAAATTTTCATAATATAAAAAGTTTCATAAATTGCAAACAATTTTCTTTTTCTCTTATGGAACTCGGATTTGCTTGCTTATGTACCAAGCCTTGCCTTGGTGTACTCTAGCCTGAGCACCAGGTCTTAGACCCAACTAAGGGTGGCTCAAGCTTGGTCATCGGGGTCTCGAGGAAATGGGCACGATTGCCAAGACCCTTGCATGGGTACTAAGGTCTTGAGCCTAGGCCTGGCCTTGAGGAACTTGGTCTTGGCCGCCAAGATCCTAGACTTGAGTGCCAAGGACTAGAGCTTAATCTTGGGGGACTCAAGCTAGGCTGCAAGAGCTGGGCTCTCTCAACCTAGCCACTGGGAACCTAAGCATGGGCGCCAGGGAACCAAGCCCGATGCTGGTGACTTAATATACTCTATTTCCAAATAAATGTTAGTAAACAATTTAAAGGAGTTGGCAAACTAAAACTAGTTATTAACCTGATGTAAGAAAAGCTAGTAGTGAGTAGACAAATATAAGGTGCTTATAAGAAAGAAAAATAAAAGTTAGTAAAGGATCACAAAGTCGATAAGCTAAAAATATGAAATTCCCTTGGCACGGAATAATGAAAACGGAGCAATAGAGCTGTCCAGAATGAGCAGCCCCAAGGGAATTTCATATGTATCATGTAAAGTAGTGTGAACCATCAGGTAAATAGATGAATTGAGCATTGAATAAGTTTTATGCCATGTAGAATTGACTTCATGTAAGCGCATTTAGCTTAGTAAATTGAATGGTGGTGCTTGCAATGACATGAAAATATACGTGCATCTGCCTCTACTCTTAATTAAACTTAAGTACTTGCTTATTTGTTAAGTCGTATCAAATGACTTTGAAAATTTTAGTCAAAATGGGTGAATTGACTACTCCGATTTGCTTCTTTCCTATTTATCTAAGTACTTAATTTCTCGATATTTGCACATTGAGGAAAATTGTCCAAAAAATCATAAACTTATTGTACGATGGCCAGTTTTGTCATAACATTTCAATTGTGCCAATTTAGCCCTAAACATTTTGATAATTTATTAATTTAATTCTAAACCTTTTAATGATTTGTCAATTTAGTCATTCTAGTTAATTTTGACCGGAAATCGCTGATGTGGTAGTCTAGTCAATGCTGGCCATCCTAGGTGAAACGGCTAGTATTAACGGGGACAATTTTTATAATTTCTTTTAATTTTATGAATTTTTTCTATTTTTTACCTTTTCTTTTCTTTTTCCTTTTCATTTTCCTTCCACCACCATGGCTAGGCCACTTCAATGGCCAATGGAGGTTGCTAGCCTCAAGCAAAGGCAACCCTTGCCTAGCTTGGAGAGGGCTGTCCTCGCTTGCCTCTCAAGGGAGGATCTCCCCCATCTAGGCTAGCAAGGGCAGCCCTTGCTTGAGGCCAACAACCTCCTCTAACCATAGGTGATGCCCCGTGGAGGAAAAAAGGTAAAATGAAAAAAGAAAAGAAACCAAAGAAAGGAAAAGAAAAAAAATCATAAAATAAAAAAAAATTTGCAAAAATTATCTATATTAGCGTCGATCGTACCATGTAGAACAGTTGGCCTTGACTACCTAGTCACGTTAGTGATTTTCGTTCAAAATTGGTCAAAAAGACTAAATTTGACAAATCGTTAAAAAATTTAGCATTAAATTGACAAATTATTAAAAGATTTATGATTAAATTGGCACAGTTAAAAAGCTTATGGCTAAATTATAGTGCAATTAGAAGTGCAAGAGGAGTTGGCAATCTAATAAGCTCCATAATTATGGTGAAGTTCAAGCACGTCATGGACTTAGAAGATCTCTATGGTGACTGGGCCTATGAGAGACTGAAGAGAGTAGAAGTGAAGTTCCTTTTTTAATAAAGCGATTGCGAATTCACTCCAATATCGAATTAAGGCAGAGATTGTTAAAATGTATCTCGAGTTTGAGCTGAAGAAGGAAACTCGATCCATGTAGGTTTCATAGTTCAAGTAATTTTCCAAAAGGCATTTCCTATTTTGTATTAAAATATTTTTTATACTATAGTGAGTCTTCGTGCCTCATGTGAAGAAGTTAGAGGCGGCTTCTTCGCGAATTTCACCTCAAAGCAATCCGAGAGTGTGGAAGCAGATTACATCTTGTGGGCAAAGATTTTGTATATTCCGTTTCGAGAGTGAGAGACTATTTCACGAGGAATTGTGAGAGCTAAATACCGGGTAATTTATTAGATATAATTGAGAGGAGTGTTTTGAGTGATTTGAGTGTGGTTGTAATCCACATTGTACCGCTTGATTTACAGTAAATTCTTGTTGCTCTCCTTGTGAAGTAGGTCCCACTATTCGAAACATGTAAGTTGGGTGTCCAATGTATTTTCTTGTTCTGTTCATTCTAATGTTCAATCATTTGTTTTTTCAAAACAAAAAACTACCGACTATGTAGTTTTGTCCATCATGCCTTTCTCATATATTAACTTGGTGCAGAACTTTTTTTAAAATTTTCCTAGGTTTGTTTATCGGCCAGAATATTTCTCTATTTAACAAAAATTTCCACCAACTTTAACAATTCAACACGCTACCTACCTCTGTTTGTGCAATAGAAATACATATAAAAGATGTGTACAAACTTTATTGACACCTTTAATCAAAATACTCGAACTGCATTGCCTGATGACACTGAAACAAAACATGATGATAACCACAGTTGTATTCCCAACAACTGGGTGATGAGTGCGTTGCATTTACACTCTTACTTTATTCACCCGCATATCATTCCTATTAATATAGTTTCAGAAAAGTGCAAACATGTTTGGACCTAGGTTGACCTCCCAGAGATGCAAAGCCATTGACCAACAAAGAGAGCGTCGCAATTCAGATTCGGATTGATGGAACTGAAGGCTTCAGAACTCAACTGGGACTGCTGTGCTATTGCAGAGCAAGTGTCTCCACTGTTCACTCCCACCACCTTGTCGCACACAAGGCTAGGGTTCGTCGTTGCAACCCCTGTGAAGCACCATGCATCATGAAAGAAGAGGGAAATACAGCAATAATCATTACATCTACTACTTAAATTATAATAGAGAGTTGCACAATTATCAAATATAGCTATGTTATGAAGACGAAATAGAAAATATGGGAGAAGTACGTTATCATTAAATGGATATTAGTAACGCATTACTTACTTCCAACAACTCTGCTCTCAGCCACAGAGACCATGAGGACAAAGAAGAGTATGGAAACCAGCTTGAAGAAGATGGTGGACTTGTGGCTGGTGATCTTAGCCATGCTTTTAAACTCTCTAAATTTCTTCGGGTACTAAGATTGTGAGAGATGTGCCTGATGTATCTTTCTATTTATAGATGAAATTAGAGCATAAGACAAATCACATTGTTATGAAGTAATACAAGAAAGAGCCGGCTTGTTGTTGACATACTCTTCAGTGCTTGGGATTGCATATTAAAAATAAGCTGTGTTATGATATATGACATAAGATGGAGGATAAAACAATGCCAGGGTCTTTTTTCTATTGTTAAGTGGAACAGTTAAACTTACAATGTCGATGAATATTCTTAGGATGAGGCCTGTATGTTTCTGATTTTGCAGAAAAAATACGTTTATTTAATAGAAGTTTGGGGTCCCATATGGCGGCAGATTCACCTGAGATTTGGCTAACATTTGCCGTAGGCCGTGAGACTACTAAGGTATTTTATTGGTCCAAATTGAGAAATGAGATTTCTTGAAAGAAATGGAAGATGATAGTACCGAGCAGAAACACGAGTGGGAAAGGCATTGATTTCATCCAACTTTCTTTCACTATACTTCATTTGTTTCACAAAAAAATTGGCATTTATGGAAAATGTTTTCAAAATTTCATTAACTGGGAAAATAGCAATATTTGTTGATGTTTGGCCAAAATTTGAAAATTATATCTGTCATTTGGAAGGGCAAAGTTCCTTTTATTCTCCTATAAAGTCATATACTATTCGTGTGATATAAGGACAACACATACTATGTCTTTAAATTTTAAATAAAGCTTTATTGAATTACATTATCATAACATAAAAATTTCCATAATTTGTAAAAAATATTTTTTTGTCTTATGGAACCTAGGTTTGCTTGCTTAAGGTACCAAGCCTTTCCATGGGGTACTTGAGCCCAAGCACCAGGGTCTTAGACCCAGCCAAGGGGGACTCATGCTTGGTCGTTGGGGTCTCGATGACATGGGCGTGACTGCCAAGGTCCCAGGCATGGGTACGAAGGTCTTGGGCTTGGCCCGACCTTGAGCGACCAAGCTTGGCCGCTAGGCTCCTAGACTCAAGTGTCAAGGACTAGACCTTGATCTCTGGGACTCAGGCCTAGTCGCAAGAGCCAGCCTTTCTTAACCTAGCCACTAAGAACCTGAGCTTGGGCGCTAGGGACCCGAGCCTGACGTCGGTGACTTAATATACTCTATTTCAAATAAATGTTAGTAAACAACTTAAAGGAGAGTTGGTAAACTAAAACTAGTTATTAACCTAACGTAAGAAAAGATAGCAGAGAGTAGATAAATATAAGGTGCTTGTAAGAAAGAAAAATAAAAGTTAGTAAAGGATCATAAAGTTGATAAGCTAAAAATCAAAGAAATGTTGGTAAGTAATTCAAATAAGAGTTAGTAATCCAACATTAGTGGATAATTCAATCAGCAAAAAGGTTATGGACTCGCTCAAATATAGATTAATTAATTCAAATAAGAGTTGAATATTTAAAGGTACTAATAAGAAAGACAAATAAAAGTTGAAAAAATAAGTTAGGAATTTGCAACCCCTTAAAAAGACTGATATAAGTTATAAACAAACTGAAAAATCAAGGGACAGATAATTTTTTTACAACAGTTTCTTTAATACTTACCAACTCTTTTAGAAATAGAAATATATTGGCACAGAAGAACGAAAACGGAACAATAGTACTGTCCAGAATGAACAGCCCAAAGGGAATTTCAAAAGTATCGTGTAAAGTAGTGTGAACCATCAGGTTGATCGCATTATGGAAGATGTATTGAACATTGTATATGTTTTACGCCATGTGGAATTGACTTCGTCTAAGCGCATTTAGCTTGGAAAAATGAATGGTGGTGCTTGCATAGGCATGAAAATATACGTGCATCTGCCTCTATTCGCAATTAAACTTAGGAAAAATTTCAAAAAAGGACCCAGAGTGAGCCTATTTTCTCAAATAAGGATCCAAAGTGGCCATTGTCTCAAATGAGGACCAAAAGTGGCTAAACCAGTCTCAAATAAGGACCTCAAATCGCCGGGCAGCCAAATGTTCCTCGACTGGCGAGCGTGGGGCATTTCTGGTGGCCGGAATAACGGCAATTTTGTTAAAAAAATTGATAGAAATTAACAAACCTTAAAAACAGAAGCTCCAAACTCTTCACGCTCTTTTTCTTCTGCACTTCATCTTCTGCACTTTATCTTTTAGGCTCTTTGTCCCCTCTTACTCGGAGAACCCAAATTCTTTGTTAATGGAGCAAGACCCCTAACTCCTCGAGTTCTAAAGCTTGGCCTCTACGACGTGCGAGCTTAGCTTCGCCAACTGCAACAAGCTCTACAACGTAAATGGAGAAGAAGAAAACGTGAGAACATGAAGAGTTTTGGGGTTTTGATTTTAGGGTTTGTTAAATTCTATCAATTTTTTTGACAAAATTGCCCTTATTCTAGCCACCATAAATGCCACATGCTCGCCGGTCGGTGAACATTTGGCTGCCTGGCGATTTGAGGTCCTTATTTGAGATCGGTTTAGCCACTTTGGGTCCTTATTTGAGACAATGGCCACTTTGGGTTCTTATTTGAAAAAATAGGCTCACTTTGGGTCCTTTTTTGAAATTTTCCCTTAAACTTAAGTACTTGCTAATATGTTAAGTAGTATCGAAGAAAATCTTAGTCAAAATGGGCTAAATTGACTACTCTAATTTTCTTCTTTCCTATTTATCTAAGTACCTAATTTCTCGATATTTGTAGAATGAAGAAAATTATCCAAAAAGTCATAAACATATTGTACAATGGCCAATTTAGTCATAACTTTTCAATAGTGCCAATTTAGCCCAAAACATTTTGATAATTTGTTAATTTAATCACAAACTTTTTAACGATTTATCAATTTAGTCATTCCGGTTAATTTTGACCGGAAACCACTAACGTGGTAGTTTAGACAACACCGGCCAACTTATGTGGCACAACCAGTATTGACATGGACAAATTTTGTAGTTATTTTAATTTTATGAATTTTTCTATTTTTTCTTTCCTTTTCCTTTTCATTTTATTTTTTATTTTCCCTATGCCTGCCATCATCAGGCCCTGCCAATGGCCAGCAAAGATTGCCCACATCAAGCAAGGGCAATCCTTGCCTAGCCTAGCGAGGGCCGCCCTCGCTTGCCTCACAAGGGAGGGTTGCCCTCATTTGGGCTAGCGAGGGCAGGCCTTGCCCGAGGCTAGCAACCTCCTCTAGCCATCGATGATGCCTTGCGAAAGGAAAAAGGTAAAAAGAAAAAAGAAAAGAAACTAGAGAAAAGGAAAGGAAAAAAAATAAAATTAAAAAAATGGAAAATTTGTCTACATCAGGGTCGGTCATATTACATATGATAGTCAGCCCTAACTAGATCTCCAAGTCAGTCATTTTCAATCAAAATTGGCCGAAAAGACTAAATTCGCAAATCGTTAAAAAGGTTTAGGACTAATCGACAAATTATCAAAAGATTCAGGACTAAATTGGCACAGTTTAAATGTTTAAGTCTAAATTATAACATGGTTAGAAGTGCAAGTGGAGTTGGCAATATGATAAGGTCCATAATTATGGTAAAATTCAAGTACATCATGGACTTTGAATATCTTTGTGGTGATTGGGCCTATGAGAGACTAACGAGAGTAGCAGTGAAATTCCTATTTTAATAAAGCGATTGCGACTTCACTCAAATGTTGAATTAAGGTGTAGATTGTATTGATGTATATCAAGTTTGAGCCTATGAAGGAAACTTGATCCGCGTAGGTTTCATAGTTTGAGTAAAAGGCATTTCCTATTTTGGGTCAAAATATTATTTATACAAGAATGGGTCTTCGTGCCTCATGCAAAGAAGTTAGAGGCACCTTCTTTGTTAATTTCACCTTGAAGCAATTCAAGAGTGTGGAAGCTGATTAAATCTTGTTGGAAAATATTTTGCATATTCCATTTTTAAGATCGAGAGACTATTTCATGAGGAATCGTGAGAGCTAAATATTGTGTAAATTATTGGATATAATTAAAAGTTGGAAAGCACCGACATTGTTTGAATTATTTGATTGTGATTGTAATCTCTATTGCATTGCTTGATTTATAGTAGAATCTCATGTTGCTCTCCTTGTGAAATAGGTCCCACTATTCGAAACACGTAAGTTAGGTGTCCAATGTACTTTTTTGTTCTATTCATTTTAACGTTCAATTGTTTGTTTTTTTTTTCCGCAGCAAAAGACTACTGACTATGTAGTTTTGTCCATCCTCTCTTTCTCAAATATTAACTTGGTGTAGAACAATTTTATTTTTCCTAGGTTTGTTTCTCGGCCAAAATATTTCTCTTTAACAAGAATTTCCACCAACTTCAACTATTCAACATGCTACCTACCTCGGTTTGTGCAATAGAAATACATATAAAAGATGCGTACTAACTTTATTGACACTTTTAATCAAAATACTCGAACTGCATTGCCTGATGACTCTGAAATAAAACGTGATGATCACCACAGTTGTGTATTCCCAACAACTGGGTGATGAATGCGTTGCATTTGCACACTACTTTATTCGCCCGCATATCATTCCCATTACTATGGCTTCAGAAAAGAGAAAATGTGTCTGTGGCTTAGGTTGACCTCCCGGAGATGCAAAGCCATTGACCAACGAAGAGAGCATCGCAATTCAGATTTGGATTGATGGAACTGAAGGATTCAGAACTCAACTGGGACTGCTGTGCTATTGAAAAGCAAGTGTCTCCACCGTTCACTCCCACCACCTTGTCGCACACCAGGCCAGGGTTCGACGTTGCAACCCCTGTGAAGCACCATGCGTGAAACAAGAGGGAAATGTAGTAATAATCATCATATATGGCAATGTTAGGAAGAATAAATAGAAAATAGAGAAATAATTAGGTAACAATCATCAATTTAGTGTGAAAATAATAATTTATGTTGAACTATAAAAAATCAATTAACAAATAATTATAAATTATTGTGGGATTCACTCTTTAATAAGCTATTATTCTTACATTAGTTCAAAGTTGTTATACTAGTAAAGCGTTAGAAAATATGAGGGAAATGCATTATCATTAAATGGATATTAGTAAAGCATTACTTACTTCCAGTAACTCTACTCTCGGCCACGGAGATCATGAGGACAAAGAAGAGTATGGAAATCAAGTTAAAGAAGATAATGGACTTGTGGCTGGCGATCTTAGCCATGCTTTTCAACCCTTTATATTCTCTGGATTCTGAGATTGTGAGAGAGGTGCCTGATGTATCTTTCTATTTATAGCTGAAAGTAGAGCATAAGACAAATCACATTGTTATGAAGTAATACAAGAAAGAACCGGCTTACTGTTGACTTACTCTTCGGTGCCAGGGATTACATATTAAAAATAAGTTGTGTTATGATATATGACATGAGGTGGAGGATAATACAATGCGAGTGTCTTTTTTTCATTGTTAATTGCAACAGTTAAACTCACAATGTCGATGAATATTCTTAGGACGAGGCCTGACTGTTTCTGATTTTGCAGAAAAAATACGTTTATTTAATAGAAGTTTTCGAGTCCTGGAGCGGCAGATTCACCTAAGCTTTGTCTAACATTTGCCGAAGTGGCCGTGAGATTAGTAAGGTATTACATTGGTCCCAATTGAGAAATGAGATTCCTTGAAAGAAGTGGAAGGAGATGGTATCGGACAGAATTATGAGTGCGAAAGTTATTGATTTCATTTAACTTTCTTTCACTATACTTCGGTTGTTTCACAAAAAAATTGACATATCGAAAATGTTTTCCGAGATTTCATTTGCTAGGAAAATGACAATATTTATTGATGTTTAGCCAAAATCTAAAAATTATTTCTGCCATTTGGATTGATAAAGTTCCTTTTATTTTTCTAAAGTCATATATTATTGTTGTGATATAAGGACAACACATGCTATATCATTAAATCTTAAATAAAGTTTTATCAAATTAAATTTTCATAACATAAAAACTTTCATAAATTGTAAACAATCTTTTTTTCTCTTATGGAACCTGGGTTTGCTTGCTTAGGTACCAAGCCTTGCCTTGAGGTACTCAAGCGCGAGCGCCAGGGTCTTAGACCTAGCCAAGGGAGACTCAGGCTTGGTTGTTAGGGTCTTGAGGACATGGGCACGACTGTCAAAGACCCATAAGGTCTTGGGCTTGGGCTTGGGCTTGGGCCTAGCCTCAAGGGACATGGGCTTGGTCACAAGGTCCTAGACTCAAGTGCCAAGGACTAGATCTTGATCTTGGGGGACTCAAGCTAGGTCACAAGAGCTAGGCTTTCCCGACCCAGCCACTAGGAATCCAAGGATGGGCACTAGGGACATGAGCCCAATGCCGGTGACTTAATATAATCAATTTCCAAATAAATGTTAGTAAACAACTTAAACAAGAGTTGGTAAACTAAAATTAGTTATTAACCTAATGTAAGAAAAGCTAGTAGTGATTAGATAAATATAAGGTGCTTATAAAAAAGACAAATAAAAATTTAGTAAAAAATCAAAAAGTCGATAAGCTAAAAATAAAATTAAAAAAATGTTGGTAAGTAATTTGATTAAGAGTCAGTAATCCAACATTGGTGGATAATTTAATCAGCAAAAAGTTATTTAGTCGCTCAAATAAAGATTAGTTAGTTCAAATAAGAGTTGAATATTTAAAAGCGGTAACAAGAAAGGCAAATAAAAGTCGATAAAAGGTTGAAAAAAAATAGGAATTTGCAACTCATTAAAAAGACTGACTTATAAGCAAACTGAAAAATCAAGGGAAGAATTTTTCTACGAACAGTTTTTTAATACTAACCAACTCTTTTAGAAATATATTGGCACGGAAGAATGATTACGGAACGATAGAGCTATCCAGAATGAACAGCCCAAAGGGAAAACATAGGGAATACAAAACCACTCGGCTGTTGTTCTTCTGTATTGTTATACAATGCTTATATTGTTAAAGGAGAACAAGCTAAGAGTGCAGTAGCACTTAATCCTCTTCTTCGATTATCTGTGCAATTGATCGGTCAAAAGAGACATAGGGAATTTCAAATGTATCATGTAATATAGTATGAACCATCAGGTTGATTGTATTATGGAATATGTATTGAGCATTGTATAAGTGACATTTTTGGATTAACTCATTCGAGGTATTGTTTGCTTTGACCCGTCCTATATCAAGCCTCACGGTTTTGTCTTTTAGCATACATGCGGGCACTGTCCTAGGAAGTTACCCATTCTGATAGTGCTCTAACCTAAGTTCGCTTAATTTTGGAGTTCCAAAACAAAGCTTACCATTGCATCAAAAAGTGCCTCCGTGAGTTAATTCCAATTTTCGTATATATATATATCTCATATTTGCTCTCCCCCTATTTGATACATAGTTCAGTTCATTTCTACCGGGGTTAGGACACTACAAGTGCCATTACTTTCGTACGGCGCTCACTTTGGTGCCAAAACTTTTTTTTCGCTCACTTGAGTGCCAAATCGGAGGAAAAACGTTCAGTTGAGTGCCACTTCCGGCCAAAATGCATACGTGGATTTTTTTAATGATTTTCCATATTTGTTTAATAATTTTCAATTTCCGACGTGGATATTTTCAATTCCAACGTGGCTTCTCATTGCGTAGCAATCAAAAACGCTGTCGTTTCTCTTCATCCAATGGTTAGAAACGACATCATTTCTCTTCTCATCTCATCTTCGACCTCTCTCTTCGTTTCTCTTCACTCTGTTCCCAAATTAGGGTTTCTTCCTCCACGCCGAATCGACCCCACGCTGAATCGACCCCACACCCAAGTTAAAATCGACCCCACGCTGAATCATCTCACGGTGAATCGACCCCACAGCAGCGCTTCATCAACCTCACAGCCGCACTTCATCGACCCCATAGCCACCCCGCACTTCATCGACCCCACTGCCGCACTTCATTGACCCCACTCTGAATCTCAGTACGCCCAAATTAGGGCTTCCAGTGGGCTTTGAGTGGGAAAAGTCAGGAATTATCACGTGACGAGTCGTTGTCGACAAAGAGGTAAATGTTAAGGTTTTTGTTGTTTTGTGTTGACTAATCGACAATGTAATCGAATTTGGTGTTGTTTGACAGAGTTAAAGTGCAAGAAAAGGCAAGTTATAGAAAGGGAAATATTAGGGGTTCGGGCAGTGTAAAGGTAAGTGCTTTAGTTCATTCATGCTTAGATTTTGCTGTTGGTGGACGCCTAAAATTATTATTGTGGTTGTGGGGACCAATTGAATCTATTATTTTTTGTTTGAGTTGTGGGGACCGATATAATATTTGTCTATATGTGTTGTGGTCCCCTAATACAAAGAATAAATTAGCAGTTTGGTGCAGTTTTAACATGGACGATACTAGTACACCCATAAAAGTTTACTACGGTGGACAGTTTAGGATTACTGGGGAAGATAAGGAATATATTGGTGGGAATGTTGCTGTTGTCCTTATCAATATAAATAAACTGTCCTTTACAGACTTGAAAAGGGATATAGTAGACCAATTGAGATGCACTATAGGAAAATTACATTACCAAGTACCTGGCAAGTCTCTTAAGGATGGTTTAAGATCTCTACATGACGATAGTGGGGTGAGGGATCTTGTTTACCATTTTCTTCATGGTCGTGATGTTTATATGTATGTTGAAGAACATAATGGCGATGAAGATGAGCAAGCGTTTTTAGAAGGACATGTGAGAGCAGAGGATACAGATTTGCATACACGAGCTGTATTAGAGATATTTCAGCAACTTGAGGACACTGGAGGCATATCTGATGGTGAAGATACATTGGCTGGAGAATCGACTGGAATCACCCTAGGCTCTTGGGATATTGCATTGTCTAGCGATGAAGATGACGAAACACTTGAGCATACTATTTGCACAAGTGATGTTGATGATGAGGATATTGCACAAGCAATAAAAGAGATCAGGGCATTCAAAGAAAGGAGAAAAGCACCACTCGGGCTAGTGAACGAAGGCAATAGAGATGCAAAGGCAGCTCATGTAGGCGATGGTGTTGATTCTTCATGGGGAAAGTGATCATGGTGATGGCAAAGCAACCAAGAGAATGATGATGAAGATAGAAGGAATCGGTTTCCTTCTTATGATCCAACTTGTACAAATCCTACCCTTTGTTTATCAATGACATTTAATGATGCCAAGCAATTCGTAGATGCCATTGTCGGTACTCAATCGCTCAACAACGAAGTATTAAATTCATTAGAAATACTAATAATTTTGTTAGAGCGAAGTGTGCACAGGAGAATTGTCCATGGAAAATATATGGTGCACTGAGTAAGAAGAGTGGCTCATTTCATATCCGATCACTACAGGAGGAGCATACCTGTGGTATTGTGTTTGAGAATAAAAGAGTGACTAGTGTGTGGTTGGCCAAGCACTTATTCAACATCATCAAAGCAATGCTAGGTATCAAAAGTTGTCAGTTGAAACAGCTAGTGAAGGAGCAGGTAGGTGTTAATGTTTCTCATAATCAATGCAAAAGGGCTAAGTATAATGTGATGAGTACATTGATGGGTATTTATAAAGAAGAATATGCAAATATTTGGGACTATGCTAGGGAATGTAGGCTTCAAAATCCACCTAGCAGAATTCATGTAGAGGTTTTGGAGAAGCCCTTGACTAATCATGGAACACAATTTCGAAGGATGTACATATGCTTTGATGCATGTAGAAAGGGATTTTTAGCTGGCTGTAGAAAAGTGATTGGATAAGATGGGTGCTTTCTGAAAGGGTTATGCAAGGGAGAGTTATTGGTTACAGTTGGGAGGGATGGAAACAACCAAATGTTCCCAATAGCTTGGGTCTGTGTAAAGATAGAGAACAAAGATAATTGGTCTTGGTTTTTAAAAAATTTGATGGCGATCTTGGAATAACGATGGAAGAGGTTGGGCTTTTATGAGCGATCAGCAAAAAAGGTACTAACAATGTTTGCATGGTTTTGCTAATATCATTTTGTCTTGCTATATCATTCAAGTACTGATAAGTTTGCTGGTTTGTAGGGACTTGTTCCAGCCAAAGCCGAGCTGATGCAATATGCTGAGCACAGAATGTGTGCTCGGCACATATATGCAAATTGGGCGAAGAAGTACAAAGGTGACCAACTGCAGAAGCGATTTTGGTTGATTGCAAAGAGTTCAAATATGGCAGATTTTAGGATTCACACAAAAGCTCTACGTGCTTTGTCAACTGAAGCTTGTGAAGCATTGTTCCAAACTGAAGCAAAGCATTGGTGTAGAGCATTCTTTAGTGAAGAATTCAAGTGCGATAGCGTTGACAACAACCTTTGCGAGGCTTTCAACGGCAGCATCATAGAAGCCAGGTGCAAATCAATTGTTAGTATGCTTGAAGACATCAGAGTTATGGTGATGACAAGACTGCAAAAGCATAGAGACAAATGTGCGATGTGGTCTGGACAATGTGGACCTAAGATTAGAAAAAAATTAGAAGACAACATTGTTGCTACTAGATTCTGTCATCCAATTTGGAATGGGGACGATGGATTCGAGATCATGAATGATGGTGACAAGTATGTGGTGCATTTGCAGAGAAGAAAATGCTCTTGTCGAGCATGGCAGTTGACTGGAATACCTTGCTCACATGCAATGTGTGCCATTCAATTGAAACAACTCAATCCAGAAGACTATGTAGAAGATTGTTACAAGAAAAGCAATTATCTTGCTGCATACCAATTCATGTTGCAGCCTTTGAGGAGTAGCAAGTTTTGGGACAAAACAAACCATCAACCCCCAGAGCCTCTACCACTGAAGAAGCAAGTTGGTAAGCTTAAAAAAAAAAGAAGAATGCAGGAAATTGAGAGTAGCAGTAATAGAATGAGCAGGGCTGGTGGAACGGTTCGATGCTCACATTGCCATATGGAAGGGCACAACAAGACTGGTTGTCCAATTAAGAAACGACAAAGAGGGAGGAGGAAGTGACAACACAGCCCAATGATGCGGGGTCATGTCCAGCCAACACGAAAAGCAATGTAGAACCAACTACAAGGCCAACCGAGTCCAATCGTGTACAACGAGAGAAGAAAATGTCGGGTAAGATGTTAGTTATGGCTATTCTTTGTTGTACGTACTTCTTGATGTAATAAATTGATTATGTTATGTTATTTTGCAGGTTAGAAAGAGAACTGAAGAGGTTTCGTCTCGAAAGTTATGCACCACAAAAAACACACGGTGCAATTGGAAAAAGGATAAGAGAGTTTGGCTATGGGTTATTCACAGATATGAATACCGGAATGACAGTTTTGAATGTCAGTTTCTTAGTTGTTATGCATAATAAATTCAATTTGATTGGCATAGTAATTAATGAAGCTTATATGATTGTAGCCTGGGAGAAGTTCGGAGGTATTGATATCTCAAGGAGGACCAAGTTTGGAATCGGCCACATCTACAAGAAGAAGCCAAGGGCAAGAACCAATAAACCAACCAATGGTAACTCGAGCACAATTGAAGAAGCAGCAAGTAATGGTAGCTCCAAAACAGAGGCCAGCTCGAAAACAGGCACCAGAGAATGCTTCAACATCAAGTCTACCTCAATTGAATGATCCCTGGGATTCACAAATTCTTCTACCACAAGTGCCAACACCAATTACGAATGTGCAACATTAGACGACATTGAAACACACGAAGTTCAAAGGAAAAGGATGGATCCTCCAAAAGTTCCAGTTCGGAAGAGTGCAAGACTCATGAATATTATGAAGCCATTGAAGAAGAAAAATAAAAGTGATGAGGTTCTTCAGATTGACTGATAGGAGGATGCCGTCTTTTTATGTTCGTTGTTAGATTTCAATGTCTGACTTTAGAATTTTGTTGCAAGGTGGTTGAAATTATTGCTGCATTTTGGTTGGTGATATGTTTAGCAGCAATGTTGTTCATTGTTTCAGATTATTGTTGAATTTTAGATGGACAGGTGTTTAACGGGAATGTTGTTTTTAACTTAAATTTGTAAGAACATCAATGTTGATGTAGAAGACCTTTCGGTGCAATGTCATGCTATTTTGTGTGAAGCCATGCCAAGACTAATGTTATTTGTTGACATAAGTCTTATTTTGTATGCTATTACAGGATGGTAAATTTGCCTTAAGCTATTGAAAGATGTAAGATGTCTTTGATAAAAGTAAAACCAATAGCGTATCAAATTAAAAAGTTGAGGAACTGAAGTCATCACTTTTGAAAAGTTAAGAAACCTAAGTTGTAACTTTTAAGGAGTTGATGAACCAAAGTGTTCACTTGAAAAAAAAATTTGGCACTCAAACGACTAAACGTAAAGTTATTTGAAACTTCAACTGTCCCAACATATGCAGAAAGCCAAAATGGGGACCATTCTGCAGACCATCCCTTCTCTTTCTACAGCTGCTACGAGTTGGTCAAGCTATCTATCTGTTGTATAATTCAACAATAATACTCAAATTGTATCAAAAAACACAACTTCCATCAATCCACCAACCTTCAAGCCAACACAAAACTAGTAACCCACATACATTGTTATAACATTCCAACATAAAACAAAAGAAGCCATTGCACCAAATACATCAACGCATTTCATTGTTCTTTAACTATGGTAGACTCAATAGCTTCTTTTCGTTACTGAAATTACATATGACCACAAACCAGACCAAACCCGACAACATCAAGACAAACAACACTCGATAAATATCTCTTTGAATTTTCATCCTTGAAACTTCCTTCTTCAAATGATTTACCAAAGATTCCAGACCCTTGATTTCCACTTGCATAGAGTCGGCATCGTCCAACTCATCTTCCATTATAGGCGAGGTCCATGTCGTCCTTGAAGGAGCTCCAAGATCACCTCCGTTGCTCGATGCGAAAATTTTGCGTCAACCCACTTGAAAAATCCACAATTGAAACATTCTCTATACCGGCGCATCCATGGAACCTTCTCCCGTGATTTTCTCTCGTCCAAGAAACTCTTGTTGGACTTTGCAGTCCACAAAAGCAAAAATACTGACTTTCATCTTCACTTTGTTCAGAAATTCGTGAGCTGCTTCTCCTGCTTTTGCTCCCCATTATCAATTTGATAAGATGATTTGCCCTGGAATTGAAGAGAGTTTGCGGGTTGAAGGTAGAATTAGGGTTAGGGTTCGTGAAAAATGAAATTGGGATTTTGCCCCAATTTATGAAGCTGCTGCACTTCTTATAATTACATGGGTGAACGACGTCGTTTACCCTCATTTGCTGACTCACGTTACCCTCATTTGCTGACTCAACTCGCCGGCGAGCCACATTGGCAATTTTAATGTTATTTTAATGCCACGTCAGCTTTTCCGGCAACGAAATCGGAAGTGGCACTCAAGTGAGCGTTTTTTAAAACTTATGGCACTCAAGTGAGCGAAAAAAAAGTTTTGGCACCAAAGTGAGCGCCGTACGAAAGTATTGGCACTCCTAGTGTACTTATGCCCATTTCTACCCTATTTGCTATCCTAGAAGCCTATTAGGAGCCACTTTTTATCCAAACCTTTTGACCCTAGCAACCTCTTCCTACTCTTGTTGGACCAAATCGTTAAAATATATGTTCTCTGCAATGTAGAATTGGCTTCATGTAAGCGCATTTAGATTGGAAAAATGAATGGTGGTTCTTGCATAGATGTGAAAATATAGATGCATCTGCCTCTCATCGTAATTAAACTTAAGTACTAGCTTATTTGTTAAGTGGTATCAAATGACTTGAAAATGTTTGTCAAAATGGGCTAAATTGACTACTCTAATTTACTTCTTTCCTATTTTCTAAGTACCTAATTTATCGATATATGTACTTTGGGAGAATTGTCCAAAAAGTTCTCAACCAATTGTACGACGGCCAATTTAATCATAACCTTTCAATTGTGCCAATGTAATCATAAACATTTTGATAATTTGTCAATTCAGTTTCAAACATTTTGACGATTTGTTTGTTTAGTTCTTTTGATAAATTTTTGTCAGAAATCACTGACATGGAGATT
The DNA here is from genome assembly GCA_014182845.1 of Corymbia calophylla. NCBI lineage: Eukaryota > Viridiplantae > Streptophyta > Magnoliopsida > Myrtales > Myrtaceae > Corymbia > Corymbia calophylla. The sequence goes on along the minus strand of CM024701.1, from coordinate 1,329,071 downwards.
TAGTCAATGTTAATCATCCTGCGTACGACCAGCACTGATGTAGACAATTTTTCCATTTTTTTTTCCTTTTGTGTTTTGTTTTGTCTTCTTCCCTCCACCGACCATCGTCTAGCCTCGTCAATGGCCAGCAAAGGTTGTTGGCCTCAAGCGAGGGCAGACCTTGCCTAGTCTAGTGGGGGCCGCTCTCATTGGCCTCTTGAGTGAGGGTCGCCCTTATTTGGGCTAGCGAGGGCTACCTTGGCCTGAGGTCGGCGACCTCCGCCAACCATTGAAGATGCTCGACAAAGGGAAAAAGGGAAAAGGAAAAAAAAATAAAAAGGAAAGGAAAGGAAAAATAAAATTAAAAATCAAAATTAAAAAAAATTGTGAAAATTGTCTACGTTAACGCTAACATTGCCACGTGGAATGATGAACATTGTCTAGATTATGACGTTAGTGATTTCCAGTCAAAACTAGTCGTAAATACTTAATTGGCAAATCATTTAAAGGTTTAGGATTAAATTGACAAATCATCGAAAGATTTAGGATTAATCGGCCCATTTGAAAGTTCAAAGCTTTATTGGCAAGTTATCTAGAGGTTTGGACTAGATTAGCGCAATTGAAATGTTTAGGGCTATCTTAGCCGCAGCAAAATAAATTTAGGACCTTTTGGACAATATTTCCTTGTACATTTTAACTTTTGCATTGCAAAAGCAAAACAAAAAAATTGACAGTGGTTCATCGATTACATGATGCATTTGGAGCGTTTAACTAGGTAGATAAATTAGGAAAGTAAAATCGCATAAACCGGGACAGTCTTATGTATGAGTACGATAAGTTCGAGCAACATCATTTACGATTTGGACAAATGCACGTTTTGTGCCAGGATCAGTCATTGTACTTTTGGAGCGGGGGGTGTGGATTGGGGTTTGATCCTTAGCCAATTTTTCTTAGACATAGGATTTAGAACTATTATACCTCTGATTGGTAGGTCTGATTAGCGGCCAAAATACAAATTTATTCAACATGCTCGCTATTCCAGTTTGTGCAGCAAAAGCACAAATCAAACTGCATTGCCTGATGACATTGAAACAAAACATGACGACCAGCCCACCCCACTTTTACCAGCAATTGTATGATGATACAAGTGTAGACTTGACATCTTTGGGGCTTAGGTCGACTTCCCGGCGATGCAAAGCCATTGGCCGAAGAAGAGAGCTTTGCAGTAGGGGTGTCAATGGGTTGGGTCAGGTCAAGTTTTGATGTTACCCGACCCGACCCCAATCGCAAAGGGTCATGCTCTAGCCTGATCCGACCCGAAACGCATTGGATCCGAACAAAAAAGGAATGGATTGTTGAAACGGAAAGCTTTGATAGTCAAGCCAACTGCTGTGCTATCGCGAAGCAAGTGTCTCCGCTCTTCACTCCCACCACTTCATCGCACACCAGGCCAGGTTCCGCCTGTGGATCCGCTGTAAACCACCGTGCACAAAACAAAGAGTTGACGGAGGATGCTGATGAAGATGAATAGTTTGATAATGTCCGTCTTCTCTAAAAAAAAATGCGAGCATATTGAGGCAAAACTAGAGAAAGACTTGAATCCGATCAAAATGATTTGATTAATGACTAAGCGAACCCTTCATTGGTTGCACAATTTACACCAGGAATGAAGAAATCGCACATGGTGAGTGCATAAAACTAGCATCTTATTAAGGGAAAACATGAGTATTGTCGACCTACTCATACTCCTCCAGAAAGCAACAGTTTCGACTACTGATTTTGCAGCACCAAAACAGATTTTGTTCAAAAACCGGTCAAATGGTCTGGTACTAGGAACGTAAAGTATCGTTGGACCGAGGTTTCGAGATAGAAAGCGGATCCCTACCGGACGATTGGAAGTTGCAAAAGAAGATTTTGTAGTACTTGAGAAACAAATACCCAGTCGGGATTAGAAATGCAATACTTACCTCCAACAACTCTGCTCTCGACCCCGGAGACGACGAGGATGAAGAAGAGCATCAAGACCAAGTTGAAGAAGATGGTGGACCTGGACTTGTGACTGGTGATTTTAGCCATGTTTTCCAACCCTTTAACTTCTTTGGATACTGAGTTTGTGAGACATATGCCTTGGGTATCTTTCTATTGGTAGATGAAATGAGAGCTTAAAGAGCCGGCTGTGTTATTTTACTCTTCAATGCTTTGTATTGCATGCTAAAAGTAAGCCCAATTATGATCATCACAGGAGGTGGAGAATACTGCCTATGTGTCTTTTTTTTATTGTTAATCGCAACAGTTAAACCAACAACGTTCTTTTACCACGAAGAATCGTCACTACGCTTGGATTTTCATGTCGATGAATTATTAGGACGAAGCCTTCATTTTTCGGATTTTCGCACGCTTGGAGCATGTGGAAATATGAGTGTGAAGGCGTTAATTTCAGCCGACATTTTTTTTCACTATATCCAACCGATTCTTTTCTACCGATAAGCTCCAATTGCATAATAGGAGTTTCAATTTAATTCTCTGCACTTATATTTACTATCATAAGTTCTTTCATTGTGATAGATTCGATGATTCTGCGGATTATACCTATTTGTGGTTGTATATATGAACAATCTAATTTTAGCAGATATCTCTCATCAGCAACATCATCTCGATAAAATAACGTCCCTAATGAAATAGGACGAGAAGCAGAATTAGAGAGAGAGAGAGAGAGAGAGAGAACCAGTGAGGAAGAAGAAACATTCGTTTGGATCGTTCATTGATTCCGATCACAAGGATGATGGGCAACATAAGGTTTGCATCGCGCAGTGAAACAACGTGGGACTCGAGCTCTTCGATGCCAATTTATGCCAATTTGTAACATCCCTTTGATTTCTGAGGTCGTCGACTAATAATTTATCCAAACATATCTTACATTGAACATAATTCCCTTAGCCAAACAGAAATATGCAGCATCAAATTTCAGTAATAAAGGTAGAAGAGGTTACGAAATCTCGACACCAAAACACTAGAGCTTTTGACTACATCGCCAAGTAGGGATCATATAATAAGCCTCATTGGTAAAAATTTGAAAAATTCATTGCACAAAGCTGAGGAGGCGATATCTTGGCTTTTCTTTTCTAAATCATAATTAGAGAAGGTTAATTAAAAATATATATCTCTAGTGTTAGAAGTTCTCTTTCAAAAATACTAAGCCAGACATTATCACATTTTTTTAATAATTGATATCATCACATTTTTCTAATAATCGATAGCGTTGTTAAAATTTACTATGTCTTTTAGATGCCTCTTTAATATTGTACACTTCTAAGAAAGGATGGATAGCGGGCATAAATGTTTTGCAGCATTTAACATTTGATTTTACATGAAACTTTAAATAAGGCTCACTATGTTTAATGGGCCGGTAAATAATACAAATAAAAATTGACAGCGGCTTATATGGTAACAACAGCTTTGGAGACAACCATGTTGTCGACGTTGTCGCATGGCAAGCTAGCCACAACATGCTGACGCAACTGCTGACATGACAGGTGTAGGGACGACAGGTTGACGTGGCTAGTTGACGTCACCATCAAACGAGACGAAAAATATTGAGGATCAACGTCCAAAGGGAGATATTAGCATTAGCAATAATTAAAAACTAGAACCACATGAGATGCGAGGTAAGCTTCCAGTGTGAAAATTTCCTCAAGATCCACTCTAATTCTTAGAATGTCTCTTTTCTCTTAGCAAATAAGCAGAAGTAACGAGTTGCTAAAAAGTAAATGATTAATATCAGAAAAAATTTCAAATTAGTATGCAAGCGACAAATTTACTCAAATTATTTTTTTATCATAAAAGACCACAAATTGATACACTTGTAAAAAATTTAACCCAAACTAATCTTTTAGCCACTAAAAGCTCCAAATTGGTATGTTTATAATAAATTTATCCCAAACAAGTTTCCTTTAAATCGAATTAATATCACCAAAAACTTCAAAATACACCTATGACAAACGGATGACAAAACTCTAAACTGGTACACTAGTCAATTGCCACGTGTCATCTAACTCAATAATTTGATAGTAAAATTTAACAAAAAACTTGGATAGTAAATTAGTCACATGTATACTAGTTTGTTATTTTTTGTGGTCAAAAAATTAATATAGAGTAAATTTGTCACAAGTATATTAATTTAGAATTTTTTGTGATATTAATCCAAAAGTAAAATATGAGTTCCACCCCTTATATAAGTAAACGTTTCCTTAAAAGGATAAAGTTGCCATCAATTGTTCAATTCCAATTTAAAGTAGGGCCCCCAAATGTATCAAGTTTCCTTTTCTATTTTTATATATTTTCTTTTTTGTTAGTTCTATGTTATTTCTATTTTAACTCTCATTTACAGACTTTTGTTTTGCTTTTTTAGAGGATCGTAGTTGAAACCCACACTTAAGTTAAATTTTCCCTATCTTATTCTCTTAAGAATGTGGGGATTTTTCATATGGGAAGAGTAGTCACTTGGGCAAACCTCAGTAATTTTTTTTTTTTAATATCTTATTAGAATCTTGTTGTCATAATTGAGCATTTCACAAACTTTTGCTTTTATTTATTATAAGTATTCTAAAGGCACTATATTTTTCCATTTTATGTTTGGACTTTACTACTATAGAAATTAAGTTTTATTGAAAGAAATTTTGAAGGAAACTAATATTTTTTCACGTTGTCGAGCAAATTTATGAATTAATTATTCAATAGAATTTCGAAAAATTTTAAAATAGAAAAAAATTTCAATATAATCACATGTTCATAAACTATTTCTTTTGTTGTGCATATTGCCATCAAATCCATTTTTATCTTCTTCTTTTTAACACTTTATGGATTATATTAATTTTTTTCAATCCAAAATGATGATATTTCACTAGCATTTCAAATATATATATATATATATATATATATATGCAATGTTTTAATATAATTAAATTTTGTCTTTTAAAGTTTCGTATTGGAGAAATGTAATTGTGATAAAATCTTTAAAGAGGGCTTAATTTTGTTTCATCCAATGACCATTATATGTATATGTATATGAAAAAAACGACTGGTAAGATATAATTTGATGGTGATATGCACAACAAAATTAAGAATTTATAAACAAATAATTGTGTTGAAAAAATATTTATGTTAAAAAAATGTAGACTTTACTTAACAATTAATCCATGAAATTGCTCAACAACGTAGAGAAGGAATTATGTCTACAAAAGAAAAATCTAACAATAGAAAATAGAAAATAAACGCATAGTGCTTCTACTATAAATGGAATGCCAAGATAAACAAATAGGGTTAATATCACGAAGATTCCTTAAATGGTACTTATATGATAAATTTACCCAAAATTATTCAAACTAGTATATCCATGAAAAAGTTATCATCTATTAAATTTTGCTACTGTCAAATTATTGAGTTGAATAACACGTAATAGTTAATGGGTATGCCTATTTAGAGTTTTACCTTCCCATTTGTCATAAGTATATTCCTTTGTGACTTTTCATAATATTAATCTAATTTACCAAAAAGTAATTGAGGGTAAATTTGTTTCAAATGTATCAATTTTGGGTTTTTTGTGGTTAAAAAATTAGTTCGAAGTAAATTTATTATGAGTATACCGATATGTAGTTTTATGTGATATCAACCTAAACAATAAACAAAATATGTGAAACCTCTAATCATGGCAAAATAGTGTAAAGAGATAGGAAAATCTAAAGAAGGAAAGAGATCAAAGGCTAACCACCCACTTGGGTGGCGTTCTTTGGTGCTTCTCTCCTCTCGCAAAGGCCGAGAGTTCGAATCCCGCCTTCGTCATAGAGTGACTTAACCTGGTTTCACGTGTGTGGTGGACGCGCGCGTGTGGCTTACTCCCCGACCGTTTCGGTCGGCGGGGTGCGGGGTTCTCTAGGTCACCAAAAAAAAAAAAAGAGATCGAAAGGCTAAAGCTTTAAGTTGCAAAAATTAAATGAATGATGGCAATTTTATCAAATTATGTGGATAGAGTTAATGTAGGGAGTAAAAATGGGATGTGATATGAAATGAAAATGATAGTATAGTTGTAAAATCTAAGTTGGGATTAAAGAAACCCTAAAGTCCCATTTATTAATCTTATTCTGCTGCTTCTTTTTCTTCTCTCTTTCCTCAAAACGAGGCCCCCCTGCTTCCTCACCTCACTCGCAGCTCGGCTTGTGCCTCCATCGACCGCCGCCGCCGCTCGCCGCCTCTCCAGGCTCGCCCGTCACCCCGCCGAGCCGCCGTCGACCGCCGCTCGAGCTCCTCGTTCTCCGGACTCGCTCCGTCGCGCGGCGGCGGCTTGCCCCGGCGCTTTCCCAAGCGGCGACGCAGCGCCTGCGCTGTTGCCTAGCCGCCGCCGTCTGGCCTCAGGTACCTGGCAATCCAATCGGTCTCTTTCTGTTGCTCTTTTGGTAGAGCCCGTACCGCCGGGCAGACGCTACCGGGCAGTGAGCGTTCACCCACTTCACTAGCCGTAGCCTCTAGCAGAGCAGCAAGCAAGAAGCTTCGCATGTATCAAGAAGCTTTATTTCCATTGCACCCGTTTGATCAATTTCGTCTCCTTTTCTTCCCTCGATGGAATTATCGATCATCAATTCACCTCCTCCTCAAAAACCAATTGCTAGATATCTCGGACCAATTCATTATTGGTTGCATGTCTTCTGGGCTTCCGGTATCATCAGTTTCATCCATTTGAAAACCTGTTTTAGAGTTTTTGGTTTATGCATCAAAATGGTTGCTTGAGCCTCTTTTGGTAGTTGTTTTTCTCTTGGGGGCCTGGGCTGAATTGCTTTTGTTGAACAGGTCTCGAGGAATGGCGTGTGCTGGAGAAATCACTGCTGCTGAGTTCTTGAAGGTATATCAAAATCACCAGCATGCTGTTTCACACGACAAAGATCCTATTGTTGTTATGATTTTGGCAAATTTAAGTTGGATTGTAAATAAATGTCGGTTTTCTTTTTCTTTTTCTTTTTTTGCTGAGTTTGCTTATAAGTTGGAATGCTTTAGCTTGACTATTGCAAGTTGATTTATTTTTTCACTCATTTAATGCTGAAGTATCGGTCGCTAAATCTTTGATGCAGGGCACTGGTAGGCAGACTTTGTTTTTGCAGAGAAATGTACACAGACGACGGACCCTTTTGCTCTGGGGTACACTTCAAAGACAGAATTTAGTGGGGAGCGCGAATGATGGTAGACGGATTTCTTTGAAATGCCATGCTCAAGCGAAGCCTAAAGCTGTGGTTTCGGAGGGTGTGAGCAGTGCTGTTGAAGAAGAATCGGCTTTAAGTGAAAAACCTGCCAAAGAAGTCATACATTTCTTCCGCATTCCATTGATTCAAGAGAATGCAACTTCAGAACTCCTCAAATCAATTCAGGCCAAAGTGTCCCATCAGATTGTTGGTTTGAAGACAGAGCAGTGTTTTAACATCGGGCTTGATTCGAGGCTTTCTAGTGAAAAACTTTTGGTTCTCAAGTGGCTCCTTCAAGAAACATATGAGCCGGAGAACTTGGGGACTGAGAGCTTTCTCGAGAAGAAGAGGCAGGAAGGCTTAAATACGGTCATAGTAGAGGTTGGGCCAAGACTATCGTTTACGACAGCTTGGTCTGCTAATGCAGTATCCATTTGTCGAGCTTGCGGGTTGAGTGAAGTGACAAGATTGGAGAGATCGAGAAGGTACTTGTTGTACAGTAAGGGTCCTTTGCAGGATCATCTAATTTACGAGTTTGCCCAAATGGTTCATGATAGGATGACAGAGTGTGTTTATGCCCAGAGGCTGACATCTTTTGAGACCAGTGTGGTGCCCGAGGAAGTGCATTATATACCTGTCATGGAGAAGGGTCGAAAGGCTTTGGAGGAGATCAATGAGCAAATGGGCTTGGCTTTTGATGAGCAAGACTTACAATATTACACTAGGCTGTTTCGAGAGGACATTAAGCGTGATCCTACGACTGTGGAGTTGTTTGATATTGCACAGTCAAACAGCGAACACAGCAGGCACTGGTTCTTCACTGGGAAGATGGTCATCGATGGACAGCCCATGAATAGAACTCTGATGCAGATTGTGAAGAGCACTTTGCAGGCCAATCCAAATAATTCCGTCATTGGGTTCAAGGACAACTCGAGTGCAATCAAGGGCTTCCTTGTAAACCAGTTGCGCCCTGTTCAGCCAGGTTCAACATGTCCATTGAATGAAACAAGTCGGGAACTGGATATCTTATTTACAGCCGAGACCCATAATTTCCCATGTGCAGTTGCACCTTACCCTGGTGCAGAGACAGGAGCTGGTGGCCGAATCAGGGACACCCATGCCACTGGTAGGGGGTCTTTTGTTGTTGCAGCTACAGCCGGTTACTGTGTTGGGAACTTAAACCTGGAGGGGTCTTATGCTCCTTGGGAGGATATGTCCTTCTCATATCCATCGAATTTGGCTTCACCTCTGCAGATCCTCATTGATGCTAGCAATGGTGCCTCGGACTATGGGAACAAATTTGGGGAGCCACTGATTCAGGGGTACACTAGGACTTTTGGCATGAGACTTCCCAATGGAGAGAGGCGCGAGTGGTTGAAGCCTATAATGTTCAGTGCAGGCATTGGACAGATTGATCACACTCATATAGTAAAAGGGGAGCCTGACATAGGAATGTTGGTTGTGAAGATCGGAGGGCCCGCTTATCGAATTGGAATGGGAGGCGGGGCGGCATCAAGCATGGTTAGTGGGCAAAATGATGCTGAGCTTGACTTTAATGCTGTTCAGCGTGGAGATGCTGAGATGGCTCAGAAGTTATATCGTGTTGTCCGTGCTTGTATTGAAATGGGGGAGAAGAACCCCATCATCAGCATTCATGATCAGGGAGCGGGTGGAAACTGTAATGTTGTCAAGGAGATTATATACCCAAAAGGTGCTGAGATTGATATCAGAGCTATTGTAGTCGGCGACCACACCATGTCTGTTCTGGAGATTTGGGGTGCAGAATATCAGGAGCAAGATGCAATCTTGGTGGAGCCTAAAAGCCGTGAACTGTTGCAGTCGATATGTGAAAGAGAGAGGGTTTCCATGGCTGTTATAGGAAGTATAAATGGTCAAGGACGAGCCGTTTTGGTTGATGGTCACCTTACTAAAAAATCCAAAGCAAGTGGACTCCCGCCCCCTCCACCTGCCGTGGATCTTGAGCTTGAGAAAGTGCTTGGTGACATGCCCCAGAAATGCTTTGAGTTCCAGCGTGTGGTCCATCTGCTAGAGCCACTTGATATTGCTCCTGGAATCACGGTGATGGATTCTCTGAAGAGGGTACTGAGACTCCCGTCTATTTCTTCCAAACGGTTCTTGACAACGAAGGTGGATCGTTGTGTCACAGGTCTGGTAGCACAGCAACAGACTGTGGGCCCCTTGCAGATCACACTAGCAGATGTTGCAGTTATTGCTCAGACTTATGACAACCTGACAGGAGGTGCATGTGCCATAGGAGAGCAGCCAATCAAAGGTCTTTTGGACCCGAAACCGATGGCTCGATTGGCTGTTGGAGAAGCACTCACAAACCTAGTATGGGCCAAAGTTACTTCTCTTTCTGATGTCAAGGCTAGTGGCAACTGGATGTATGCTGCCAAGCTCGATGGGGAAGGAGCAGCCATGTATGATGCTGCGACAGCTCTTTCTGAAGCAATGATAGAGCTTGGGATTGCTATTGATGGTGGAAAGGACAGTTTATCCATGGCAGCCCACGCTGCAGGGGAGGTGGTCAAGGCCCCCGGAAACCTTGTAATCAGTGTCTATGTCACATGTCCAGATATCACTAAAACAGTGACACCAGATCTTAAACTCGGCGATGATGGTTTCCTGCTTCACATTGATTTGGCAAAGGGGAAGCGAAGGTTAGGTGGATCTGCTCTGGCACAGGTTTTTGACCAAATTGGAGATGAGTGTCCTGATCTTGAGGACGTTTCTTACCTTAAGACGGTATTTGACGGCGTTCAGAATCTCATTGATGATGAAATGATATCGGCTGGTCATGATATTAGTGATGGAGGGCTATTGGTTTCGGTTCTCGAGATGGCATTTGCAGGTAACTGTGGCTTTACCCTAAGTCTGGATTCTCGTGGAAATAGCCTATTTCAAACGCTATTTGCAGAAGAGCTTGGACTTATCCTCGAGGTCAGCAAAAAGAACTTGGATATTGTGTTGGAAAAGCTCTCTGAGGTGGGTGTTTCTTCTCAGATCATTGGCCGAGTTACTTCCACTCCTGTGATAGATTTGAAGGTTGATGGGGTAACACACCTGGATGAGGACACTGCTCTCCTTCGAGACTTGTGGGAAGAAACCAGCTTTAATCTGGAGAAACTCCAAAGACTGGCTTCTTGCGTTGATCAAGAGAAGGAAGGATTGAAGTCCAGGCGTGAACCTTCTTGGAATTTGTCCTTTGTTCCTTCATTCACTGATCAAAAGTACATAACTGCCTCTTTAAAGCCCAAAGTAGCTGTTATTCGAGAAGAAGGCAGCAATGGAGACCGAGAAATGTCTGCTGCATTTTACACTGCTGGGTTTGAGCCGTGGGATGTTACAATGTCAGACCTTCTTAATGGATCCGTCTCTCTGAATGAATTTCGTGGAATAGTCTTCGTTGGAGGGTTCAGCTATGCTGATGTGCTCGATTCAGCCAAAGGTTGGTCAGCTTCTATACGATTCAACAAACCTCTTCTGGCTCAGTTTCAGGAGTTCTACAGGCGGCCTGATACGTTCAGTCTCGGTGTCTGCAATGGATGTCAGCTCATGGCTCTGCTGGGATGGGTTCCAGGTCCCCAGGTTGGGGGAGTTCTTGGAGCTGGTGGGGACCCATCACAACCGCGGTTCATCCATAATGAATCTGGCCGTTTTGAGTGTCGCTTCACTAGTGTAACAATAAAGGATTCACCTGCGATGATGTTCAAAGGAATGGAGGGTAGTACTCTGGGAGTATGGGCTGCTCATGGTGAGGGACGGGCATATTTCCCAGATGATGGCGTCCTTGATCGTGTGCTACATTCACAGCTGGTGCCACTGAGATACTGTGATGATGATGGTAATCCTACTGAAGCCTATCCTTTCAATGTGAATGGCTCACCTTTAGGAGTGGCTGCTATATGTTCTCCTGATGGAAGACATCTAGCGATGATGCCTCATCCCGAGCGTTGCTTTTTGATGTGGCAATTCCCCTGGTACCCAAAACATTGGGATGTGGACAAAAAAGGACCCAGCCCATGGTTGCGCATGTTCCAGAATGCAAGAGCGTGGTGCCTCGAGACAACTGGTATATCCAATTGTTGCCTTCTTGCGGTCTTGAACTTTTAAGTGCTTGAATTTATTTTCTTCCCCTCTGTATACCATGTTTTGTTTTTTACTGGACCGTTAATGGTGCACTCCCTTTTAGTTGCTCGTTCATCAATCTTCTGGTTCTCTTTGCAGACAAAGCTTAAAATTGCTGTCCAATTGCAAGATTTGATATATACAACCCGAGCACCAGTACCTCGTTCTAGGTATCAGTCATTGTGATTCTTACTTAGCATTGGCAGTCATTTTAGATACCTGCTTCAATAGGGTTCTATTTACCTTCCCACCTCTCTGATCTTAGTCCAATTTGTGATTATGCACAATGCTATCTTAGATAATGTTTCTTGTAATTTATTCCATTTCTGGAGCTGTCTTGTATTTTGCCATAAATTTCTTATATGGCGTTCAATTGCATTTCTAAACTGACGAGTTTATCTATGTTCTTCAGACCTGGCCATGGGAATGATAGCGAGGCAACAGAATGGAGCGTGCTGAAAATCGTTACTGAGTTAAAGCAGCGTTGGAGGAGGTTTCTCAGTTTATGTTGTTGTGTAGGAGCTGTGAACCTCATAGTTTTTTTCGTTGACAATACTCGGAGGTGAATTTGATGCCAAAATTTAGGTGTCAGCAGAATTCACCTTTAGATTTTGCATACTGATGAGTTTTTGTTGTTGTAAGTGATGGTTGATGGTGCATCTTGTTGAGCATTGCTTTCCCTAATCATCAACTATGACCATTACCCCTGCAGTTCTTGTGTACTCTTTCCTGCACTGTTCTCTCCTCTTGTCAAACTCCATTGCATCTATTAAATGGGTTTACCCCGGGTGCTTTTGTGATTAATTATTCTCTCACGAACAAGTTTGGTTTAACAGGGTTTAGAATCGGTTTAATATCATGAAGTTGGCTAGTGGCGTCAAGGTTGTCGACGGTGTTTTTCACCAGTGATCATTGGGCACTCATTAAAATGAAATGCAGTATTGAATTGTAAAAGCAAGAGACTTTACAAACTTTTTGTAACGCAACCTCAAAATATATATTTGAGACTCCTGAGTTGTCCATGATAAATGCAACTTTAGTAAAACCAGACATATGACATTTTTTGTTAGTGTAACATCTTTATGCTTAAAGGTATCAACCCTGAAATGGACAGCGGCATGTCACTTCTCAATTAGAGTCTCTGTGCAAAATTCTAGTTTACGTGGTTGCATGGTAAAGCTTCACGTTGTCATCGTTATTAGTGCAATTTCTCATCATAGAGAGGTCGTAGATTTCTGGCTTTCTGCTCTCAAAAGTTGTGGCGATCTTGGCCGAAACACTGCAGAAGCAACTGAACGCAAATCTCAGCAGAATTAACCCTTTGATACGAGGCATGAAACAGAAAAAGGTTTTGGCATTGTTTGACGAAGCCAAGTTCGTTTGGTCGTGAATGGCGAAAGATGGAAAATTTTGATAAGCAAATAAAAGATGACTACATCAATTTCAGGGTTGATACCTATAAGCATAAAGATGTCACATCTGCTAGGCATGGTTGGTCTTAGAGGAAAAAGTATTTGTGCCGAATACACGATTAATCAATGACAACTTAAAGTAACCAATCGATTACCATTACTTGTGTATTATGAATCTTATCCTATTTGTCAACATGAACTTGTAAGCATCTCACTTTTTATTGATCAAACAAGATGTGTCACTATCACTTGGTATTGTCACATTAATAACTTCCTTGTCCCCGAGAGATACATGCATTTAGTTCTTGAAATAGACTCAAAGGTGCATACGGAAACCTCTAAAAACAGAGTAATGCAAGACTGAGGCTCTACTGGTGCAAAATTAATAATTTGCTAAACAGAGAAAGGGTGTCAATTTGTCCGACCGATTTTACGTAAAGGCGACTCATACAATAATGGGATAACGCGCGCACTACACTTGAACTTATCAGGAGTTGTGCGTGTTTGTAACTCTATTCAGTCTTCATATTTTACTATCAGGAGACAAATAAGCCACTAATACATCCAGGAAATGTAGAAGTTTCTTCAGCTATTAAGCATTTCGCTTTCTCTCGTAAATCCTTTGGCCCCAGAGAAATAGAAAACCGAAAGAAGGATTTAAATAGGATGTCTTGCATAAAATGTTTCACCCTCGTGAACTTCCCCATCTCACTATTTTTCTATGAAAAATTCGTGCAACAGTTTTCACCTGCCATGGGGAGATCAGTGACACAATCAGAGGAGTTGAATATGAATTGGAATTAGAATATTGTCAAAATTGATCTTGACATCTTTACAATACATAAACTATTAGGAAGGAAAGAACCAACATAATTCTCTCAATATGGCATAGCTTCAATTAAGACATGATCAATGTTTACAAGTATAGACATCTGCAATCGTGCACCTGGAATGTCACAATCTCTCATAGTCGAGCTTATCCGACTGCAAGAAATATGAACCTGAGTTAGGTGACTGGAATGGCTGAGCAATATATAAGCAAAATATGAACTTCAAGCTTTCTGTGCCAATCTAGAAGTTGAAGATCAAATCTCAAAAGTTTTCTGAAAATGGGTCAGTGTTTTGTCTTGAGCAGCAGTGGACTTTACTGAGGTAGGCTGGAGAAGTATTCAGCCACAATCAACTGAACTGTTACCATAAGCGCCTTGTGCACTTGCCATAAGATCAAAATTTACATAATGCTGGAACAGGCTGGTTAGAGTAATAAATTCATTCAAGCTCTTGAAGCAAGATTAAGCTAGTCTTAGCAGCATGAGACAAGTCAAAACTTTTCTATGCTTTTGTTTCCCTTTTCTCTTTGCCCCAAACAGGTGCGCCAAACATAAATGCGGCAATGCAGTCCCAATTAGGCTCAATTAAGAATATAAATAAATAGCAAAATCTTTGAGATAACTGAAGTGCAAAATATGGGGTAGTATTAATTGAGTTCTACAATTAATGAATAGCTGTTCGGACAGGGTACCTTGATTAACATGTCAGTTGGAAGCCACGCTGGTGCAGTAGGAATACCTACCCATGCAACCTGTGATGAGGCATTGTATCAAATATCAGTGTTAACCATAAGTAGCCAGTGTAACAGCTGAATTGCAGGATACTGCCCTAGTTTTGCTTCAAAATCTCTTGGAGATACAAACAGTATTAACAAGCCAAGGATATAAGTTTACTGTTTATAGTTTATCCAGAAGATAGTCAATGTCAAAATATAAGATTTCCCAGTTTCTGATGGCTCAAAATGAATACCGGTGAGTAAGAGTACTAATCTCAAAGGTGCAGTGACAATTAACCAATCTTTTGCCAAATTTGATATTACTCGTTGCTCTTACCATTTATTCCAATAAAAAAAAAGAAAAAAGAATTCTTTGTCATTCTTCCTGAGCTCAAAATGCTTTTGAACTTACTGGGGAAAGTAAACTTAAGTGGGAAAAACAGGGGGAAAACTTCTCCTTGAGGTCCAATAACAAAATTTATTCAATTGACAAAACTGACATGGTCAAGTATAAACTAACAATTCGACCCAAAAAAAAAAAGTATAAACTTACAAGAGCATATTCTCCAGTCTCGAAGATCCGTATATCCAAGACCTATGATTGTTCAAACAATCGGCAATGCGAATAGTTAGACGAAAGCACTAGATTTTGGGGACACTTTCCAATTCAGCTGTTTGAATTCCACAAAATAAGAAACAATCTACCTCGCCACGATCCTCATAGATGTAATCCAAACCTTTATAATAAGGTGGATGCCCAACTGATAAATACTGAAATGGGATATCCACATGTCAGCATAGTCAATTACCCCAAACAATCACATTATTGAATATTTCAAGGAAATTCGAGAGGGCGAAGAAAAGATGCAGCAGAGCAAACAATCCGGTGAGTCAGAGCCCCATTCTAAAAGCAAGCAACTAATAAGATTGATGAAAAAGTCTTCTTTACGCACAAATTCGTACATAATTGGGACTCATGGATACACATTCCTTGATGAACACCAACCAAACACAAGAACCCAGTTACCCATTAAAAGGAAATGGAAAGAGAGAATTGCTCTCACATTGACACTGTTGAGGTACTTCTCCTTATCCACCCTCACGATCTGGCCCTTCTTCACTGTGACAAACCAACAAACACCGCACAATCAGTCAGTCATCTCTGTTCCATCACCCTAAATTCACAGCGACCCAAGAGTGAGATCTACCCGGAGGAGGACAGAGACTCACTGGAGTAAACTGGCTTCTTGGGCCGTTTAGCAGCCGCCGTAGAAGGCTGAGCATTCGCGCCCGGGGCGTCTTCCGTCTTCGTCTGCGCGGGCTTCTCTTCATCCGGTTCGGATGCGGCAGCAGAAGCTCTCACTTTCGCCGTCGACACCCTGACCGAAGGCAAACGGAGAAGAGGGTGGATTCTGGGAATGGGTTGAGGGTGTGGTGGAGAGATGCAGGGGAAGGCGTTGCGGGAGAAGACGGCGGAGAAAGCCATGGGAAGAGGATTGGAGGGGCAGGGACTTGGTAAGGTGTTCCTGAAGCAGCAGCTTGGCTTTTGGTCCAGTGAAGCAGGGAGGAGAGCTGTGAAGTGGAGATAAGAAAACCGGCGTCCATCTCTCTCTTTCTCAACGTTTTTAACGGCCACTTCGCCTTTGTCCTAAAACTTGAGATAAAGTAGTTAGTTAAAAAAATATATATATTCTAAGTTTCAAAAACAATAAAGAATATCAACTGTTCTCTCTCTCTCTCTATATATATATAATGTGTGTGTAAGGGAGGGTACTCAACATCAAATAAAAATGAAAATTTTGTTGATGAATTTACGTCATAAGAAGACCGTAATTATATTGTGAATAGTGATTCCGACAGGACGTGGGTGAAAAATTTTAAGAGAGAGAGGCCTCTCTTGGCAGTTCTGAAAGTACAAGACCTACCTTACAGATACCAAAGTATATGGGGATGCTTCATAGATATTGCACGGTAAATGGTTGCGCTAATTGGCCTTAGAATTACGGTATTTCTGCTACTTTTTTCTCGATTTTGGCACCAAGTCTAACTGCATAGAATCTGATCACAGGCAATTGGGAACGTGGATACTCGAATTCCTACTCTAGTCCGGACTCGATGCAAAGTGTTCAAGCCTTGAAACAGCGGTAAACTTGTCAGAACGGTAGGTTCTTGGTGATGGCAAAGTTCATTTCATTGTGGCTTGATCAGTGGTGTCCCCCTGGAGTTTTAGTGGACAAAGATCTTGAGATATTCATCTATGACTCTACTTTGGGAAGGGATGCTAGGGTAGCCGATGTCGTTGTCGACAACAAATGGAGATGGCCAATCCTTAGATCTGATACACGTGTCGATGTTCAAACAGTTAAAAGTGAAACAATTTGTTCCAAATTCCACCGTTCCTGATAGAGTGGGCTTCACGGGTGCCAAAGGGAGGTGATGCGTGGAAGACCAAAGTGCCTTGGCACAGACGACTCTGGTTCAGGCTTAATGCTCCTGAACATAGATTCATAGCCTGGTCTCTGCTTAATAGGCTTCAAACTAAAGATAGAATCGGGAAATGGAGCACAGTTGACGGGCGTCGTTTGCTGGTAAGCAGCAAGATCAGTTGAGAGATGTTTTATTCTTTCAGTGCTCTTTTCTGAAACTGATTTGGGAAAGAATAGTCGATTTGCTTGATTGTAATAGACCTGCAGGGGCCATGAGTTTTCAGATTGCTTGGAGTAGTTTAAGAAGTGGTCTTGATGAAACTTGCTTGGAATCCACCCATTTATCGAAGAGGCAAAGGTAGGGTTCTCCATGAGAAAGTACTCCCGCAGCTTGATAAAGTGATTGCTGTGATCAAGTCCTCGGCGAAAGTTGCTTTTGAGACATTACGTCAACATGGGCAAAAGATGCTACCTCATGATGAGAGTTCTATGCAGCAAACTAAGAACTAATGCTGTTGTTAATGGTCTAATTGCCTAGATGAAGTCCTAAACCGTTGCTGTTTTATTGCTAGGAGATTTGCTGCTGCTTTGCTGCTGGGTGATCTGCTGTTGCTTCTTGCTTTGTCTGGTTCATTGCTGTTCTTTAGGTGCTACTCTGTCTTTGTGATAAAGCTTAGTTACTGTTACTAAATTCTGGGACAATTGGGTCATCATCACTGAGTTGTCTTCAATTCCTTCAGGAACATTTGGGATTCACTCTTAAGGACATGCAGTGGATGTTGTCCACCCACATTTAATTGAGGTTTAGAAAAATACAAGTAAATTTACCTATATAATAAATAAATAAATAAAAGGCGTGCGAGGTCCTGAAAGCGATGATGAAAGCACTCGAAGATGCATTCGGAAGGAAATTAAAGTGCTCTAAAATTGAAGTGCTGAAAATGCAAATGCAAAGACTGAAAAATTCATCTAAACACTAATACTACAAGCTAAACTATAGACATCAGGGAAAACTAAATAACCGGTACTGGAAACAAAACCTTCAGGCACTCAAGGAAACAAAACCAGACTGCAAAAGTAGAATGACAAAAGCAGAGTTTTGTCATCGGATGTGCGCGTCTTTTTCTTCTCCTGAGCTCTCTGTACTCTGCTTTGACAGAGCCATTCCTCGTCTTGGCTCAACCGTCACCACCATCGTGTCACCTTCCTAACGAACCATACTTGGAGCTTACATGTTCAAGACTCTAAAACAGCTTCAAGCATGACAAAACCAAAATTCTTGCAACAACGGATGAAAACAGCGTACTTGAAATTAAGTCCAGAACTACAACAAAGACATTGTCCAGTGCACACGCCATTACAGAGGAAGGAGATAATTTTGTGCGTTTGGATGATATCCCGTACTAATTTACATTCATCCAATGTCTCATCAGCATTCCATCTCTTATTCAGTCTCATGATAATATCTTCTTTGTATCTTCTTTTGCCTGTAAAACCATATCTTCTCAATGTGTGTTTCCGATGCTCAATTCAATTTTTCTATGTAAATTATTCACTCGGGAAAGGTTCCTGTCATCCTGATATGGTCAAGTGTACTTCGAAGGCTGTACTTGAGCACAGCCCTGTTGCCTGACCTAAACCCATCTCCATAAGCTGACGAACTATCTGACTCTATTTGGTGCTTGACAAAGTCGCCAAGCTTTTTCTCAAAGTCAGATCGCAGACCTTTCTTCGATGAAGTGAATGCCGATGAAGATGATGACGGTGAGGATGAGGAAGAAGAGGAGGATGCACCGTCACTTCCAGAGCTAGAATAGATCTCAGACTCCAGCCACATGTGAGCCAAAACCTGGCATATGCCTTCTTCAACTTCTGGGCTTAAATTGGGATAACCTGCCAAACAACAATTTTTCGCAGAAGCTTCGGCTGTCAGATTTGTGTCCTTGATGCACATCAAGTACATCTTACAAGGCTACTGGATGAGAGAGGGCAAAGAGAAAACCTTTAAGCCGGAGCCAAGCGTGCATCATCTCGTGAGCAAGGATTGACCCCGTCAGCAGCCTGAGTTTTGGAAGAGTTCAGCCATGCGAAGTAGCAGTTCGCTTGTAAATAACCGACAAAGAAGTTTGGTAAGATATAAAACATACCTCGGAAGACCATATAAAATGAGAATTGCTGTCACTTCACATTGGCGAACTAGTCTATAAGGCTCGGTTATCATCCCAATGGTCTTGCCCAACCCAATTCTCGGCCTCTTTATAATCTGGTACCTCAGGAAAAAGTTCATAAGCCTTTCGATACTTCACTAAAGCCCTGTTTTTCAAGGAGAAATATGTTCAAGGAATAGTCTTTACCGTGGTAACACATTGTTCTTCGGACAAGCAGAGTCCTCTGGTCTCAGGCATGTGATGGTTCCCCTATCATTGTGAAGAAGAAAGTCAGTCTGGCTGAGCAAACTATTAGACAGTTATTTTAACTAAAGAAACTGAAAAACGTAAGCACTTACAGTCTTTTCTTCCTTCCTGGCCTCGTTTAGAGCCTGCCTCTCGACCAGCAGCAACGGAATCTGTTGGTCCAC
This sequence comes from Corymbia calophylla, assembly GCA_014182845.1. Lineage (NCBI taxonomy): Eukaryota > Viridiplantae > Streptophyta > Magnoliopsida > Myrtales > Myrtaceae > Corymbia > Corymbia calophylla. The sequence continues at coordinate 1,309,755 of CM024701.1, read as the reverse complement.
TTTCATATTCAAACCCTCGTAAAACTCTCGTATCTCTAGGTAAAGCGGTTGGCATTCATTGGTGTCCATGATTGCCGAGTGTAGACACTCCAAACATAACTTTCGACCATCATCAAGTGACAAGTATTCTGTGTCTCTTGGCTGCACAAAAGTTTGAAGGCTTTATGTCAAGAATTACAATTTAGTTGAGGCAAAACATGGATTTGGCCATTTGTGGCAACGCTGAACTCACTTCCATTCTTTCACAACTACAACATCGAGGAGTTCCATCCTGCTCGTGTGACGGGCAATACTTTTGTCGCCAAAAAGGATGTGCCCTATACTCAATAAGGCCTGCTGCATTTGTTGGAATCTGCAAAGAGAAGAGAAGGTCATTTTTTGATGGTGATCACAGCAATAAATTAGTGGATACAACAGAGATAAATGTCGAGCTTCTCAAAAACTGGGCAACGAGAAGAGGGTGAGCAAATATGTTGACCGCATAAATTTTTAGATTGAGTGTTTTCGTCAAAGAAATGTACTTACATAGCTGTGGCAAACGTCACACCTTGGATGATGCTGTTCCTTGTAGCAGGACTTGTGATATGGGCGATTGCCCCAAACCGAGAACTTTCACCGAGGAAAATTTAAAAGTTAGTATGCCTTACAATAAACACTGCTGCAAATTATGAGGATCTAGAGATCCTTTAGGTTTACTTAAACAGAGTTTTTTTATCTTGGATTAGAAACAGACCTCATAATCAGTAATTGGATGATTGCAAGCATGACAACGAAAGCATTCTGGATGCCAAAATGAATCCATGCAATTCAAGAATCGCCCACCCTCGATCTCGGCATTGCAACCAGCACAAATTCTACAAGAAATAAACATTCAATATTTAGATCTGATAAATCCTGCAAGAAATAAATGGTTCAGCAACATATCCATGGTTATTATTCGCAAGGCATCTTGGTCCACCAAATTGATGTTCCCCGAATGAGCCCCCGAACAGCAGTTGCTAGATCAAACAATTGAGGTATTGTAATACTAGTTGGGAAAAGCTTTCATCAGCAATGGTATTTGTTATTCTGTTACTGGCACTAATCCGGATCTGGGATTTAGATGTCCAAAGTTGTAGGTAACTCAATAGTTACTAATGCTGAGACACATTGGATTTTACAAAGACAACCACCATTTTGACATAAACGTATATGCATCCTAAAGAGACTTAAATATGGTGGAATTAGGCTTAAAAAAAATCAACAGAGAACCTGACGAAGCCTCCTGGCTGAAAAAAGACGGAATGGGACTGCTCATTTAAATTGTCATTACTCATGGGACTAAAGCAATTGACTTACTAAACGACCTACCTATACCCAGAAGGGAAGAACGGGTAAGGGCGAAACATGTTTTCACTTTCATATCGAGGGGGCAATTCAACACTCAGGCTTTCTTGAAGAGCCTTGGCGAGTTGTTCATCTTCCTCCAACTGAGATTCGACATGCTTTTCTTCCAATTTCGGAGCTTCAACGTGTTCATCTTCTTTTTGGCCAACTTGTTCATCATCTTCTGATTCTACATAAGTAGGTGGTTCTTCTTCCTCTGAGTGATCATCTTCATCAGCTTCTGAAAAAAACATGAAATAACATGGCACTTAGCAAAAAAACAGATGAAGACTAAAATCTCCAAATTCACGGGACGCCAACAACTGGGAAACAACAAAACATTCTTCATCCAAAGGCATCATCATTATCTATCCTCTTCAAATTGTTCATCTAACAAGGCCACCCCACGGTCAAGTTTGTGATCACATATCAATATTGTCCAATGTCCATCAATCAATGTTTATTTTCTAAATAAAGTCTAGTGCCAATCGCCAAATCTGTTGAGAAGAAACTAATTGTGCTTGAGTTCTTCATCCAAGTAAATCGGTCAAAAGAGCTCCGAGGATAAATAATAATTTTCAATCAAGCAATCACGGGAACGCTCAGGTCTTACGAATCAGCAAACTTACCAATCACCTTTTTCCCCTTTAGATCTTGTTCTGCAAGAGAAAGTGCTATCGCGTAGTCAATCTCTTCTCTTTCTTGATCTGCCAATTCATCCTGCATTCAGCATCAAGAAGTTAGATTTACCAATCAGTTCACGGTCTTCTTCCATACCAATGTCGTATTTAATCAGGTCAGAATCCATGTATGCTAAGTCAATAAGCATCAAGCATATATGGCAGACAGACAGAGACAGAACAGAAAAGTACTTTCTGTTACCTCGGAATTATGCGTCTCCTCCCCGCTTCTATAACCTCCGTATCTCCCATGATGATGCTTCCGATGGCTTGAACCTCCAAGGATCTTGGTCAACCACCAACCCATGAATCTTGATACTGCTTACCCCAGTTTGGCAGCTTTCCTGCAGTGTATTTTCTCAGTTAACATAAGAAAACATTTCCTTTTCATAGCTGTGTAGGCACATAGCAGAGCGTGCCCTCGGGCAGTCTTGGCATCAGGGATATCGAGATTTCATAATCTTTCTCGCAGAAAATGCAGGGCCAAGGACTATCCAATTCACAAAACATTAAACTAGGCACTAAAAACACAACTTGTTTTCCAAATCGCTGGTTTCCACGAAACAAACGTGCCATAAGACGTAAGAACAAATCCTTCAACCCGCACACAAACCAAAAGCAGTCGTTTCCAAATCAAGCAAAGGCCCTGGCAAGAGCTCACCTCTCAAACCAGTCCATGAAGATGGCACAAATGGGTAGCATCAGGTAAAGAGTAAAGACCCAGAAAGCAGATCCCTTGACTCATCCCAAGAAGGAAAAGTAAAACAGTGATATGTGACTTCCAACTCTCGATCAGCTATCACTCTTTACCCAAAAGAAAGTGAAACAGCAAGTGCTCCTTTTCTTTCGGCAGGAAAAAAAGGGTCCGGGTCAAACAAGCATTTCACAGAGGGAGAGAGGGAGAGAGGGAGAGAGACAGAGAGAGGAGGAGGAGGAGAGCTTGCAATAGGTTGAAGATCCGAGGGCGAATTCAGGGCCCAAAAGTTTGCATGGAAATCAAGTTAAAAGTTCTTTCTTTCCCCCAAGAACAAGAATATAACAGATTGACACGTCAAAACCCAGAAAAGGCTCACTACCGACAAAGCTTCAAGTGGAAGATGATGTCCACTGCTGCATCAGCCAGCGTGGGCCTTGCATTCTCTGAATCTTAACCCACCAAATCTAGCCTTACACCTTACTCCATCTTATTCCGCCACTTGTCATATCATGACTCCCGGTTCATTTTCCTCCCCACCTTTTTTTTTTTGAAGTAGTAAAAGTACACAATTTCATAAATCATCTGTAACAAATTGTTTGTGAGATGCACAGGATCGCCATTTGCTATTGAATTCAATAAAGGGGAATGCGGTTTTTGAAGCATTTCACGACACGGCTACAGTGCACTCTCCAATGGTGTAGATCGCCTTCCAAGTGCAACTCGACTCTACCTTCTAGTCGATGTTTGGAAGACGTTCGGGACAAGGGAAAATACAGAAGAAATTGCTCGTGAATATAATGCTTTTTCTCTCCTACTGCCGTTCATGAAAATTTCAAATTTCAACGCTACCCTTTTCTCGAATTTTGCAGCTCATATAATGTAAATCCTATTCAACATAAAATTACTAAGAACTTTCAAAATGCATAACTCTCGATACATACAATCATACATACGAACATACATATAGGTTTGCTTATCAAAATTCTAAATTTTTAATAAAATACCAAATCTTGTAGCGAAATTCACTAACCAAACGCTTTTTACTTTTTACTTTTAAAAGCCCAAAGAAGGACAAGATTCAAGTACATTTTCGAAAAAACAAAAACCATGTAACGGTTTCGTTTTCTAACTAACCAATTCCTTTCCGTAACGAGTAAATAAAAAAATTTATTGCAGAACACTGCTGTCCTAATTTTCCGAAATCCGACAAAAAAAAATTCCGAAAATAGTGAACAAATTTAAATATAAAAAAAGAAAGTCCGAAAATGATGAACTAAAACTGGGAAAAAAACAAAAAGAATTTAAAGTGGAGGCCGCGGCGTCGTCTCTCTCCAAGGCACCGCCGTGCGTGAGCCCGACGCGCCGCCGGGCTGGTCCACCGAACCACCGTTCTTCAACCTCCGTATCAACCACCGCAGTCCGCACTCAATCGCGAATGAATCACCCGCAACAGTCCCTTCTCTCTCTCTCTCTCTCTCTCTCTCTCTCTCTCTCTCTGAGAAACCAAAATCAAAGAAGAAATCAACATCTGCAGTCCGAAGCCAACTCGCCGTACCTGGCCGAGAGCAAGAAAAAGGGAGGTGGTGAAAAGGCAAGCCCCGGTCGTCTCTCCGGCCCCCGCTTGATCCCGGCGATCTTCGACCCCGTCGCCGCCGCCGCCGCCGCCGCCGATCACCACCGGACGGTGATCGACCTCTCTTCTCCCGCCGAGCTCCGATGATCGCGACGAGGACTGCACGTTCTCCACCGGAACGGTGGGAGTTGAGAGGAGTTGGGTGCGGAGCTGTCCCCCTCTCTCTCTCTCTCTCTCTCTCTCTCTCTCTCTTCCTTCCCTGCTCCTGCTGTGGAGTTCAGTCGTCGTCGATGGAGATTACGCAAGGATTATTACAGGAGACACAGAGAGAGAAAGAGAGAGAGAGGAGAGAGAGAGTCCCCCATGCAATTTTCCCATCAGCCACCACCACCACCACCTCAAAGGAAAAGAAAAAAAAAGAAAAGGTATTTTGGGTTTTATTGGGACGTCTCAACTACCCACTCCACTTATTTTATTTTATTTTATTTTATTTTGCTTTTGATTTATGTGGAATTAATTATCTCTTTTTTTTATCAGTTTGATTTTTCAAAGGGGTAGGGGCCCAACCCCACCACGCTTGGGCGTTACTTAGAAACATCACATGAAAGGAGGGGAACATTTCCCCTTTTCCACTTTATGATTTTTGTATATTCTCAGCTCATTGATGCTCTATGTTATTATATATGCAGATGAAGGTTTTATACCTTTTATGCCATTTAAAAGGTTTGAAATTTTATAATGATATTAATCCTACAAATAAAGAGGGAAAAGGTACACATTTGAAGAGTTTACCTCATTTTTTTTTGGTGGGGTACTCGAACCCGTATTTTATACGATTAAGCTCTTAAATATATGAGGTGTTTAGTGATCAAATTTGACAATATCTATTTCCAACAAATTTTGAGAATGTCGTCCAAAATAGTGAAATTGGGCATAAGATCATACACTTCTCTTAGATTTAGGTGTGAAATGTCATCAATTTTCTTATGATGTCTCTATATATGCACACACACGAGGCATAATTTCAAACTATCAGCTCATTAATATCTTCACATCAGACTTTTGGATAAGATGGATCGGCACATCAGCTTCAATTCATTGGAAATGTGCATGAAATGGACTTAATTGAGAAGAATGTATGAATTGAATAATGTGATTCAGCATATTGTATATTCAGTGATCACATTAATCAAACATCGCTGCTTTTTTTTTCTCGAAAACATAAATGGATTGCCTTCTCTTTGGTATAATTTAACTTTAGTCTTGGCGTTGCTTGTATGAATTCTATTTTGTGCCGACGGTGGAGAAGTTAACATCCACTGGTCCCAGTCTAAAGGACCCACATGTATTTATTGGATGACACTTGAGAAATAGTTGGCTTTACTTCATAAACGTGCGTCCATTTGATTAGCACCATCTGTATACATGATCACATAAGTATAAATCAAATACTGTTTTAGACGTCATATCTCAATTTAAAGTATTGGTCTAGAGCCTTCCACTTGTTATTATTGGTGCACAGATTATTGTCTTATTTTCAATAATTCCCTATTTTCGTTGCAATTTTTTTGGTAATTCTCTCTTTTGGATTGTTATTATTATTGTCCAGTGTCAATGACGGCAGCGGCCAAAATTTCAGACTCAAAGAGAGAGGGAGACATGTCCCTCTTCGCTTGAATCGTGGGATGGACTTCAAGAGGACACGAATGGTCGAACATGATGTCTTGCCTGGTGATGATTCCAAAACAATAATTGATGAATCAACATTGGACCACCACATCTTTTTGAAGTAGAGGTCCCATGCGTGCACATCATACCACTAACTAAACCCACAAGAGGTTGGTCGCACCATCAAGCGCGATTAACCTAATTATCATGTCTTGATCTTGATATTTCATGGTGTCATTAAGTTCGAGTACTATCTAATTAAAGAAAAAAGTTCAAGTGTTAATCTCTGGGATGAATGCCCGGTTCACATATGTGGTCTTAAGTATTTATATTTCTGTGTGAGAATCGCGATTTGCTGATACGTTGATATGACTCTTGATAAGATGGTTATCAAACTTGGACCTTGAGGGTTAAGTGGTGTTAGAAATTAGGCTAATACTAAACATTTCACGACGGATGTGAATAATGTCCGGGAGAGACGGTCGATGTTGGTCAATCTTAGTGTCCCCGATGCACCAAACTAAAGAGTATCTTCAATCAATCAAAAAAGGCAATTATTATTATTGTCGTTATTGATTATCCAACCCACGTGGAAAGTTGAAAGAAACAAAGGAATGCCAGAAAGCATTTATGACTTTCGTATGCGTTGTGCATACATTTTTCTAACGTGATCATATAATCTTTCATATGAACCACACAATGGTTGATATTTATGTGTAACCCTTGTGAAGCCTCTGATTCTACACTTATTCAACTGGTATTGTTAGGGGCATCAATTATTTTGGATTGAAATGAATATATAGGTGCATTTAAGAAAGCTTTTGTAAATTGAACTCTAAAGCAACTATGCATACCAACAAATATTGGATATATCTCACAAGTTAATCTAATGTGGTCAACTTGCCGCAACTCTAGTATTTCTAGAATACAAGTTTAGTTGGTGATATAAGTTAATAGGAGAATATATCCAATCAGTCTTAAACATATTGTCTGGACATTATTTCGATTCTTAACTTTGTAATTTCGCCCATTTCATCTTAAACCATTGTGAAACATTTCAATATAGTACTTCTAGCCAATTTTAGCCGGAAATCGATAACATGGTGGTGTGTTGCATTAACGATTTCCGACAAAAATTGTTTGGCAAAAATTTATGACTAAATTGACAAAATTAGAAAGTTTTTTTTTCTTTTTGATCGGTACAAAATTTGAAAGTTTCTGAGACAATAAATTAGGTTTAATCCTAAATGCATGATTTTTCCTAAATTAATGTGGTGATTATTAGGTTAAACCCTTAAGTTGATATGATTATATGATGTTCTCAACGGTAGAAAGCAGTAATCTATAGCCAAGTAAAATTAGGAGATCGGGTTCTTAATATAGTGTGTATTTACATCTGTGCCTCTCGACCAAACTATAGTTACATTGAAGTTTCATAAGACATAGACCGGAAAACACCAAATCTGAGATGTGGTACACTTAAACATATGGATTTTTTATTACATAATAAAATTTTTCTTACAATGAAAAGTTAAAAAATCACTCATGTCATGGGCTTAAAATAATATCCTTGTATTTGTTCATAATGATAAAGATGTTTCATTAGCGAAAGGACCACATTTTCCTCCCCCCTAATTAAGCAAACACCATTAGCCGGCCACTTCCTTTCGTTGGTCTTCACAAAGATGACCCCATCTCCAATGTCTCCATGCGCCTAACCTTTTCTTAGTCCCCATCATGTGGTCACTGAAATTTTAATCAATTGGGAAGCCAATAGTGATCTTGATTTGATGTCTTCTTGGTGAATCTAGAAAAGGGTTCCTTCTTTTTTTTTCTCCTATGAATTTTAAGTACAAAAAAGTGTCCAAGATCTTTTTGTGGAGGATGCTTTCCTTACTTTTCTATCAAGCCTTTTATTATTTAAATTGTAGCATAGGATATGAATAAATTTACTATCTTGTGGTTGTAAAGTTCCATTACTTAGTCACTAGTGATAAATTTTCAAGGTTGCTCTTTATCGATAGCCTACATGGAAGATATTTTATCTGGGCCAATTATTGTGAAAAAAGTAACATTACAATTTTGATGCACCTATTACTTATGAACATTACTTTTCCTTGTTATTTAGGAAATTTTCTACTTTATTCCTCAACTTTATCATATGAATTCTAATTTAACCATAAACCTTTTAACCATTATGACGTAATCCTAAATATTTGAGTGAAATTCCAATCAAGTTCTCCTGGCGAAAACTTGCTCAAAATTTCTTATGCGGTGGTTCAATTATTACTAGTAATTTTACATGGCACATTGGCGATCTGACGTGGACAACTTTACTTGGAACAATGCCGATTCACTTAATTATTTAGATTTTAAACCTGTGCAACCTTGCACTCCATGGTAACCAATTACTAGTATTGAAATTCTTTGACAAACCTATAGAGATGCCTACAGCTTGCATGAAATAATGCTAGGAATTCAATCTCTAAATTGATGTTGAATATCTTAGGAAGGATTACTAATCTTTGACTTCCATTTACCCATCAATCTCGAAACTTAGATAAATAGTATTGTAAGCTGAATTAATGCTAGATTTGATAATTACCCTCGTTAGCTTAGCTACTCCACTTACCTCCTTTGTACACTAACCTTTTCTTGGCACACTTAATTTCAGTTTGAAGATCATTTTGAATTTTGTAGTGGGGTTTATTTTCTGGTGGCATTTGTTGAATTTCGATTTAGCAATTGCTTTCAAAAGTAAATTGAGTTTTATAAAGCATAGGATCCTTTGCTTGATGATAAAGGATGGTTTGTCTTCTGATCCACAAATGCCTCACTTACTTTCCTCAAACATTGCTTGGGATTGACGCAATTTAAATTATAAGGAAATTGGATTTAAGAAAGCAAACTTTAAGAAAAATGTCGGACTTGGAGTCTTTGATGTTTATCAATCTTAAATTTGTAACGTTGCCGTCGGCCGCTTTTAAGGATAGGCCACAATTTGACTCTTAGTAAAGTTAAGAAAAATAAAGAAAAAAACAAAAGTTCCTATATGAGGAGACTTCTTCCTACATAAATATAATACATTCTTCGAAGAAATCCTGTTTTGCAGAATTTTTGGTTTTTTAGGTCATCAAGAAAATATCACTACTAATTTTCAAAATAGGTTCGATTTCATGGTTCACTTCGTTTGAAATTAAGATCATTTCGATCACTAAAGTTTCTAACGTAACACCAACTCAACACAAACCTTAAATGAGGAGGTTGTACCGTTGTTGTTCATGACATCATCTTCCAAATGGTCCGAGGTCCAAACCCAATCGGTCACGGGAAATTATGTAGAGCAAATGAGTGTGCGTTCACAAACCCTAACTTTTACCCTCTAATTTGATCCATTTTAGAGTTTTGATTCAAGTTCCTATAAATCCAATACGTTAGAATATTGCCAATTTGCATCCTTGTCTTTTTTCAACGTTTAGCAATGAAATAATTGCAATTAACAATGATGTGGATCATGACATATCGACAAGCATGATTTGCGATTTGCATCCATTGTAGTCAGTGTATCTAAAAACTTGTTCTTCCATCATGGTCACGCGGCACTAGAAAGAAGACCAAGCGGGAGACAAATAGGGATGCCGGGTATCAAAAATCTGCCGATGGCGAGCTCAAGACTTGATTGAAATATCGGTTCGGACGCCAAGGACCTAACCGGTTTAAATTGACCGGTAAAGACTCGATCGATCAACCGCCGAAAACTCGAGACTGATTTGCCATGACACAAAGGAAGGCCACTGGGTCTTGGGCTTATGTGATATGCTTCTGTTTGTGTAGCGTTTCATGGGCCTCAATGCCATTTGCTCCTGTTGTATTTTCATTAGCCCTTTTAGCTCTCGCTTTTGTTTGTTCGATTGGGAAGATGACTATCGTTTGCTTCCCAAATGAATAATGTTATTTTAACCTGTTCATCACATAGTAGTATGATCTAAAATATCTTCATACCGCATTATTCTCAAACTGATTTTCGTGTCATGAAAAATCTTAAATTAGTACATCTACCATCAATTAGCTTTCAAATTGATAGATGTGAGAACACACATAACAAACAGCTCAGATGATGACTGCGTGACGTGATTCTGACTTGGAAATTCAGCATATATGGGTAAATGATGTTGTTCTAAGAAATCGGATTTGATTGAGATTGGGAAATTTGTTGATTTTGCCTTATGACCTCCGTCACTTTCAAAAAACCGAGCGTATTGATTTGGAATTTTTATAGGTGCACTAATTTGAAAATTTTGGTATTGTTAATCCTCATATATGTTGCTTTACAAAAGAGTAGGGTGTAAATGGCTCTAGTGAAATTTCATTGTTGCATTTGAGCTAGCTAACGAAAAATATTTAAAGTTAATGAAAACATCTAGATTTAAAGTTACAAGGATCAATTCCCGGTTTTAAATTGAAAAAATCATTTTTCCAAATTTCTTTTTGTACAGTCATTTTTCTAAGCTTATTAAGTTATTAAACGCTCACTTTTTCACCTTCTTTAGTACCCATTATTTCAAATGATATCAAATAAATAAAAATGCATTGTTTTTTTAAAAATAATTTTTACGGAAAATACTTTTCCATGTAATGAAATTTCATGGGAGTCATTGGCCATTTGTGTTGAAGCGGGCTCGAAGTGAAGAAGGCGCACAAAGCAAGAAGCCAAAGACTCACCGGAGCGGTGCAAAATGGAAGCGACGCGCTCGCCGGCCGGCGACCCCAGCCCCAATCGCGACCCGAACCCGAACCCGAGCCCGAATCCGAATTCCAACTCCATCGCCTCGTCGCTGCCCGTCTGGCCGACGATCGACGGCCCGCTGGGTCTGTCGGAGGAGGACTCCGTCGGCTACGCCCGCCGGTTCTACCAGTTCGGGTTCGCCCTCTTGCCGTGGCTCTGGGCCGTCAACTGCTTCTACTTCTGGCCCGTCCTCTCCCACAAGCGCTCCTTCCCTCAGATTCGCCGGTGTAAGGAACTCGTCCCCCTTTTCGATGTTGTGATTTGCGTGCGTTTGCATGTCGATTAGGATCGTGGGGTTCTTCGCGATGATGCGCTGTTGTGGCTGTATGATCATTGTCTTGGAGGAATCGAAGCACGATCGCGGGCTTCGTCTTGTTGGGTTTTGATTCTTGTGATTAGAATGGGTGGGAAAAGAAGTTCTGACATTGATAGATTTGAAAGGAAGTTAATTTGATGGGTGGATTGATACATCGGTTCTATTAGCCATTTGGGTCTCCAATTTGTTAGATAATTGGATCGTCTGGTGTTGAAACCTTTATTCTTTTTGCAAGCTATTTTCAAGAACAAGTTGCCAGTTTGGAGTCTATCAAGAAATTGCTTGGCCCTTAATTGGTCGACTGTTTCTGGCGTTGATAGTTTTCAAAGGAAGTTAATTTGATGGGCAGAGTGATGTCTCGGTTCTATTAGCCTTTTGGGTCATCAATTTGCTGAGCCTATTCGATAATTGGATTGTCCGGTGTCAAAACCTTTCTTCTTGTCGCAAGCTATTTTTGAGAACAAGTTGTCAGTTTGAAGTGTGTTAAGGAATTGCTTGACCTGTAATGATCTGACTGTTTTCTGGCGTTGCATCAATGTGTTTGAGAGGACGATCACTTATGAATTGTCAGGGAAAAATATAGAGAGTGAACTTGTGAAGATTAAGAACTTGGTACCTACCACATTCCTTGTCTTATATACCCTGTGATTTCATTGTAGAAATGGTAACTTGTCGAAATGGTTGTTGCAATATCAGAAGATGTCATGTGTCTGATTTATAAGCTTGCAGAGTATCTCTATGTGGATTGTTCTTCGATCTATTCATCACGAAGCATGTATAGAGAGAAGTGAAACTATTTAATTGGTTGTGTTTTCATATTTAGCAAACATGGAGATCTCTAAATTGCTGGATAGATATAAGTAATGGGGATCTCCAACTTTTGTTGTAGATTGCTAAGAGCATGTGCTATACTTTAGATCCTGAGGATTTCAATACTTTGGTTGGGAATGTCCTTAATGACTGTTTGCAAGTGTTTCCAAAAGTCTTTTTTAAACAAAAGTATATTTGAGAGATTTTAATGAAATTTTTTGTATGAAATCTTTTGTTTTGTACTTCCTGTAGCAGGCTTCTATGCAAAAGTAGTTTTCAAAATTAGGAGTTAAAATAGGCTGCCAGGCATGTTCAAAGTATTCTCTAGCATATCCAAACAAAGCCTTATAACCAGGGCCATGAGACTTTTGACTTTGGATTAGGCAGATTTGGAACAGATAGTGCTGATGTGATGGGGCGGCGCTCAGTAGTGGGATATTTTTCAGCAATATCTTTTTTGCTTGTTGTGTTGTACTCGGAAGAGGAGGGAAGAAATCATGCTATGTGGAGAGGGTTCATATAGTCTTTGACCTTGATGGAGCAAGCATCCTTACGTAAATAATTTGCAGAAGAGGGTGAAGATCTTATCAAATATATGCTATATCAAGTGTAGAAATTGTTAGTCACTTGTCATTTCACTGTAATTGTTGAATATGTTCTTTACACTAATATTTTCTTGGAAATAAGTGGAAAAGTGTAAAATCCTTGGTTCTTTAGACACTCTGAAAAAGCATAGGTAAAGAAGAATGAATGAACAATCTGACAGCAGGTTGCTTTGAAGGGAGATAAATAGAAGAGCTTTATCAAGTCCACATACTGTTGGTCTATGATTGTCAACATTGGTTCAAAGAATAATTCAGGCTTAGATTTCCTGGGATTTACAGGGTCACTCTCATCAGTATCAGCATGTTGGCGATGTACTTGTAAATTCCCTTCCCGAATGTCCATGAATGATGCACATATATGTCTTAGATTCTGACAACTGACCTTGGAGATGTGTCTTTGTAAGACCATAGAAGTATTCTGTGCTCTGTTGATAGATATTTAGTTTTCTTGCAAATAGGATCAGATAGCAATTATCTAGTTTAAGCATCCATCACAGAGTGATTATAATTATATGGACATTCCTTCTGATATCTTGAAAAAATCTCTCTGGCAAATAAAAAGATCAAATTGCTTGAAAGTGATCAGTAGTTGAGATCTCCCTGGCAAAGCTGGCTTAGCAAGAGCTGCTCCTTGATTACGTTACTCTGTATGCAGCACTAGTAAATAATGGTGAAGGTATTTTGCCTGATCCTACTCAAATGATCCAGACTCTAGTTGAAACATGTCAGGACTCCTCCTGAGGCTGAGTTATATCCTTCATCCATGAGTTGGAACCTGTGAACCAATTGGCTAATACATTAGAGCTATCTTCCTATTACACCATAACAAATCATTAAAGATGGCATTTTCCAGAGGATGGTATTTGTTGAAGATGGATGTGTCGTGTTGATGCTGCATTTGAGGGTGCCTCCCCTTATCTTTGCATCAAATGTTAATTTTTGTTGAGTTAATTATTCAGCTCGCCCCTGAGATGCTAGCATAGACCATCTTTTCATGGAATTGTATGCTTGCCGGAACATGGTAGGAGGTTGAGAATTTTCAAGTCCTCATTTTTTGCAGTTCCGTTGGATACATGTGCATTTTTTTAATGAGGCTGTGGGAAGCAGTGGCATGTGCACCAATTCTGCATTTCACAGCCCATCGAAACTGTCTTTTTTCTTCATTTTTCATGCCTCTGCTTTTGTCCTTCCAGTTCATCCGTATGCGTCGACATGCTGCAAACTCACCGGGAATCTTCTCTTTTGCAGATGTTTTCAGATCAGCCATTGGATTCTCGGTGTTTAGCGTGGTTCTGGGTGCATGGGCTTTGACATTCGCAATCGGAGGAGAGAGTCTCTTCGGTTCTGTGTGGAACCAACTGGTGATGTACAATCTTGCAGATAAATGGGGCTTGACTGGTTGGGATTAGTCACCACCCTGATGCCCTTGTAGAAACTTAATGTACTCCACCCTACTTTTGTGCTAAGATCTCTCTGGGAACAGACTGTTGCCCAATTTTTTTAGCAGTTTCCACTGATGCAGTTTGTAGATAATTTCTCGGGTCCGACCTGGTGCGTGTATGCGAGTTGTTCGATGGATGTCGTCATGGCCATTCTGCTTTGCCAGCGCCTCTAGGCAAGGGGCCTATTGATTACGCCTCCCATTTAAGTTTTTGAATTGGACATTTCAGCGTGGTATTGAATCCATCCCGCTCAATTTAGCTAAATGAAATTGATTTTCTTCGCATTTTGTAAGACTTTCGTCCTCATCAAAGTGACTGAATAGAAAGAGGACCAGAATCCTAAGGATGATCAGAAGAGAGTCCGTCATCGAGTCCAGATGAATAGATCTTCGAGCATCATAATGGAAAAGAATGGTACTGCAAAAAAGAGTAAGAGAAGTCCTAGTTCTTGTTTAGGTGAAGTGACATAGATGATCCTTAAATTTTTGTTTAATATGCAATATTATTTTTTATTTTTAATTTGTTCGATATAGATTTCGAACTTTGTTAGAACATCCAATATAATTCATAAATTTTTAAACATTTTGATATAATCTAGAGATTATATTGAATATTAATAATAATTTAGGATCACATTGAATAAATTAAAATTTTAAAGATGTTATTGCACATTAAATTAAAGTTCACAGGTCATATTACACAAACTTAAAAGTTTATGGATGACCATATTGCACATTGAACCAAAAGTGAAGAACCATTTATGTTATTAGGAAAAATTCCAAAAAAGGCCTAAAGTGCTCACATTTTCTTAAATAAGGGCTCGAAATGGATCTTGTTTTAAATAAGAGCATGGAGTGCCATCACTTTTTGATTATGTCTGTTTCAAATAAAGGCCTGACTTTCCGACAATCAAGGGTATTTTCGTTATTTATCATTTTCCTTTATTTTTTGTTCTTCTTCCTGTCACCGGTGGCCGGTCAGCCATCAACGACACCCACAGATAGCTAGGCGAGGGGCGGCTTTGCTTGGGGAGGCCGCCCCTCGCAACCAACCGGGAGGTCGACGATGCCCCCCTCACCAGATCTGGCGAGGGTCATCGAGCTCTCGTCGGCCTCGCGGTTGACGGCAAGGGGCGGCCTCTCCAGGCGAAGCCACCCCTCACCTATGGTTGGCGAGGGTGGCCCTCGCTAGAATGGGCGAGGGCAACCCTTGCCTAGCTGTTTGTGGGCATCGCCAGTGCCCAACCGGCTACCGACGACGTGGAAGAAGAAGAATTAGAAAAAAGAAAAGAAAAAAGAAGAAGATTCGAACGAAAATACCTTTAACCAATTGGAAAATTTAGCTAATCGACAACTGGCTACCGACGATGCCCTTATTTGAAATAATCATGATCATTTTAGACCTTCATTTGAAACAACTAAAGCTATTTCAAGCTCTTATTTGAAATAAAGTCTACTTCAAACCCTTATTTGAGAAAATACGAAGACTTGAGGCTCTTTTTTGGAATTTTCTCATGTTATTATCCTTCTCATCAACATTATATCATTACGTGATCACCTCATAAACCTTCAGTCAACGCACTAAAAATCTTGGATATTTGCTATCAAGCTCTAAATTTCCCGAGAACTCAAAAAAGTCTCCATGCAGGGGAGAAGGATTTGGTTGCACTCGTTTGACGAAATGTTTTAAATGTCAGGTTATTTTTATTTAGTCAAAAATGAATAATTTGAAATAAATAATATATATATATATATATATATATATATATAATATTAAAAATAATCGCTTAGATTTGGAGTTATGACATAACCACGCCAGAAGGGAAGGGGAAAACCCGTGAAAAACCCTGATATTTTCAGTCTCTTTCTTCTCCTCACTCTCCCTCCCCCCCCTTCTCTCTGTCTGTCTCTGCTTCTTCTCAGAACGCAACGCTCCTTCGACGAGCTTGCGTCCGCCCGGCGAGTTCCCGGCGACGGAGATAAACAGGTTTCGCCGCCGGCCCACGACTGCCCGCCGGGCTCCGTCGGCGACCACGACGAGCGATTCTCTCCCGGGTACGATTCTGTCGATTCCTTTCCCGATTGCGCGGGTGCGTTCCATTTCGGGTTTTCCCTCTGAAGGGTGTTGAGCGCGTACGTTTGCAGAGTTGCTCTTGCTCGATGGCGATGCTTGGGCTTGTGTTTTTGGGTTATTCGTCGAATCGAGCGAGACGTGTGAATTTTGCAGTGGCAAGGGTTGGTCGAAGTGAGCGGTGTTGTTGTGTTGTTGCTTTGTAGGATTCTCTTCTTCTTTTTCTCCTTCTCGGGTGCGAATTTGGGGGTTTGTTCCGTTAGTTCTTATATGGTTCAATTCCTCGGAAAGATTGGGCGAGTGTAGTTTTCTCTCTTTCTCTAGCTTGAAGAAAAGGTAAGTGGTTTACGTTTTTTGGTTCTTATCCGTTTGACAAGAAGCATTGGAGCAAAAATGTGTGATCTGGTAAGGAATTGGCGGGCAAGCAAGCATTTTGAACTGTTTATGGTTAGGATTTGTTGTTGGGTTTCTTCCCAAATCTTGATTAGTACGTGTCGTCCATACTTACTTCTGGGGTACCTGAGTTTGGTTGCCTCTGCAATTTTGCAGGATGTGGGGCTCTGTCTAAAATTGTGTTGATAGGTTATTCAGCTGATGGATATTGTGGGAACCATACTCGATATCCCGGTGCAAGATCCGCCAGATGAGGATTTCTCCTCTGCTGATTTGACTTGGACCAAGTTCGGCACTCCCGAGCACCATGACGATGTTGCTCTAATTCCCTATTCAAGAGTTGATGCCTTCATAATCGGTGAATGCTCAAATGTAGAATGTCCGACAAGGTTTCACATTGAAAGGGGAAGAAAACGATTGAAAGGCAGCTTGAAGGAGTACAAGAATGACGAATATCTGGAGTATAAGATGTAAGTGTGGGGCCTACATAGGCGTTACATTCTTTATGATTTTCTTTTCTGGGCTATATGGTATCCTGTCATCTTTGGGAAGTCAGCTCTACAAATGTGATTCACCGCTATCTTTTCGAGATATGCTTTCGTAGGCGGGTGTTATCATGAGCCATGTTCTCTTGATATCTGATTACTACATAAAGATTTTAGTAACGAGTGGGTTTTGGTACCGATGAAGCTGTTTTCTACAACACTTTGTGTTCGAACAGCAGTTTCATTTCTCTTGCTTGCCCATGAAACTCTGGATGTTTAACGCATCGAGATATAAAAAGCTGAATGGTATTTGTGTTGGTTCTGCTAAAAAGCGTGTCTCAAGGATATGCTGTTGATTGGTTTCTTGGCAGAAGTGTTGTACTCTTAGGTTGCAAAACGTTTTCAAGTTATTGTCGTTCCTGAAGTTAATTTTATCTGATTGTTAAATGTCTATTTCCTTGTTTATCGGAAGGAAAAATCTTGTCACAATGTCATGTTTATGTTTCTAATTCATGTCGGGTTTTACTATTAAAACATCATAAATTTCATTAATATTATTAAATCATAACATTATTCTAAACTTCTGTCATCTTGTACATTGTTATGATTACTCTATTTTTTGTCCTATCGCGTGTTAAACAATTTTAGACTTTGTCTAGCATGGACCAAGTTGCTCTGGAGCTAAGGTAGTGCTGTACAATTGCTTTGGAGTCTTTCTTCTCCCTAGGTGATTATAAATAATTATTTCTTCATTTCTTTCTCTTGTTAGTAGAGATTATGAGCTTCTAAATACTCTGGAGAATTTTGACCACCATCAGGCTTTATGTATGGATATCCTCAGCATTATTATGACCGTCAGAAAGAGAGTTGCTTCTTATCCAGCTGATTAGTAGGCCAAAAGAGCCATAGGATCTGCTACCTGGTGAAGGGATTAAAAACATGCACTTGGCAGTTAAATGAAAATGATTTTATCTTTCTTTTGCTTTTTCTGAAGGTATTGGTGCTCATTTGGTCCTGAAAACTATGGGGAAGGCGGTGGCATATTACCCAGTCGAAGATATCGATTAAACACACGAAATCGTGCTGCCAGACCTCAATCCATGCGAGGCTGCACTTGCCATTTTGTAGTGAAGCGCCTTTATGCCCGTCCATCACTTGCACTTCTTATATATAATGATAGGCGTCATGTAAACAAGGCTGGCTTTGTCTGCCATGGGCCACTAGACAGAGATGCTATTGGCCCTGGTGCCAAGAACATTCCATATATCTGTAGCGAGATTCAGCAACAAACTATGTCCATGATATACCTTGGAATTCCTGAAGAGAATGTGCTGGAGAAGCATATTGAAGGGATTCAACGCTATTGTGGCTCAGATGCAAAGGTCAACAGCCTTGCTTCACAATACGTCCACAAACTTGGGATGATCATCAGAAGATCCACTCATGAGTTGGATCTAGATGATCAAGCGAGTATCCGGATGTGGGTTGAACGAAATAAGAAATCCATATTCTTCTATCAGGACAATTCAGAAACAGATGCTTTCATCCTGGGCATTCAAACAGAATGGCAGTTGCAACAAATGATTCGATTTGGACACCGCAGTCTCATAGCAGCAGATTCGACCTTTGGTATTAAGAGATTGAAGGTAAAGCCCATTCTGTGAGTTAATTGTCTAGTTGATTAAGAATTATCCTATGGCTGGTAAGTTAATGCTCACTCCATTGGCAGTACCCGTTGTGCACGTTACTTGTCTTTGATTCTAGACAGCACGCACTTCCTGTCGCTTGGGTAATTACTCGTAGCTTTTCAAAGCCCGATGTCTCCAAGTGGATGAAAGCACTTCTTGATCGTGCTAGAAGTGTTGAGCCCGGGTGGAAGGTTAGTGGTTTTCTGATTGATGATGCTGCTGCAGAAATTGATCCCATAAGGCACGTATTTCTTTCTTTTGATCTTTCCTCCTAAGCTAAAATAAAACATTTGAAGACTCGATATATTATGCGCTATAATTCCTTAACCTAGTATTATAATTTTTCAGGGATATATTTAGTTGTCCTGTCCTCTTTTCTCTTTGGCGAATTCGTAGAACATGGTTAAGGAATGTGGTGAAAAAGTGCCCTAATACTGAAGTCCAACGTGAGGTTTTCAAACGTTTGGGACAAATTGTTTACAGTATCTGGGATGGGTCTGAAACTTTGGCTGCTCTGGAAGAGTTAGTCCTTGATTTTGCTGATCAAACTGTTTTCATGGAGTATTTTAAGGCATTTTGGGTACCCAAGATTGGTAAACCTCCCTTTTCCCTACAGGCGTTTTGCTCTGTGATTTTCAATGTATTTCTTGGAATCTGTCTCATTATGGTTTGGTTTTTCTTTGGGAACAGAGATGTGGCTTTCAACAATGAAAGCCCTTCCTCTTGCAAGCCAGGAAGCATCGAGTGCCATAGAAGCCTACCATGCGAAGCTAAAAACAAAATTGTTCGATGATTCACACCTTAACGCACTATGGAGGGTAGACTGGCTTGTGCATAAATTGACTACTGAGCTTCATTCCAGTTATTGGCTTGACAGATATGCAGATGAAAGTGATTCCTTTAAAAATGTTAGAGAGGAATATATCAATTCTACATCGTGGCACCGAGCTTTGCAAATTCCTGATTCTGCCGTCACCTTTGACGAGAAAGATCACCTCTACGCCAAAGTGCAGAGCCAAAAAGACAGCAGTGTGACGACACACTTAGTGTGGAACCCAGGATCGGAATTTGCTTTTTGCGATTGCCCATGGTCGATGCAGGCCAACCTTTGCAAGCATGTCATAAAGGTCAACATGATATGTGAAAATCGTCAAGGTTGTCAATCTTCCATGTCTATGAAGTCATTCAGGGAGATATTGCTGAATATCTGGAGAATGCCTTTGGATGATTCACTAGCATTAGATCAGTCAATGGCTTGGACCTATCAGATGCTTGATCAGATACAGAAACTTGTCGAGTTGAATAGCACTGACGATATTGGCACTGTAGTGAAAAGACTGCCAATCCAATGGTTGTCGAAGAAAACCAGAACATCTGTTTGCGTACCATCAACCACCTTAGGTTTGCCATCAAGTTCCAGGGACTCCACGAGAATTACTGTTGCTTTAAAAAAGAACCGTAAGAGAAAGAGATTGTCACGACTGAGATGATAATTAAGGCAAAGGGGCTTGCCAGCATAGAAATGAATGTTCAATTTGTTTTTGGCGGACTGATTTTTTCATTTGATTTCACTTCAGAACAAATTGGTAGCGATCTATGTGTCTGGAGGAAACCCTCCAGATAAATTATGCTCATGGCCTGATTTGCTTTAGATGAGGTGTTACTGTTTGGAAAACAAGAGATGATCCAACATCCAAGCTTTTGGTGCATCCTTGGATATTGCTTGAGCTGCTTTCCTTGTAGCCCCTTGTGAATCACTTTTTTACTTAGAATCATTTTGTACATTCACATTTTGGTTCCTTTTCTCTTCATTCGCCTTGGTTTCTGTAATATGCTTTTTTTTTCCTTCTCAGCCGGTAGACAATTAAATTCTTTTCTTTTTAAGCATGATTAACAACATGCTGACTGATCTTCGATCCCGAAAGTAAACCTGCCTATTTTGGAGGCTGTTTGCCGACATGTGTATTCATGTCTATTGGTAGATACCCTGTTGATTAATGTACAGATAACTATTTGTATTTTTCATGTGAAATATGTTAAAAAGTTATTTTGATGGCATGTGAAATTTCAAATTTGGTAGGCACATATTCGCTTGATTTTTGTCTGGCATCTTGATTGTTTGGAGCAGGTGTAAGCTTTACTTATTGAGTGCATAAAACTGCTGAACTTGAAGGAATTCTGAGAAAATTTGAGCTTCACAATCTTTCCGTCTCTCTATGTTTTGTGGGTCATTGGTCTCCGAAGCTCTCTTTATTTTGATTTAAACACATTGAGCTCAATGTATCAATTGCATTTCTTTTCCATTAGCTGATAAATGATGTTTCAATCGGTTTGTCCCTTCAAATTTGAGCAAATGTGCGAGCATGCCATCTTGAACGTGTTCTTTCTACTGCTATACAATCGTTGATACAGATTCAATGATGAAGCCCTGTGGTGGCATTGGATTACGACCAAAATAAGAAGTCGAGGCTTGGTTGTTGATATGGATTCATTGATGAATCCCTGTGATGGCATCGGATTACTTGGTTATTGATACAGATTCATTGATGAAGCCCTGTGATGGCATCGGATTACGACCAAAATAAGAAGTTGCGGTTTGGTCATTGATACAGATTCATTGATGAAGCCCTGTGGCGGCATCGAATTACGACCACAATAAGTAGTTGAGGCTTGGTCATTGACGTCTTGCTTATCTGTTTTGCATGGTCTATGTATTGGGTTGAAACCGATTCGCATATTGCGAACATATTCCAGATTGATACTTGGACATGTTTCTCTCAAAATGTCTTCTCAATGTCAGAAAAATTGATACTCCTATCCAGACTCGGTCCAAGAAATATGAAGCACGAACCCTGGATTCCCAAGTGGGTCCAGGACTCAAGCTCACCACACGAGCCTGGTTTGTCCCCACCACAGGTCTCAGGAAGGGAAAAAAATATGCAGATTGCCAATGGGAGCGAGGCAATCTCACCTTATCCACACTCCCACCACAATCTTTTGTTGCCTCCCTCATCCTTTTCCTCCACATCACTCTCCACCATATCTGAACACACCCATTAACTTCAAAAGCAATACTAACTGAACCCCTCATTGCTCATCAGAATTTTCCAAGAAAAAAACGAGGGGTGCCTAGAAAAATTCATACCCAAAATTTGCTAAATGGCAACCATGAACTCAAGTGTGCTGGCTTGCAAGTATGCCATTTCAGGAACTGGGTCATCTGAGCTCAGCTCAAAGCTTGGTTCAGTTGCGACTTCTGGTGTGCCTGCTCAGAAGTTGCCTGTGATCAGGGCTCAACAAGTTAGAGTTCCCGAGTCGAAAGCCGGTGAAGGAAGAAGAGCTGCGCTTGCCTGCTTGGCGGCCACTATGTTCGCTGTGGCCACTACCTCCTCTGCCAACGCTGGCGTCATTGAGGAGTACCTCGAGAAGAGCAAGGCCAACAAGGTCTTGTTCGATATGGACTTTCTCTTAGGTGGATAGGTTTCAACCTGATCTGAGTTCATTTTAGCTGATTATCAATTAATTTGATTGTAGGCACTGAATGACAAGAAGAGATTGGCCACGAGCGGAGCGAACTTTGCGAGAGCGTACACAGTCGAGTTCGGCACCTGCAAGTTCCCGGAGAACTTCACTGGTTGCCAGGATCTTGCCAAGCAAAAGGTTTGACATGATAGAAATATATGTTCATATCTCCTTTTGTACTAATAGAAGTGACACGGTATCTCCAAGCGAAACCTCAATGATGAACTCAATGCTGGTCGTCGCTAAATTAAAAAATTACAAAACAATTTTGTCCCTGGGAGAACTTTCTCTTGTTGATGATGATATTCTCTGTCATGTGTGCTGCAGAAAGTGCCCTTCATTTCTGATGATTTGGCGTTGGAATGCGAAGGGAAGGACAAGTACAAGTGTGGCTCAAATGTCTTCTGGAAATGGTGAAAACTTTGATGTTTTTTTTAGCCTCGTAAAAGCAACTGTGTAACTCAACATGTACCTGGTCTTCCGTTGATACAACTCGAGCCATATTTATTCTCTTCTTTTGTTCATCTGTCCTTTGTGCATATCTTCTATTAAGATTTCATTCACCACGGTCTACATGTCTCATCCTACAAGCAAGGGAACCTATGTTTAGTTCAGTAAATACGTCTAACATTGCTTTCTCTCTCTAATCGTTCAATAACCCTCTTCTGGATCAAAACAGATCCGACGCGAAACTCAACTCATGGCAGTGCTTAGTTTCCTGATATTTCAGTTAGAAAAACTCGCCGATTTGAATTCCAGAAATTAGCTTTTGAAAATATATCCTCCGGAGAATGTTATCTTATGACATGTTTACCCTTAAATAGTCAGAGAAAGATTAACTCGAGACAAGCGAACTCCAGTTTCGTTTTGCTGGAGCACATATCTTGGTAAGGTCATATCAATATTTCAATTTGTGTTGTTCCAGTATGTGTAAGGTCATATCAATATATTCATTTTGGTAATTCATATTTGAGAGGCCTTTGTGCTGATGAACACCAAATTGTCAGTGGCAAACACCAAAAGAGAATATCAATAAGGCATCATGGAGTAGATCCTACTCAAGGAATAGAAGAAATAATTAACTATCTTTGTCATTTAATTTAACTATGGACAAACTTATATAATTCCCTATATAAGCAAGTTTGACACAACAGGATTGACGATGGGATTCAAATCTCCCATGAAGTCCTAGTCATAACACTAAGCCTGACTAAGACTTCTTTAAGGAAAGTGTAAATGGAATCATGCAGCAAGCAAAATTAAATTCATTGCTTTGGCATGAAACCCTATGACACCCAAATCAAGTAAAAAATGCAGCAGCTCAATATCACTTCTGAATAACCAATAACAAGTTTCACATCAACCTGTAAGACTTGGATCCTCTCATGCCACGTTACAGTCTACATCCTCTTCTGTACAACCTAATCTCTCTTCTTTATGTGTATATCCACAATATCAAAGAATGCAGAAAAATCATTTGAATAAATGAATGTTGCTTTGCTGTGTAAATCCAGTAACTGTCAATCATGCCAAAAGCATCTCTTCCTCATGCCAACATAAGTTACGAGAGTGTCGTTCTCTCCAAAACCGGGGGCTCTTGCTGAGCCCAGAATGCCTCCTTGAATAAATGTAACAGAAATCTCGACATCTTGGCCTCTCTGTCATGTAAACAGAATCAGAAGACTTCCATATTTCGAGTCCTCTCTGGAAATGTCTATCATCGACGCCCATAGCGTCGAGAATAACCTGTTCATATTGCTGTACAAGCACAAATCCTCAAGTGTTTATGGACAGGAGAATGTCGAACTATTGCCCTGCAACTCAGGACACGGCACTGGAGAGACGTCATCAGCAAAACCTGAAAGAAATTCACAGTGCCACTTCGCAGAAGGAGGTAATCCAAGTAAGCTGATATTTTTCATGCATATCTCTTCGAATGGTGAAACATTCATACCGTCTAAGATGGGGCCTTTTGTAGAATTCACGCTCACCACGTTGCTTATGAATACACCCTTCACTCTAGGAATGGCTTTCGGGTCCCATCCCTCGTCTGGGTGATCATTAGCACCTCTGCTAAATCTTATGGGAATTTTGACCCGTTCCATCATCACGTTACTTATACTGATATTAGCTATATAACCTCCTCGACCAATATCTGTCTTGATACGGATTCCTGCGGCAGAGTCCCAGACATGCAAATCTTCTATAGTTATGTTTAAAATCCCTCCTGACATCTCGCTACCGATCCCAACACCAGAGCAAGTGGGAGTGGTTCCTGATACTCTCCTAACAATTATATCTGAACTAGGATGAGCTGTCGCAATTCCATATTGGTCCCATCCACTCTTTACTGCCACAAGATCGTCCCCGCTCTCAATGTAACAGTCTTCGATGCACACTTTGCTGCACGAGTCTGGATTTTTGAAAGGACAGGAAGACATGAATAAACTTAAGGGGTGTAAGTGTATACTCCACTTATACAGGTTCTTTGGAGGAAAAGAAAGGTATTGACCTTGTGAATCAAGACACAGATGTTTTTGTCTTATGCATAAAATCAATTCATTTTCTGCCACTTCAGATTTTAGATTGAATAAAGGATGATTCTTTTGATCTACCACTAATTCCTCTGCAATCCCCAGTTATACAGAGACTGAAACATGTCAAGAAGATAAATTTTCACTTTCTCGTGACTTTCATTCCTTCCATAAAACAGAGATGTGAATCAATCTAGTTAATATCCTCTATCCATTTTGGTGCTACAATTCCCTCATATTGTGCTAATAAGTATGACAAGAAACTTCGATACTCCAAGAAGAAAGAGAAATGTGGAGGGAACCAGCCACATACCTGGATCAATACCATCTGTATTTGGGGCATTGAGGGGAGCCAAGATTGTCATGTCTTTTATAACTACGTTACTGAACCATGCACACAAAGAAAAACATAGTATACTGTAATTAGGCAACGAAATAATTGGCCAAAAAAGGTGTGGGCCCAGTGTTCTTTCAATTAAGTACAATTCCCTTCTAAAAAATTTGGGCAAACATTCACTTAAAACATGGCTAGACATGAATGTTTGTGAAGAGCTTGTGTTGAAAACATTAGAAGCATTCACTCGGTTTCTAATGCAGAATCTTCGAACCAGGAAAGAGAACAATTGCCAAACCTGCAGTAAACAGGATGAATCGTCCAAAAGGGTGAATTTCTGAAGGTAAGATTGGAGATGAGAACGTTGTGTGAGTTCACAAGTTCGACCAAATGGCCTCGTGTGTGCTCCAATGTTCTGTTCCACCATAGTTCCCACCACATCTTCCCCTGACCATCTATTGTCCCATTGTTTCCTGTTCAACAATTTGGTCTTATCATCTTAAGCTTACACTGCATCTGGAACAAAAGCTACATACATGAACTCTTCAACTACATGGCTACTCTAAAAAATAGACAGAATCCTCTATTATTGGCTCAGACTTATGCAGCACCAATAAAATTACCTACTTTGCGTCTGAGTAGTCTACTTGTCAGTCCTACTAAACGTCAAATGAACTTGGTTTATCAAGTAGATGCAATTATTTCAGGACCACAGAAATAATCTCAGACAAACACATCTAGATGACCTACCTAGCAAAATGAAGAGAGACTCTCACTTGTTAACTGGGTTGAAAGTCACCCTTCCCTACGAAACCATTCTGGACCAGTAATTCTCAGAAAAATCAAACTTCGAAACTATGACAGGCAAAGAAAAAGCAGTGATATTTCATTGACTAATAAATGCATACTCTAGGATTCCACCGGGGGTAAGCTACAGCTACAAGCAAGAAGACAAGATATAATGGAAGACAACAAATTTTAGAAAAGACAAGCTATTAAAGGAAGGCAAAGATGTATATCAACATCACATTAATATGAGATTCCCTTAGTTCTTCATCGACACTTCAAGAAGGGTATACTTCAACCAAGTCCATTCAATTCGCATATCTTTTGAAAATTGGCGACATTCATGAGCTGCAGAATCAGTCAGTACCTGTGATAACAACATCAGTGAGCCCATTCCCATGGATGAGGCTTATGTGCCTCCCTCCTAATCTCTCTCTTCCTCTTCCATAAGATGGTAAAGGCTCTATGATGGGCCAATCGTTTGGGTCCTATCATTGCAAAATATGTAGATGTATTAAGATTTTGCAATTGCAGGCGTTTCAAGCAAGGACAATCTCCAACATATTTCTACCAAAGAATAAACTATATTTCAAGCAATGACAATCTCCAACATATTTCTACCAAAGAATAAACTAACATGTGGAGTCCATATCTGTCCTTCTACATAGGATTAGCGTTGTCTTCCTATTCTTGACTTGTTTAACATACGGAGTCTAGATCTATCTCCTTACATAGGATCTGCTTTCTCTTGCTATTCTCGACTTGCGATGGCCTTGGTCTCTCAGAATAAGACCACATAATTTAATGGGAAAATTGTCCACAAAACCCCCAATTCTTTTAGCTAAACCCCTGATTTGAAGTCTATGAAATGTCGATAGTGATAGATGGTAATCCAACGCAGGAAAATTCGGCTGAAAGTCCACTTGAAGTATGTTGGAAAGGGGTATGGACCAGTTTACAAACGTTCATAAACTAATTTTGCCCGAACTTCCGAAAATACATGGAGTTCACGGACGTTTCTCCCCAATTTTACAACTCAAATTTGAAACGAAAATGTATGAAAACTGCTTTTTGACACGAAAACAAGCAAACAATGAGTTAAAGCAGAGGAAAGGATGTGACTTCTAATTTCATGCATTAGTTAAATTCCATAGAAAAGGAATCAAGCAAAAGCCAAAAGCGCCGGCTAAAATGTCAAAAGAACAGACACAAAGATCAGCTTTTCAAACTGGCACAACACAATCGTTCACCACCATCTCTGACTCTGTCCACGCGTAATCACACTGATTAGCAAGAATCTCGCGGAGCTTATAATATGATAAACAGATCGCATAAGTTACCTTCGTAAACATACAAGAACATAAAAAAAAGATTAAAAAAAGGAGAATTCGTGAGCAGTGGGACCACCCTTTGCTCTGCAGCAGCAGAGGCTCACACCATCCTCTTCAGCCTCCGTGCAAGAAAGTCAGAAAGAAAAAAAGAAAAAGAGGAAGCGGCAGAACGGACGGAATGACAGTTGAGCAAACTGCTTTTAACATCGATTATTCTCTTCTTTTTCTTCTTATTTTATTTCTTAATCTGAGTTCTCAAGTTAAAACTTGAATAACGCATGAAACTGGGCTTCTGTGTATATTCATCTGGTGCCAGACTACCCCACCGTAAGGACAAGGTGATGGATTAGCGCACTGTGAAGAATCATGGAGTCGTTTTCTGAATTAAAGCAGAAAGTAGAGAACAAAACGCGACTTGCCCATGAACGGAAAAAGGAAAAAGATGGGAACTTGGCTCCGGCCAGTCATCATGCACCATCATTGTTCCTCCAAAAACCCATCAATCAGTATAATCCCCACAGCAAAAGCAACCGCAACGGCTGTTTGGTTTTCAATCCTAGTGATTCCGTCTCCGATGTGAATGTCGTAGAGAACTAGAATCGTTTCACGTGTCTCTTGTGGATTGGTCGAGACAAAAGGTCGAAACGAAAGTTCCGATGATGGACATGATGTCTGGTCAAAGCCAGGATTAAAGAAAAAGGGAGACGGGAGAAGTTTGACCAACCTGAGAGCCCAGGATCCGAGCACCCTCTTCGAGAAACAGGGTGAAATTGCTGGTGAGATTGAAGCTCCCAGTGATCCAAGTCCCCCTGGGCACGTTCAGCTGCGACCCACCTCGGCCACCGAACCGCCGCATGTGGCGCACCGCCCGCCGGAACGTCTCGGTCTCGGGCCTCACGCCGTCGCCGACCCCGCCGAAGTCCCGCATCGACATCACCACCTTCCTCTCCGGCGGGGACCCGCCGGGGAAGAACCCGGCGCAGCTCCTGGGCGGGGGCGCCGCTAGTTCCGGGGGCCGGCGGCGGCGGCGGGGGGGGCGACGGTAGGGCCGGGGGGCGGCGGGCTTGGTGGCGATCTGGATGGAGAGGACGGCGAGGAAGGAGAGGAGGAGGAGGAGGAAGGGCGTCGACGCGGGTCGGGCCAGGTGGACGGTGGCGGATCCGAGCCCGAAGGCGGGTTTCTCCGGCTCCATGCTCGATCTCCGGTGGCGTCGTCGTCGTCGTCGCTCACATGCATGCAGAGGAAGGGAAGGAGGATGCAACAGTGCGCGGAAACCAACGAAGGTGAAGAAAGACAAAGCACGGAATTATTATATATTATATATTTTTATTTTATTTTATCTCTCACCCAAGAGAGAAAATAAATATTTGTTTAATTTTTTAAATTATATTTATTGATTACTTATTATTATTATTTTCTGATTATAATTATTATACTGTTTTATGGTTTTCCGGCGTGTAAGAAGAGGTGAGAAGGCGTGTTTGAAAACCGGAGCGGGTGGTGGGCCCCGGCTCCGGAAAAATCAAGGAACAGGGGCGGCTGGATCCGGTTTGTTCGGTATCGACGGCGACGCTCGAGGATGGGGTCTCCGAGCCTCTGCGGGCGATCCCACCGTGTGCGCGCTTTGTCCTGTCGCCACGTGTCGCCGCGGCGGCGACATGTCCTATGTTGGTGACGTGTCGGGACGCTACTCGCGGGAGAGAGTGTCGTCCGGTGGGGGTCGGGTGTAGGTGAGGGCGAGCCGGGCAGGTGCATTGACACGGGAAAAGATGGTGGGGAAAGGAAGGCGCCATTCACGGGATCCTGTGAGAAAAAGTTGACTTTAATATTAGGGCGGGGGGGGGATCGCACCTTCTCTTTTTGGACTTGGAGAAAAAAAAAAAAGACTGAAAATTAAGGGCGATCGGGTGTTGGGATGAGTCGAATCCTACTCTAAAATTTAAAATTGGATCGGACAATGTCAATATCCCGTATATGAAATTGGAAGCTAACCCACCGACTAATATGGTTTAATTCTAGAGTCAATTCCAGTACTGGTGATTCTTTTTTTCTTTTTTCAGTTTCTAATATACCCTAAAAGCAGGAGTTTTCCAACCTTCAAAGAAAAAATAATTTTACGGCGTAGAGTTAAGATTTTCATAATGTCTTTTTTTGGTTTTTTTTGAATTTATTAGTAAATTTATTAATTACAGACCATATGAAGATGATAGGACCAAGATTTTTGTAATACCTTTGTTGGCTCTTTTCTTATTTATTTGGTAAAATTATTAATTACAGGCCAAATGGAGAGGATAGGACCGAGATTGTTACAATACTTTTTTTTTTTTTTTTTTTTTTGGCTCTTTTCTTATTTATTTGGTAAAATCATTAATTACAGGTCAAATGGAGAGGATAGGACCCAGATTTTCATAACACCTTTTTTTGGCATTTTTCTTATTAGTTTGGTAAGATCATGAATTGCATGCCAATTGGTAAGATCATTAATTACATGCCAAATGGAGAGGACATGGCAGAGATTTTTGAAATAAAAGATTAAGAAATCTTGATCAATCTAGATTGGTCAGTCTAGCTCCATATGTGGAATCAAAAATTAGATCGGTTATTCTCAATTCAAATTTTTGCAACTAGGAACAAGACTTGTCCACCTAGGAACCCACCTAGAAGGGCTAGTCCGGTCTGGTCCGGTTTTTGGGTCGGATCGGGACCGATGCACAATCCTACCAAAAATAGAAGTATTATCAATTTTATTTTCCAAATATAGTTGTGAATTGAATTTGAAAAAAAAGAAGAAAGTGGAATTCGGTCAAGAATGTAGGCCTGTGTTTCTCTTCAGACAGCTAACAAAGAAATGTACCGTTGCGTGTGAGGAAAAATAATGGAAAAAAAAAAATTAAAACAGACAAAACATAAAAACAATATGTAAAGAAGTTGATCATTTGCAATATGACATGAATTATCATAAAAAAGAAGAAGATGCGAGTTCTATAATCACTTTAAATACAAAAAGATCGATCATCAAGTACTTTTCAATTATCTTCATTATTGCAAAGTTATAAATAACAAATGATGATACAAGATCTTTTAATTAATCTATAAATTCATATTATTGGCCCTTTTTATTGTTTTTGCTGTTGGGCAGGGAAATGTTCATAAAGCTGGACATGTCTAGGCTTTATCTTTTGCCACTTGAACAAGCTTTATTTCCTATATCAATTAGAATCTTGGTGACTCAGGCATAGAAGTTGTTGGGTCTAGTTAGGAAAGATCTTCCTTTTCTGAGATAGATAAAGCTGAGTCATACCATTAGTCAATCATCCAATAAGTGTGATGATTATGTTTGGGTAGGTAGGATCATTATATTCATGTGGCCACTATAGTGCTGAAGCTTTAAAGATTGGAAGATCAACCTTTGGAAATGGTAGTGAATATTTGATTGTCATCTTCTCCTCCTTTTGTATGTATGCGTAAATCACAATAACATTAGTCATTTAGGGCCAGAGGTTGTGCCCTTCTCTTTCTTTCTTTTTCTTCCTTTCTCCTTTTGGCAATCATGGAATAATTGATAATAGTGAATGATCACGAGAGTTGGGTAATAAAGGTGATACCGATATTTGGAAATCTTGTCCCATGTCGGAGTTTACCCAGTCCTTAGAATAGCTTATAACCCAAAGTAGTCATGAGATTGGCAAATACCCGCATTAGGTGTTTGGACCCACGAGGTCTATTGATAGGTTAAGTGGTAAAAAATTAAATTTAATTATGGCTAAGGCAGGTTAAACATCAGTGTCAACTTGCTTTTTTGGTTGAGTGGATCTATAAACCAAGGGATATTTATGTCATTCAAAAAGTGTTAAGTTTAATTCAATTCTCTACCTTATGTTGGTTGGTCTAAGACCAAAGAAAGCAGGCGAGAAATTCAAAACCCCACTTGGTTAAGAAGCTTGTGCCACCAAGCTTGGCACAAGTCTAAATCTGAAGACAATCCATATTGATACAAATCCGAATTCGAATCGACCCCATCCTCCCCAATAATGTAAAGGTATCCTCCGAAGGGTCCTGTTGCAAAGTAAACTTGGAAGTCCCTGTTAAATGTAAAATTGGTCTTCAGAGCTATCTGTGGCCTCGTCACTTCCCTGCAATCCTGAGGCGGACAAGGAAAAAGCCTGGAGCCACAGAGAGAGAGAGAGAGAGAGAGAGAGTTGACTAGCGGTGGCAAGAGGGCCATCCGGCCTGGGGATTGACCTGGACCGGTTCCTTCTCAATGTGCATGATGCATTTTTTAATCAGCAACAGAACATGTTAAGCTAATAAATGAAAAGTGCCATATGAGTTGAAAATGGTTTAAATGAGGGATTCTTCTTCTTTTTTTAATGACAAAATTTTTTTACATAGATAGCTATGTTGAATCTATGAAACATCTCGCTAATCTCGTGGATAAGATGGCAGGCGAGCTTAACTCTGAGCAGCTTGCCCAAGTAGGTATTTCAAATATGGTATTAACATTTGACTTTTTGTGAAGCTGAACCCTAATATACGTTAGATATTTTAATTCAAGCTAGCAAGATGCATGTGCGATGCATGGGTCCGAAACTATGCAAATTATATTATATGATTCTAAATGATGGTGTCAACATGAATTTCAATAAGAGTGATAGTATTGATAAAATTGTAACAAAATAAATATTCACATTAGTTGGATTCTCCACTAGAGTTTACATGAGAAATCTTCCTTAAAATGAACCCAAAGCCTATCATGTCGGTATATCCTCCGATTAAAATAAAAAATGAGACCTACAACTGAAATTAAATTATTGTTCAAATATAAGTACACGTAATATTTCAAGCACATAAAATGATATAAATAGATATTATGATAACTTTCCTTCATTTTTCAGAATCTTCACTTTTATAAGACTGACATGGTGTGGAAAAGGTGAGCAAGCTATTTGTGTAGAATTAGAATGATTTCCATTTGCTCCACTCAGTTTATAGAAATTTAGAGGTGATTTCTTCAAAATCATCTACCAATTCCATATATTCCAGTTTTCTTTCTTTTTATGGAAATTTTCTCTAGTCCATTTAGTAACTATTTGCTGCCTATCCTTTTGTTTAACAAGAGTTCATGGACATCATCACCATGACAATGTATCGCAAAGAGAATTCTAGGATATCTTGTGAAAATATGAAATATTCAATTTGCAAAAAATTTCACAATACTTTTCTCACTAAAAATGCATAGATAGAATTACCTTGATTTATTGTCACACCAAAAATATTCAAATATGCCCACCTTTTCTTGTTCAAATTTTTTGGCAATAGTTGGTTGTTAAGATATTGAGCAAAACTAACATTAAATTGAAAAGAGTGTGTGTAAATATATCTTAATATGTGTTGTACGTTATACTTTGAAATTGTTACTGCTATAAAAGCATATTTTGGAATTGTAAAAATAGTTAGACAAGAAAATATAGAAATATTAAAATCACTGGAATGACAATATAAAAAATATTTTTAGTTTGTAGAGGCATTCTATTGGCTGCAATTGATATTGATCGGCATTGTTTTGATCATTTTACAAAGTTGATTGAAATTTGGTGCTAAGTGTGACCTCAAATTGCTTCATCTATAGGGACATACGGACCTTGGCATCCCAAATACGTAAAGCACATAGAGGGTATTCCCTCACTTTGGGAAAGACAAAAATATAAAGGGAATTGAGGGGTGTTAGATGTGTAGGCACCGACAAGTTAAAATAAAGAACGCATTTATGGAGCCTGTCTCGTTGGAGAACTATTTGCGAAGGCCCCAACAGGTGGAAACACCCGATCCTTGGTGAGGACACCTCTTAACCAAAGCCAAGGATATAAGGACTTCCCCCTTATTTGTCCTTTAGTGAGATCTTATACCTATAATTTGATTTTTTTTTTTGGAGAAACAATACTTTTTTATGAAAATTAAGGAAAATGACATCACAAGTGATATGACTTTCGTATAATGTTTACTTAAATGCCATATCATTTTTTTGTTTTGATCATTTGAATGCTATAACTTACATATAGAGTTCACTTGAGTGTTATATAACTTTTCGATCAATTATTTGAGTGTCGTAACTTTTTGAAAATGTTCACCATAAGTGATATGCCACATTGGATTTTCAATACTTGGGTGAACATTTTTAAAAAAAATTGGGCTTTTAAAGTGAACGATTAAAAGTTATGGTACTCAAGTAAACGCTTTAAGAAATTATGGCACTTAAGGACGTGAATGAAAATCATTTTGTTTGAAAAATCAATTTTTGGCCAAAAATTGCTTTTTTTTATTTTTATTCCCCGAATGAATTTATGAATAAAAATATGCATTTGATAACAACATAGAATTTTTATTCTTAGAAATTTCTCCCTCCTCATTGGATGATGGGTAGCAACAACAAGCGGGGATGAATGATAGGTGACCAGTTAGTAGTGAGAGTAAGCGATGAGAATAGTTTTTATTTCTCATTTTTATTCTAAAAATAGAAATGTAAAATTTTTTTACTTATGATTCTATTTCAAACCTATTTCTGAAGTAAAAATTTGTTCAAGAAATAGAAAGATGGAATTGTATTATCAAACGTATTTATGTTTCAAACCTATCCCAAGAACTAAAAAGAGTAAAATAGAAAAATATAATGGTTATCATACACGTCCTAAGTGGTTCAAAAAGAAAAGTTATGGCACCTTAGTGAGTACCATATAAAAGAAATGGCACTTGTGATGTGCTCATTCTTGAAAATTATCAAAATGATGTCTTAGTTATCGTCATTGAATGTAGCTAGGTTGATTAAATGTGATATAATGCCTATTTGTCTTATCTTTCTTGGTGACACAACATCTAAACATATATTATTTCTTTAAAACTTTCTGGATTAATATCACGAAAAGTCCAAAATTGGTAAATTTGTGGTAAATTTGCCTCAAACTAAATTTTTGACCACCAAAAACCTAAAATTAGTAAACCTATAATAAATTTATCTTCCGTTAGATTGTGCTAAATTTTACCGTTAAATTTCTGATTTAGATGATATGTGATAGTTAATGGATATACTGGTTTAGGGTTTTTACCCTCTATTTGTTAGATGTGTACTAGTTCATAATTTTTTATGGTAGTAATGCAATTTAATGGAAACTAAAAGATGATAAAATTATCATAGATGTACTAATTTTGGATTTTTAATGGTAAAAGAATTGTCGTTTGTATACCGGCTTATAGTTTTTGTGGTGATAACACTAACTTTTTTTAAATCAAAGGTAAATAATTTTTTATGCTTTTCAATTCATTGTTGTAATTTTATTACAATTATTTATTTCTTAGATATGTTATAACTAAAGCATACTTTATTGCGAGATTTTCTTCAAAACTAATCGAAATCCATATAATACTAAAGTTCTTTTGAAAAGTCATCCATAAACTTATTTATAATCATTAACTCAAAATTTATCCTCACTGAGAGGAATTATGTTCATTGACCATATATGATTCATTTAATCGAATACGAATGATTTGAAACTTAGCATACTTCTTTAGATAGCATGCGATAGCTATTACTTCTACCTAAAATTCAGCTATTAAGCCCACACCACTTAGCATACTTCTTACTTTCTTCATGGGAGACCGATTAAGACTCTCTACCACCACATTTTGCTGTGGTGAACAGAGTATCGTCTTCATGGAATTGATCAAATTTTGATGAATATAATTCTCTTCCATTGTTAGTCCGCAAAATTTTGAATTTTCCTATCAAACTGATTTTCCACTAAAGTTTTGAATTTGCGGGACTTTTCAAATACATCATTTTTTTCTCTGCAGAAAATATATCCACACAATATGGAAAAATCATCAGTTAAAGGAACACAATATCTTGATTTCTAAACAATGCATCGGGTGTAGGACTAAAGACGTCACTATAGACTGGATTCAAAATCACTTTTGCTCTCCTTCCTATATATTGAAAAGATAGCCTATTATGTTTCCTACGTAGATATGGTTCACAAAATCCGAAATCCATCGAGTAGGTTGGGATTCCATCCACCATTTTCAGAGGTAAGGGTCATTGACCCTTTCTCACCGATATCATCCAATCTCCGATACCAGAGCATCAGAGGATCCTCTTCCACTTGCTTGGAGATGTGACACTCACCATTGATCACTGTACTTCCCAATAACTTTCATAGTTTTCCCTTATTTTCGTCTTTGGCAATCACCGTAGATCAAAAGGTAGCCTACATAATTACTTGTCCCTAATGAAAGTAATGCCAGCATCTGTCATAGTTCCTATGCATCATATTTGGAAGATTCTTGATTGTCCCTTCTTTCACCTTTAGCTTCACCTTTTTACGACCAACAATATCAAGTGTGTCACCTTCTATTCTCATTGTACGTCCCTTATGTGGCTCATAACAATAGAGCCAATCTCTTTGAAGTGTCATGTGGAAAGATGCTCCGGTATCAATTATCCATACACTTCTGTCACTCTGCGATGAATCTCATATGAGATATTTGTCTCCTATGCTGTTGTCATCATCTTTCATAGTACTAGAGGATGGTGTCTCATCTCGTGGTTCTGCAATTCTTCTTCAAGTCTCTGGGCTGTTTGTGATTTCAACATGTTTTAGATCATCCTCTTGACTTATTCTTGCCACCACATCTGGATTTGGATTGTGCACATTTCTTCCTCTTATGAAAAGACTCATTTGTTGCACTATCAAAAGATACTCTCCTCATCTCCTCGGACGGCGAAGCAGCAACAACGTCCTTAAAGGATAGTGCTAACACCTGTACCAATAGAAACAATTATATGTTCCCATGGACTCCGCAGTGAACATGACAAGGTACATGCTTTATTTTCTTTATCCAGATTAACATAAGTAGATGCAAGTTTCTTAGAAATAGTATTGAACTCGTTTTAAGTATGCCAAAAAGGAATTACCTTCACTTATCCGAAGGTTGTACAATCGCTTCCGCAGAAATGGCTTGTTCATAAGTGACTTACTCTGATAAGGCTTCATAGTTCCGTCAAGACATCTTCCGCCGTCTTTTGAAAAGTCACTTTCGCCATGATGTCATCAGCAAGACTTAGTCAGGTCAGACTTTGCGCCTTTCAATAGTTTCTGACCCACTGCTTTGACTCAGCAGATGTGGACTCCTTCGTCTTCTCTTAGGGACTCTCCTCAAGTTCATCATCTGCCACAAATCTCTATCAACGTGCAAGGACTCCATCTTTAATTTCCACGACTCGAAACCCTTTCATCTGAACTTCTCTACATCAATTTGTGATTGACCAGTTGACATCTTTCCTAGATTCGACCTTTGAACTTCTCTACATCAATTTGTGATTGACCAGTTGACATCTTTCCTAGATTCGATTTTATCGGATCTCTCTTCATCAATCTTGCTTTGACACTATATATTAGGATTAGGGGTACAAACACAATGAAATAGAGAATAACAGCAAGAGAGTTCACCTTAATTAGGGCTATATTTAGTAAATGATTTTATTATAATTAACACCTCTCACATCTTTTTTATGACTCTCAATATACTAAGTAGCTATTCAAGAGCCCGAGTCCAAATTATTCATAAAATATTGGCTCAAATTATAAAAACCCTTTGGCGTTGTAAGGGCGCTACTCACTAGGCCCCTCACCACGGCGGCCTCCAGACCCTTGTTCACTCACAGAAAACAAGACCTTTTTACCTTTTTATTAATGGAGAGCATGAATCATACTTTAATAAGAAACACCACGTGTCTGCACCATGCAATTGTTTTAGACCAACCTCTACTTCGTAGGTATATTCGTGAACTTCGCAAGGAAATTTCTTAGCCAGGTCAACAAGCGCACTCACTTTCCGCGTAATCGCACGCCTTTGACGCGGAGACCAACTTGCGTCAGCTCGGTTGAACTCCATCCCCACCCAAATCGAGGAACAGGCCAAAACCCATCCACGCGTTTCGGGCTACAATCACGCTCAATCAGGAAAACTCGACAACTTCGAGCCGAGACCAATGAAAGTGAACCGAAATCTCTATCCTCCTCTCCAAGCAAATTCAACAATGGCGGCAAGTAATTGCACGAAGAAAGTACGAACCTGAAGAAAAAGGTTTGACTCGTTCAAATTTCAAAGTCCTCCCTCTTCCTACCCCCACTCATGACGCCATCACTGTCTCGTCTTCATTTATCCATTCACTCGGTGGCTGCTCTTCTCAAGACCCTTTAAAAGTATACCGAGTCTCTGAATCTCTTAGCTTGTCCCGCTTCAAGAAATATCCCAGCCTCGCTCCACACATCGATCGCTTCGCTCGTTCTCGAATTTGCTGTGCGAAAGAGACGATGGACAGAGACGAGAACGAGCTGCAATTCCTTGGGTTCCTCGGCGTCTACAGAGAGAGCTCCAAGACCATCCTCAAATGGAGGAAGATCTTCTCCCAGATCACGCTCACGCTCGTCCTCCCTTTCTGCGCCATCTTCCTCGCCCACTCCTTGGTGTCGCAGCTCCTCTCCTTCAAGATCCTCGACCACGAGACCACCCGGAGGGACACCTGGATACACGACCCGGAGTATGGAAATCTGTCCAGCAAGCTCCAGAAGGAGTGGGTAGCCTTCTGGCTCGCCAGGCTCGGCTACATCATCTTCATCTTCATCTTCCGTCTCCTTTCGACTGCGGCTGTTGTCTACACAGTGGCCCGCGTTTACGCCGCCAAGCAGATCACGTTCAAGAAGATCATGAGCGTCGTGCCCAGAGTGTGGAAGAGGCTCATGGTCACTTTTTTCTGGTGCTTCGCACTCTTCTTGGTGTACAACGTTGTGGCTGTAGGGCTTCTGATCGTATGGCTCGTCATCGTGAGGCAATTTTCAGTTGGCCTTGCACTTGGGATTGCTGTGGCGGTCATTCTCTTGATCTTGTATGTCATTGGGTTCGTTTATATCACCATGATTTGGCGATTGGCGAGTGTGATCTCGGTTCTTGAAGATGCGTGTGGAAGGAAGGCGATGGCGAAGAGCAAGGGACTGATGAAGGGCAAGATGGCCCTGTCGGTTTGGTGTTTTCTTTGTGTCTTGGTGTGTTCCGTGCTGGTTCAGGCACTGTTTGAATTACTTGTGGTCTGGGACTTGTTTTCTATCGCAGTCAGGATCGGGGTTGGGCTGGTCTGCTTGCTGTTGCTGTCGATGCTGGTGCTCTTCGATTTGGTCATGCAGACAGTGATCTACTTCGTCTGCAAGTCCCACCACCATGAGAACATCGACAGCTCCTGCTTGTCTGATCAACCAGAGGTCCGTCCTGGAGAACACTGTCCTGCCGAAGGTTCAAAAGCTGTCCAGCTTGAGCAACTTCCAGTCT
Organism: Corymbia calophylla; assembly: GCA_014182845.1. Taxonomy (NCBI): domain Eukaryota; kingdom Viridiplantae; phylum Streptophyta; class Magnoliopsida; order Myrtales; family Myrtaceae; genus Corymbia; species Corymbia calophylla. Next base: position 1,271,294 of record CM024701.1, on the reverse strand, counting down.
GATGGTTTCTTTGAACCCCCCCCCCAAAAAAAAGTATGATGGGTTCTTTCGTTTTTTTAATACTAAATGTATTCAGATTTGTAATTTTCATTTACCTGCAAGAGACGAGTTATAATTCAAGTCTGATGTGATGGAATTTTTTTTTAATTGTTCCTTTAATGTCGCCTGTTTGTCTTATAAAGGGTCTAATGTAACAACCTTTACAATGATCCTCTAACATTATATCATATGAAATATACACAATCATGTCAATGAGGCTTTTTAAAGTAATTATTTTCTACAGTAAAATATTTATGTTAATGAGCTATTTTTTAGTAATTTTGCTAATGTTCAAGTTATCAAGCACGTGCAATCATGAAATGTAATTTTCAGCCTTCTTTTCGTGTAGCATTTCAAAATACAGTCCATATGTACAATTAGTATAGAAATATGTGCAATTAAGGGATGCGTATTTTTTGTCTTAATTTGAGACATCTATGTATAATTAGATCAAAAAAATTATATTCCATAATTATATAAATTTCAAAGAGAATGTAGTATATGCATAAGAATTGGTCAAACTCTAACTATGTTTATTTCTATCAACAGTAAGTAAAATCCTTCTTTATTTATTATGGTGCATCTTCTAATCATTATCATCATATGGAAATTCAAGCAAATTAAGAAAACTGTTTGTTGCGGCTTATGGTAAAGTTGTTTTGGCTTGATCTTCTTAAACTTTTAAAACCAAAAAAGATTATAAACTCAACAAATTTGATGAGGAAATCTAAATGAACCCATCAACATTTGTACGTTTAAATGAAAGTCTTGGTCGACCAACGTTAAATAAAAAAATTAAATTTAAAATGATACAAAAAAAGTATCAAAGATAAAAGTGGACCAAATATACTCGAAATTAATGACACATGAGACAAAATAAGTTGGAAAGAGCACCACATAAAAACCGGGCCAATTTAAAAAAAAAATCCTAAACTTTAGATCCAATTTCAAATATGTCATGAACTTTTTTTGTCTTAGAAAAAATCTCAAACTTTAGGTCTAGTTCCAAATCTATCCCAAACTTTTTTTTTTGTCTTAGAAAAAAACGTCAAACTTTAGGTTTAGTCTTAAATCTATCTCGAATTTTTCCTTTGTCTTAGAAAAAACCCCAAATTTTAGGTCTGATCCCAAAGCTACCCCAATCTTTTTGTTAAAAAGAAAATCATTAATTTTTACTCTAGTCCCCATTAGCCTTCTGTCCAAAAGTCGTGGTTAGTGGCATCTAATTTTTTATATCCTAGAATGGTTTTGTTTTAAAGATAATTTTCCATGTCACATTGTTGATGGCACTTATTAACGATGTGAAAATGCCACATTAAATTGGAACTGGACCATGAGGTAGATTTGAGAATAGATTAAAAGTTGGTGTATTTTTTTGGGTATAAATAATGGTAAAACTTCAAATTAGTATATCGTTAACTGTCATGTATCATCTAACTCAGCAATTTGACATTAAAATTTAACAAAAATAAATGAAGGGTAAATTTATTACAAGTGTGCCAGTCTGGGTTTTTAATGGTAAAAAAAAATAATTTGAGATAAATTTACCATAGATGTACTAGTTTAGGGTATTTCATGGTAAAAAAATTAGTTTGAGGTAAATTTATCATAGATCTACCACTTTTGGATTTTTTATGATCAAAAAATTAATTTGAGGTAAATTTGTTACACTTGATCAATTTGGGGTTTTTCATGATATTAATCCTTATTTTTAGACAAAACAAAATTTGGGGCAAATTTGGGACTATACTTAAAGTTTAGAGTTTTTTTTTGAAACAAAAGAAAAGTTTGGGGCAGATTTCGAATTAGACCTAAAATTTGGGTTTTTTTTGAAATTGGTCCCATAAAAACCTGCGGGAACTTTACTTATTTTCCCCCCTGCTCTCTGTGCCAAAACTTTACAGCAAGGGAGCAAGGTTACTAAGATTTTTAGATTTTCTATAAATAGCTAGTATTTCAACCGCCCCACCCTCCCCAAAGTAACATGGAGATTCTTCAAGTGCTCAGTTGATTCCCACTAAACATGATAGGTAGCTCGTTTCTAATTTCAGAAAAATTATTAAATTCACTCGGCTCATGCAATCCAACTTCACTTAAGTTCAAAGAACCTAAAAATCTCATAATTCTATCGAAAGTGAATCATTGTACAACCCTCAATGGCCATCTTTCTTACATAGGAAGGGAGAGGTGGGGGTGCAAATCTCCATCTTTTCATGGGGGTTAGGTGGGGACAATTAGCTTTAAGTGTGCGTTTCGACTTTCACACCCTTCAAAGAGATAATAAAAAAATCTGAGAGTAAGTTGAGAGTTAGAGTAAGATAGACAACAAACAAAAAGAATCATTGTACAACACCTCCAATTCAAAATATTTTTATGAGTGTTAGAAAGTCCAATTAAATAACTTAAGTTCATAGGTGAGGGAGACCACATGTATATGAAGACTATAAGCCTAATAATCAAAGGACGTCGGCTATTGCAACAATAAGCATGAATTGAGTGCTTTGAGGAGGACCATATAATTAGTGTGACCTCAATTAAATATTATTGTCTCTGTAAATAAAACCTATGTAAATTCAAAACAAATGTAACGTCCTCCATGAATGAGAGCACCGTAGCGTATATCCTATCGCATCTATGAGTAAATTCACTATATTTAATGCATTTATAAGATTCACTTAGAATATGGTACACATAAAAATTGTGCATGTAATTTTTACCTTTAGGAGATTCCGACGTATTTGATGTGTGAGCTCAATAGATCAAATACATCATCATGATTGAGTTTATAAGTTCGATATTCATTCTCCCTTAACTCTTATCATGGTTTACCTCAATCTATACTAAATCATGAACTATGTACATAAGCTCAATAGACCTATCATATATTGTACCTTGCACTATGATGTCTCTATTCTCATCCGTGTTAAGCTCATCGTGGGTAATTGTGCTCAATCCAAGTTCTTAAAAATTTCTTGACTGTTCAAATCTCATATTTGGGTCTCAACTCTATGGACGTCTGCCGAGTATATAAGTGCAAAATATAACAGATGCTAAAACGTAGATCGGGAAAATGCAACTTACATAAAAAGGAAGTTTTGGATTGGCATGCGCATAGAACGAAGAGCAAAGCGTGTCGATAAAGCGGATCATAGCTGAGGGAGCTCGGCAAGACACCGAAGCCCCGGGTTGAGACCCGATAGAATTCTTTACAGACCCCTACTTTATAGATTTATATGCTTAGCTTGTCAGGGAGATTTCTTGGCCAAGTCACACAAGCACACTCACTTTCCATGCCATTTCAACACTTTGACGCAAAGTCCAAATTGCATCGACTCGGCTGAATGCCATGGCCACCATCCAAGCGTTACGTGCTGCGATGTCGCTAGATCCGGAAAGCTGAGAAACTTCGGGCGGGTAGCAGAGAAAGTATTCCCTCTTTCCTACCCCCACTCTTGACGGCATCACTATCTTCATTTATAAATTCCCTCTGTGGTTGTTCTTCTCAAGACCCTTTGTAGGTATCTGAGTCTCTAAATCTCTTCGCTTGTTCTGCTTCAAGAAATATGTCAGTCTCTCTACACATCGATCGTTTCGCTCGTTCTTGATTTCTCTGTGCGCAAGAAACGATGGACAGAGACCAGAACGAGCTGCAATTCCTTGGGTTCCACGGCGTCTACAGAGAAACCTCCAAGATCATCCTCAAATGGCGGAAGATCTTCGCCCAGATCACGCTCGCGCTCATCCTCCCTCTTTGCGTCATCTTCCTCACCCACTCCTTGGTCTCGCCGCTTCTCTCCTACAAGATCCTCGTCCACGAAATCACCCGGAGCGATACCTGGAAGGACGACCCGAAGTACAGGGACCTGTCCCACAAGCTCCAGAAGGAGTGGGTCGCCTTCTGGCTGGTCAGGCTCGGCTACTTCGTCTTCGTCTTCATCTTCTCTCTCCTTTCGACTGCGGCTGTTGTCTACACAGTGGCCCGTGTTTACGCCGCCAAGCAGATTACTTTCAAGAAGATTCTGAGCGTCGTGCCCAGAGTATGGAAGAGGCTCACGGAAACTTTTTTCTGGTGCTTCGCACTCTTCTTTGTGTACAACGTGGCGGCTGTCGGGCTTCTGATCGCATGGCTCGTCATCGTGAGGCAATTTTCAGTTGGCCCTGCACTTGGGATTGCTGTGGCGGTCATTCTCTTGATCTTGTACGTCATTGGGTTCATTTATATCACCATGATTTGGCAATTGGCGAGTGTGATCTCGGTTCTTGAAGATGCGTATGGAAGGAAGGCGATGGTGAAGAGCAAGGGACTGATAAAGGGCAAGATGGCCCTGTCGATTTGGTGTTTTCTTGGTGTCTTGGTGTGCTCCGTGCTGGTCGAGGCGCTGTTTGAATTTCTTGTGGTCTTGGACTTGGTTCCTATTGCAGTCAGCATCGGGGTTGGGCTGATCTGCTTGCTGTTGCTGTCGATGCTGGTGCTCTTCGATTTGGTCATGCAGACGGTGATCTACTTCGTCTGCAAGTCCTACCACCATGAGAACATCGACAGCTCCTGCTTGTCTGATCTTGGAGACTGTCCCTCTGAAGGGCAAAAACCAGGCCAGCTTGAACAACTTCAAGTCTGATGGTTTCTTTGACCAAAAAAGAAAAATGTCTAATGGGTTCTTTCTTTTTCTTTTTTTTTTTTTAATACCAAATGTTTTCTGATTTGTAATTTTCATTTACCTGTAAGGGTTGAGCTATAATTCAAGTCTGATGTGATGGAAATGTTTCTTTTTATTGATTCTCTTATGTCGTCTGTTTTATCATATAAAGAGTCTTTATGTTACATTACTTTTCAATGATCTTTTAACATTAGATATTGATGAAATATACACAATCATGTCATAGACACTTTTAAAAGTGATTGTTTCCTACACTTAAATATTAATGTTAATAAGTTATTTTTTAGTAATTTGCTAATGTTCATGTTATAAAGTATGCGCAATCATGAAAGATAACTTTTAGCTCTCTATTCATGTAGGCATTTCAAAATATAATCCATATGTATATTTGTCATTAATATGATGCACATTTTTCGTCTTATTTTGAGATATTTATGTGTAATTAGATCCATAACAATATAAATTTCAAATAGAATGTAGTATATACATAAGAACTGATTAGATTCTAGTTATGCTTATTTCTGTCAGCAGTAAGTAAAATCCTTCTTTATTAGTGGGTGCATCTTTTGATGATCATTATCATCATATAGAAATTGAAGCAACTTAAGAAAACTATTCCTTGCAGCTTATAGTGAAGTTGCTTTTGCTTGACCTTTAAAATTTTTACAACAATAAAGATTGTAAACTCAACAAATTTGATGGGGAAATCTAAATGAGTTTTACCCATCAACATTTTTACATTTTGAATGAAGGTGTTGGTCCTCCAACATTAAAGAAAAAAAAATTAAATTTCAAATGATGCAAAAAAAGTAAAAAAGAAAAAAGAAAAAAAGTGGACCAAATATACTCGAAATTGATGACACATGTAGACAAAATAAGTTGGAAAGAGAACCACATAGAAACCTGCGCAGACTCTAGATATTTTCCCCTTGCTTTCTGTGCCAAAACTTGGAAGGAAGGTTACTAAGATCGCCAGATTTTCTTCAAATAGTTAGTATTTTACCTTTTTTCCCCTAGTAACATGGAGATTCTTCAAGTGCTCAGTTAATTCCCACTAAACATGATAGGTAGCTTGTCTCTAATTTTAGAAAATTTATTAAATTCTCTCGGCTTATGTTACCCAACTTCTAAGTCAAAAGAACATAAAATCTCCTGATTCTATGGCAAGTGAATCATCATAGGAAGTGTGTGCTGTTATTGCTGAATGCAAAGCTTTAATGGGCTTGTTTAAATATATCAGACTAGTACATTATGCTAGGGAGGCCAACCGTGTAATGGATTGGGTCGCTAAAACCCAAAGTCTTAAGATTTTACCATGTAATTGGATCTCTAAGCCTTCTCAAAACCTTGTGGGACCTTTTATAGTTGGAGGCACATCCTTCTTGTCATTCAGGTTTTACTAGACTCGTCAAATGGGTGGGTTAGGTTGGGTTTGGGTTGGATTGAAAATAGTCCGACCCATATTGACCAATTTAACCCGTTTTGACTTATATTCATGTAATGTAAATCTAGTGACCCATATCCGACCCAACCCATATTGTTAAAAGCTATTATTATTGTAAAGAAACCCAAGCCACTCTAAGCTCTATGCTAAATGAATAAAACTTCAAATCAAATTAAAAAAAATTAAAAAATAGTAAATAAAATAAAAAATGTAAAAAACCTATAAATTGATTTCAAAGAAGACGAGGCGAAGGCAAGGTGGTGGGGGGAGGAGACGAGGTGAAGGCAAGCGATGGAGTGTTGTGGTCACTGACTCACTAGTAGGTCACCACTATTCACTGAGCTTGAGGATGATTTAAAGAAGAAAACATATGTTTTACAGTTGAGTTAAAAATGGGTCGAAAATGACTCATACACTCTACAGTTAGGTCGAAAATGGGTCAATGACCCATTTGGACGCCCCTAGGTTTTACTTATAAGTAATGAAGACTAGTTTTTTCCAACCAAAAAATATATATATATCATTGTACAACACCTCTTATTTTAAATATCTTTATGAGTGTTAGAAAGTCTAATTAAATAACTTAATTTCATAGGTGGGGAGACCACATGTATATAAAAAGCATATAAACCTAAAAATCAAAGGATGTTGGATATAAATTCATAACAAACATAGCATACTATATGAATGAGCTTGATTACCGTAGTGTATATCTTGTTGTACTTATGAGTAAATTCACTCTATTTATTGCATTTATAGGATTCACTTAGAATATGGTACATGGCACATGTGATATTTACTTTTAGGAGATTCCCATGTATTTCACGTGTAAGCTCAATAGATCAAATGCATCAACATGGTCGAGTTTAAAATTTTAATATTTATTAGTTGATGATGCCCTTATCATGATTTACCTCTATCTTTATGGGTCATGAACTATAATTTTTACTGGGTCATGAACTATGTACATGACATTAGACCTATTGTATTTGTACCTCGCACTATAATGACTCTATTCTCATCCATGTCAAGCTCATCGTGGGCAATTGTGCTCAACCCAAGTTCTTAAAAATTTCTTGACTGTTCAAGTCTCATATTTTGGTCTCAACTACATGGACATCTGCTGAGTATATAAGTGCAATACATAACGGACGCTGAAACATAGATCGGGAAAATGTAATTTTCATAAAAAGAAATGTTTGGATGGGCATATAAAAACGAAGTGCATTGAGTGTCGATAACGCGGATCCTAGCTTAGGACGCTCGGCACGGCACCAAAGCCCCATGTCTCACGATAGAATTCTTTACATATTCATACTTTATAGGTCTATATGTTTAGGTTCTCATGGAAATTTCTTGGGCAATTCCCACCACAAGCACACTCACTTTCCATGTTATTTCATCACTTTGACGGGGAGTCCAAATTGCATCGACTCGGCTGAATTCCATGGCCACCATCCACGCGTTACGTGCTGCAAATGTCGCTAGATCAGGAAAACCTGAGAAACTTCGGGCCGAGAGCAGAGAAATTATTCCCTCTTTTCTACCCCAACTCTTGACGGCATCACCATCTTCATTTATAAATTCACTCGGTGGTTGCTCTTCTCAAGACCCAGAACGAGCTTTGTATTAACCTTTGTAAGTATCTGAGTTTCTGAATCTCTTCCCTTGTTCTGCTCCAATAAATATCTCAGTCTCTCTACACATCGATCATTTCGCTCGTTCTTGATTTCGCTGTGCGAAAGAAACGATGGACAGAGACCAGAACGAGCTGCAATTCCTTGGGTTGCACGGCGTCTACAGAGAGACCTCCAAGATCATCCTCAAATGGAGGAAGATCTTCGCCCAGATCACGCTTGCGCTCGTCCTCCCTCTCTGCGTCATCTTCCTTGCCCACTCCTTGGTCTCGCAGCTCCTCTCCTACAAGATCCTCGACCACGAGATCACCCAGAACGAAACCTGGGAGGACCACCAGAAGTACAGGAACTTGTCCCGCAAGCTCCAGAAGGAGTGGGTCGCTTTCTGGCTCGTCAGGCTCGGCTACTTTGTCTTCGTCTTCATCTTCTCTCTCCTTTCCACCGCGGCTGTTGTCTACACAGTGGCCTGCATTTACGCTGCCAAGCAGATTACTTTCAAGAAGATCATGAGCATCGTGCCCAGAGTGTGGAAGAGGCTCATGGTTACTTTTTTCTGGTGCTTCGCACTCTTCTTTGTGTACAACGTTGTGGCTGTCGGGCTTCTGATCGTATGGCTCCTAGTGTTGAGGCAATTTTCTGTTGGCCCTGCACTTAGGAGTGCCATGGCGGTCATTCTCTTGATCTTTTACGTCGGTGGGTTTGTTTATATCACCATGATTTGGCAATTGGCGAGTGTGATCTCGGTTCTTGAAGATGCGTATGGAAGGAAGGCGATGGCGAAGAGCAAGGTACTGATAAAGGGCAAGATGGGTCTATCCGTTTGGTGTTTTCTTGGCGTCCTGGTGTGGTCTGTGCCGGTTCAGGCACTGTTTGAATCCCTTGTGGTCTTGGCCTTGGTTCCTATTGGAGTCAAAATCGGGGTTGGGCTGATCTGCTTGATGTTGCTGTCGATGCTGGTGCTCTTCGATTTGGTCGTGCAGACCGTGATCTACTTCGTCTGCAAGTCCTACCACCATGAGAACATCGAGAGCTCCTGCTTGTCTGATCATCTCGAGGTCTGTCCTGGAGACTGTCCCTCTGAAGGCCCAAAACCTGTCCAGCTCGAGCAACTTCATGTCTGATGGGTTCTTTCTGTCTTGGAGACTGTCCCTCTGAAGGCCAAAAACCTGTCCAGCTTGAGCAACTTCGTGTCTGATGGGTTCTTTCATTTTTTTGATACTTAATGTTTTCTGAATTGTAATTTTCATTTACCTGGAAGAGATGAGCTATAATTCATTCTTTTATCATATAAAGGGTCTTGTGTTGCATAACTTGTTCAATGATCCTCTAACATTATATATTGATGAAATATGCACAGCCATGTCATAGAGACTTTTTAAAGTAACTGTCAATACAGTGAAATATATATGCTAACAAGTTATTTTTTTAGTAATTTGCTAATGTTCATGTTATAACTATGTGCAATCATTAAATATAACTGTGAATTACAACAAGACACCAATGTTAGCTCGATATGCATTTTTGGGCATCAACAAATACAGCAATGATGCTGAAATAGAACATCATGTGAAATTCTTCCAGTCCAAAAGCTGAAATACAACTATGTGAATTATTCAAGACTTGGAAAGAACATTCCATGGGGACAATGAAGGGGATTAGCTGCCGCTTGCGAACGGGAAGATGCTGCAGGGTCTTTCACCAAATAAGTTTCTTCAATTCGTTTCAGTGTCTCCTCAGGTAAAATTTTAAAATAAGCCACCCGCGTGATAGATGGCACCATTGACTAGTAATTGAGACAGTAGCTTGTTTACTTATATTGCAAGTCAACACATTTTTTTGGGTCGAATTGCGAGTTCACACATTGAAGCCTTATTTTCTACCCCCATTCTAGACGGCATCACTTTCTTCATTTATAAATCCACTCTGTGATTGTTGTTCTCAAGACCCTTTGTATCTGCGTCTCTGAATCTCTTCGCTTGTTCTGCCTCAAGAAATATGTCAGTCTCTCTACACATCGATCGTTTCGCTCGTTCTTGATTTCGCTGTGCGAAAGAAACGATGGACAGAGACCAGAACGGTCTGCAATTCCTTGGGTTCCTCGGCGTCTACAGAGAGACCTCCAAGATCATCTTCAAATGGAGAAAGATCTTCGCCCAGATCACGCTCACGCTCATCCTCCCTCTCTGCATCGTCCTCCTCGCCCACTCCTTGGTCTCGCACCTCCTCTCCTACAAGATCCTCGACCACGAGATCGCCCAGAACAAAACCCGGTATGACTCCCCGAAGGGCAGGAACCTGTGCGGCATACTCGAGAAGGAGTGGGTCGCTTTCTGGCTCGTCAGGTTCGGCTACTTCGTCTTCATCTTCATCTTCATCTTCTCTCTGCTTTCGACCTTGGCTGTTGTCTACACAGTGGCCTGCAATTACGCGGCCAAGCAGATTACTTTCAAGAAGATCATGGGCGGCGTGCGCAGAGTGTGGAAGAGGCTCATAGTCACTTTTTTCTGGTTTTTCGCACTCTTCTGTGTTTACAATGTCGTGGCTGTAGGGCTTTTGATCGTATGGCTCGTCATCATGAGCCAATTTTCAGTTGGCCCTGCACCTGGGATTGCCGTGGCGGTCATTCTCTTGATCTTGTACGTCGTTGGGTTTGTTCATATCGCCGTGATTTGGCAACTGGCGAGTGTGATCTCGGTTCTTGAAGATGTGTATGGAAGGAAGGCGATAGCGAAGAGCAGGGGACTGATAAAGGGCAAGATAGGCCTTTTGGTTTGGTGTTTTCTTGGTGTCTTGGTGTGGTCTGTGCTGGTTCAGGCATTCTTTGAATTTCTTGTGCTCTTGGACTTGGTTTCTATCGGAGTCAAGATCGGAGTTGGGCTGGTGTGTTTGCTGTTGCTGTCGATGCTGGTGCTCTTCGATTTGGTCGTGCAGACGGTGATCTACTTCGTTTGCAAGTCCTACCACCACGAGAACATCAACATCTCCTGCTTGTCTGATCATTACGAGGTCTGTCTCGGAGACTCACCTAGTATTTTCTACGCCCTCTGAAGCCCAAAAGGCTGTCCAGCTTGATCAAATTCATGTCTGATGGGTTCTTTTATTAATATTTTTAAATACCCAATGTTTTCTGATTTTTAATTTTTAATTTACCTGTACCTTTAGTGACGAGCTATAATTTCGTCTATTTATCATATAAGGGGTCTTGCGTTACATAACTTTTTCAATGATGCCTTAACATTATGTAGTATTGAAATTGTTTCATCAATTATACATAGATATCTCCAAATATCTTTTTGTAATTAGATCAAAAAAGTTATTTGACACGATTATATATATTTCAAATAGAATGTAGTATATGCATAAATATTGGAAATGCAAAATCAAAGTTTCTCTACACTATGCACAATAATTCATTTATAAATTATTCGCTAAATAACTCAAGGCCCGCCCTATTGACCACTTATTTTTTGAATGTCACGTCTCTAATTCCCTTGTCACGTTTTGGGCTGCAAAATGCAACCTCCCTTGGAGAAACTCTTCGTGGTCGGTCAACCTCTGGTGGGCCATCATCACCCTTTCTGGCAATGGTTTTTATAGCGAGACGGCAAGGTTCTCGTTCGGTGCCCTTTGTTACGTGATCTGGAAGACTCGGAATGACGTAATCTTCCGGGCCCGCAACTTATATGTTCCATTGATGAAGCTCCACCTAGCTAAGGCGGTCAAGGACAAAGCATTAGCCTTCAAGTTTGTTGAAGACACCTCGAGAAACAGGAGAATCCAGCGTAGTTGGGGGATTGACCTTATGATTTTTGGTGTAAATCCGAGAGCTGGTCCGGTTGTGGCCGTTTAATCTCTTTTGTATTGGTCTTGTGTACTGCTCTCATCAGATTGTTTTGTTTTCCTTTTTGTGAACGTGGTACCCCTCCACTCCAGTGACATGTTGTCCTGGTGAGTGCTTGTAGGTGTTGTGTTTCACCCCTCTGTACAGTTTGGTTTGGTTGAAAATTATATATTACTTACCTTTACCAAAAAAAAAAATTATTCGCTAAATATATTTAGCATAACATTTTAAACATTAAAATTTTCTCTAAAATTTTCTCTTTTATATTTCGTTTTCCTTTTACAATTTAGATGTAGGAAAGCCATATTTTTTGGGAGAAAATTCAGCCTTATTTTACATAGATATTTCAAAATAAGATCTATGTATATATAAACAACTAATTTGAAGCATCCATTATCAAGATATGTGTGATCATGGAATATTTTGCTTTCATCTAATTATTTATAGATGTTCATATGAATTGAAACAAAACATACTAAACAATATATGCATAAGAATTAAAGATTTGCTAAAGTCATCATAAAAAAGAAATCGCAAAGTAATAGTGTATCTTCTTATCATCATTATCATCGTATGGAAATTCAAGCAACTTAAGAAAACAGTTCATTGCGGCTTATAGTGAAGTAGTTACTACTTTACCTTTAAACTTTTGAAATCAATAAAGAGTGTAAACTCAAAAAAATTGATGAGGAAATCTAAATGAGTATTGCCCATCAACATTTGTATGTTTTAAATGAAAGTTTCGATCATCTGACATTAAAGAAAAAATTTAAATTTCAAATGATACAAGAAAAGTAAAAAAAAAGAAAAAAGAAAAAAATGGACCAAATATACTCGAAATTGATGACACATGAAGACAAAATAAGTTGGAAAGAGCACCACATGAAAACCTGGACTCTAGATATTTTCTCCCTGCTCTCTCTCTCCGCCAAAGCTTTGAAGCAAAGGAGCAAGGTTACTAGATTGTTAGATTTTCTTCAAGCAGACCTTTTTTTCCCTTAGTAAAATGGTGCCAGAGATTCTTCAATTGCTCAGCTGATTCCAACTAAACATAATAGATAGCTCGTCTCTAATTTTAGAAAAATTATTAAATGCTCTCGGCTCATGCAACCCAACTTAAGTCAAAAGTACCTAAAAATCTTTTGATTCCATGGTAAGTGAATCATCGTATAATACCTCTAATTTGAAATATCTTTATGAGTATTAGAGAGTCTAAGTAAATAACTTAAGTTCATAGGTGGAAGGAGACAGTATGTATATGAAGAGCATGTAAACCTAATAATCAAAGAACACGGATATTGCAACAATAAGCATGAATTGAGTGACTTTGAGGAGTACCATAGAATTACCATGAGCTCGTTTGAATGTTATGATCTCCACAAGTGAAACCCATCTAAATTCAAAACAAATGTAATGTACTCTTTGAATGAGCTCTAGCATCATAGTGTATGTCCTGTTGTATTTATGAGTAAAGTCACTCCTTTTAATGCATCCATATGATTCACTTAGAATATGGTACACAAAAAAATGCCACATGTGATTCTTACCTTTAGGAGATTCCCAAGTAGTTAATGCGTGAGCTCACTAGATCAAATGCGTCATCATGATTGAGTTTATAATTTTGATATCTATTACTTAATGATGCCCTTATCATGATTTACCTCAATCTTTACTGGGTCATGAACTATGTACAAAACTCAATAGACCTATCATATATTTGTACCTTGCACTATGATGTCTCTATTCTCACCCATGTCAAGCTCATCATGGGCAATTGTGCTCAATCCGAGTTCTCAAAAATTTTTGGACCGTCCTAAGTCTCATAATTAGGTCTCGACTGTGAACACGTGCCAAGTGTTTAACTCCAAGATATAACATCCGCAAAACGTAGATCGGAAAAATGGAACTTACATAAGAAGACGAAGAGTAAAGCGTGGCGATAAAGCAGATCAAAGCGCCGTGTGTCGTCACGATAGAATTCTTTACAGGCATATATGTCAGTTTCTCATGGAGACTTCTTGGGCAAGTACAACCACAAGCACACTCACTTTCCTCGCTATTTCATCACTTTGACGCAAGAGTCCAAATCGCATCGACCCGGCTGAATTCCACGGCCACCATCCACGCGTTCCGCGCAGCGATATCGCTAGATCAGGAAGCCTGAGAAACTTCGGGCCAAGAGCTTTCTCCGCTTGTTTAAGCAAAGTAGATTGCGGGGTACGACACTGCATTGACTCGTTGAAATTTCAGAGTCTTTCCCTTTTCCTGCCCCCACTCTGTTGTTAACCATCGCCATCTCTTTATTTATCACTTCATTGTGTGGTTCTTTTTCTCGAGACCCTTTAATCATCTTGACTCCTCCGAGTCTATCCTCTCTCTACACATCGATCGTTTCGCTCGTTCTTGATTTCTCCGTGCGAAAGGAAGGATGGACAGAGACCAGCACGAGCTGCAGTTCCTTGGGTTCCTCGGCGTCTACCGAGAGACCTCCAAGATCATCCTCAAATGGAGGAGGATCTTCGCCCAGATCACGCTCGCGCTCATCCTCCCTCTCTGCGTCGTCTTCCTCGCCCACTCCGCGGTCTCCCAGCTCCTCTCCTTCAAGATCGTCGACCACGAGTTCGACCGCGACAACACCTGGGAGGGCAGCCGGAGGTACAGGGACCTGTCCCGCATGCTCAAGAAGGAGTGGGTCGCCTTCTGGCTCTTCAAGCTCGGCTACTTCATCCTCGTCTTCATCTTCTCTCTGCTTTCGACCTCGGCTGTGGTCTACACGGTGGCCTGCGTTTACGCCGCCAAGCAGATTACTTTCAAGAAGATCATGAGTGTTGTGCCCAGAGTGTGGAAGAGGCTCATGGTCACTTTCCTCTGGACTTTCGTAACCTTCATAGCGTTCGTTGTCGTGGCTGTCGCGCTTTTGATCGGATGGGTCGTTGTCGTGAGGATATTTCGAATAGGCCCTGGACCTGCGATTGCCATGTTTGTGATTCTCCTGATCTTGTACGTTATCGTGTTTGTTTATATCACCATGATTTGGCAATTGGCCAGTGTGATCTCGGTTCTTGAAGATGTGTATGGATGGAAGGCGATGGTGAAGAGCAAGAGGCTGATAAAGGGCAAGATGGGTATGTCGGTTGGGTGTTTTCTTGGTGTCCTGGTGTGGTTTACCCTGGTTCAGGCATTGTTTGAGTGCTTTGTGGTCTTCGGCTTGGTTCTTGGGATTGGAATCAAGATTGGGGTTGGACTGATCTGCTTGCTGCTGCTGCTAATGGTGGTCCTTTTTGACTTGGTCGTCCAGACAGTGGTCTACTTTGTCTGCAAGTCCTACCACCATGAGAACATTGACAAGTCCTCCTTGTCTGATCATCTCGAGGTCTATCTTGGAGACTATGTCCGTCTAAAACCCAATTCTGTCCAGCTTGAGCAACTTCATGTCTGATTTCTATATTCCCTGTGTTAGTTTGAGAGTTTTCCTGCATCTTGGTCTTGGTGCGATAGGAAAACTTGAAAGGTCGTCAAGTTATTAGCCTTAAGAAAATAAAGTCTGCAGCTTGGGAATGTATGAACGTTTAATATATAATCTATCTGACAGTGCGCCTTTTACAAGATGTGCTCTAGCCTTTCGCTGTTTCAATTTTATATATGTAAAGTGTTTGTCACAATCATGATAATAAATCTTTCTGTCTTAAACCGGATTAGGACAAAAAAAGAGAGCTATGGTTTGATTAGAATATATCATGCGGTAGAATGTAAGAATGAGTCACATAACAAGTTCCTGTCAGATTCATTACTGGACCTCTAGGAGCTTCGGTTAATACCCGTCCTCCCATTGAGCAGATGAATAAACCGCCATTGCTATTGCAACGTGGGCATCGTTCCTTGGGATAGAACCATGAGAACCCCATTGATGTCGATCAATAAACTTCGATATTTTGGTAATGATACCGTTGTATAAGACGATGATCATTATTGCTTGCTGATGGGAGGAGATGGCAACCCCTATAACAAAAAATGAAAGCTTTCGACTCTGTTTATTCCCTTCCTAGAATTCTTTGCGAGGCGTATCATCTGGCGCAGGCGTTTCATCGGGTACAAATTGGAATTACGCTAAAATAATGCAGACAAAAAGTTGAAGCATAGTTTTATTAAACCATTGTAGTTTGTTGTAGGTAAAACAGAGTAATTTTATCATTTGCTTACGCTGGATGTAGATTCTTAGACATGTGAATGGCTAATTTTCCCTTTACCACATTGTCTATCAATTCTTATTTTGCTTTTTGGATTCATACTCTACAAGAGGATTAGAAAAAGGAGGGAAAGAACAAAACTTGCCGGAGCATTGGTATGACGGTATATATCAGTGTAAGCATATTATGACAATGAACGACAATAATCACCTAGCTAGCTATTAGAGGAGACTTAGGTTTTGTGCTAAATCGAGATAGAGAATGTCAAATACAGATGCAAATATTATTTCTGACGTGTATATTACAACCCTAACAATCAATACCGAAAATAACTTGATGACTAACAACTTCTAAGAACAAACTACATCGGAATCTAATCGACGACATAGCTTGTACATAGCTTGTTGTGAAAACTGAGGATAACTTGATGATTGACAATTTCTAGGAACAAACTCTGCTTGAATTTAATTATTAACATGGTTTATACTCAACTTGTTGTAACTTAGAACTTTGGACCCAAATTATCTCGAAATTTAATTGATGACCCAGTTTGTATAGGTTTAAAGCTGGACTTTAATCAATAGTAATATTCCTGGATATAAAACACAACATCGAAATCTAATCGACGACACAAGGTTTGTGGCAAAACTCCGAAATTTAATCAACAATGCTAAATCGGAGGTAGATACACACCAGAATTTGATCAATGACGGGAATATGAAAACTACAGGTAAGTACGATAAAGTAAAGAAAAAGTAAAAGCAATTGTTGTGTTGTTCGGGGGGCTTCTCTATTGAATGGCTCGTAGTATTTATAGGATCATTTGGTAACCGTCCTCCTTGAAAGTCGCTCTTAATTTCTCCTGTGTCCTTTGTTTCTTCTTTAACCACTTTATCCACGTCTGGTTGTTTCCTAACTTATCGACAACATTTACACAACTTGTCTAGCAAGCAATAATTGCTCTTACAATTCTACGAGCCCCTTCGTGCACCAAATATTCTCGCTCAAATTTTGACATCAATTCTGCTTGAATTCTTCACCACTAATAGCATCTTAAAGCCTAGACACATGGCAATCAACTACATAGCCATCGAACCATACATCACAATTTGAAGGCCCATCATCACTCAGCCCAAAAGTCTTTGAAATCTTGGTCATATCTTGACTAATATTGGCTGGATTGCTACTACTATTACCCTTGTGGCCAGCACATGACGGTAGGGATAATTTTGGGTGTCAATACCTTAACATCGATGGTCATAAAAAAATGAAAACATGGTTCATGAAACATATAAAGAGGTCACTAGCAATAGACACAAAAATAAAGTAAAAGGGCTTTGCGTAAATATAAAGAGCTTGTTAGTAATTAATTATATATGTTGGCGAATAAAATGTGAATAATAATCATTTTGTTTCTCTATTATTTTTTTAATTTTCAATTCTTGAGAATGACTTTAGAATAGAAATCCATTTGATAAGTTAATTTCATTTTATTATTTATGGAATAAATTTTTAGCTTTAAAATAGATTTGGAAAAAAAATGATAAGTAGAATTTTTTTTTAAATTTCTAGAATAGAAACAGAAATAAAACTTTTCTTATAGTTTGTTTCTTGCCACTGCTATCCAATTGCCGCCGCTACCCTTCTCTTGGTTGCTGCCTGCCCATTGATCACCCTCTCCTCCCACTGGTCGCCACCATCACCCTTTGCCCACAGCCCAGAAATTTGAAGGCCCATCAAATGGATTCCTGTTCCGGGAACATAAATTTTGTGTGATTATTAAGTGCATGTCACCATTTGGAAACTTGTCCAAGAAATAAAAATAGAAAAATCTATTTTTGGAAAGAAATTGTTTTGAGAGTAGAACGGTTATCATTCATTTACACTCTAAGTAAACACTTCTTTTTATGTTTCAGTGATAATATAGATACAAACCAATAAAAATTGAAATTTTTAAATACAGATGATGAAGAAATACACATTCCTAAATCTTATGCATCGGCTTGAAAAAGTGGAGCAAGTAAATACTTAATGACAATGGTGGATGATAAAAAGGAGATAAAACTAATTGAATATAAATCTCTATTTCACACTTAATTATATGTATTTGCTATGTTGATACCCAAAATTACTCCTATTATCACGTGTTGGTCACAAGAGCAGTGATAAGAGTAATGCGTCCCGTTTTGTTCATAAGAGCTAAGGATAGCCAGCATTTTCAAAGGTATTTGGGCTAGCTGTTGATGGATTTATAGACGAAAATGCTTAAATCGATGGCAAGGTAGCTAATTGCCACATGTCAGGCTCTTGGAATAATAAATTAGATTCGGAATTTGAGCAAAATTGGCATTAAAAGTCAAGCAGGGATAGTTGATGCACGAAAGGGTGTGTGAAAATAGAGAAGCGGTTATTTACTTGATGAGCAAGTCGTGCAAGCACCGTTGACAAGTCAAGAAACAATCGAATATGGATAAGATGGTCAAGAGAAGAAGAAATACGTGGATAATGCTAAGAGTAGTGCCCAAGGAGAGTCGACTTAAGGTTACCAAGCTGTCCTATAAATACCACAAGTCATTCAACGAGGTGCCTCTCGAATAACGCAACAATTACCTTTACTTTTATCTTTATTTTATTGCACTTTAGCTATAGTTTTCAAGATTCTCATCATCTGATTAAATTCTGGCGTGTATCTTTATCTAGTTCAACATTGTTGATTAGATTTCGATGTTGTTCCACAAGCTTAGTGTCGTCGATTGAATTCCAGCATTGTGTTTTCCTATTCAGGAGTATTGCCATTAATTAAATTCCAACTATATGCCTAAACAAATTGTGTTGTTGATTAAATTCCTGCATAGTTTAGGTTCCGAAGAATAGGTCATACAATTAGGGTCGTTGATTAAATTCCGGTATAATTCGTTCCCAAGGATTATTGATCATCAAGTCATCTTTGTATTAATTGTTAGAGTTGTAGTATACTGATTGGAAATAATATTTACACTTGCATTTGATATTCTCTATCCGAATTCAACACAGAACTTGAGCCTCCAATAACAAAACTAAAATGCAATGTTCGGTGAAAGATTTTTCGCTGGAATCAAATCCGACGGAACACACTAATAACCAAAAAACAAACTAATTGAAAATGCAAGATCTTATGCATATCATTTTTAATTTGTGTGCGAGTTCATGAGTTTGAGAAAATTATCAAATTAGTCCTAAAACTCTTTTAATGAATGGCAATTCAATCATGTCCTTTCAATCTTAATCAATGTGGTCATAAATTTTTATAGTGCCAATTTTAGCTTAAAAATGCTACCACAGGGAATCGATTATCGCCGGCCATCTCACGTAACACATCAACAACTTACCGTGGATAAATTTCCTCAAAACACCATCGTTTTGAAAAATAAAAATTATAAACTTTTGAGTTTTTTCCTTTCCTTTCCTCACTGCTCAGCATCTCCAACCTGCTGTGCGACTCCAACCTACGGCGTGCCATGGAGAGGAAATCACAGCAGAAGCTCGGATTGCTCGTCAGGACCTTCAAGCCCAACCCTTTCAGTAGCCTCCGACAGTTTGACCCTCGCCGAGCTCAAGGCCTTTGTTGGTTCGGCTAGTCGTTTCTTCTCGATTGGTTCGGATTCAGAGGTTTGTGTGTGGAATCAAAAAAGGATACTATAGATCTTCCATCTTACATTCCGAACACCGCGGCATGGGCCAAGAGGTGTTCGGGAAAATGCCCGAGAGGAGTGCGGTTTCCGGGATTGCCTTTCATGGATGCCTTACTTCTTCGCTTTGGTGAGATCCATCCTGCAAAGTTGTTCGAGCCGGATGGGTACATGTAGAGATTGTCGAGTGCTTTCACCTCGAAGGAGATGCACAACAACTGAAGGAAAATAAAGAAAATAGGAAAAAAGAGTAAGAACATAAGAAGAAGAAAATAAAAAATTAAGCAAAATCATGTCTTTTTTGAAAAAAATTAATTAAGGTTAGATTGCCGGCCGTGACACATAGGTCGGCCTGCAATAACTGAGTGCTACATCAATAATTTGTTTAAGATTACATTGATAAAATTAAAAAATTTATAACTGAATAATTACTCATACAATAGTGCTACATCATAGTATGACGTTTTGTGATCTGGCAAGTCTTCGTCATATTTATGATTGATCTCTCCAATTTTTAGCAAATAATTCATTACCTAAATAAATGGTTTATTGTTCCGTAGCAATCGCTTATCGACACCAAACATCTGAATATACTCTTTGAAAGCGAACATGATAAGGCCTGTTGGGTTAGAGCAACTTTATTTTCTTATGGAAATAATTTAACCTTTGGGACAGTTAGATTGTCTCATATATAATAGATAGTTCATTATTTTTTCAATCATTAAAAATAAGACGAGGAGTTGACATTGCCGGGAATTTAAAATTCTTGAGTTACATCGAAAACTGAGAATAATTAACCTAGACTTTTCAGCTTATGAAAATCCCTCTCTTTCCCTTCACCAGATGCACGAGATTAGGAGCCCCTACCTCTCTCCTTTCCTCTTCTCGAGACCCTTTAATTATCTTGAGTCTCAAGAGTCTCTGCGCTTGCTCTGCTTCCAGCCTCTCTCTACACATCGATTGTTTCATTCGTTCTTGACATCTCTGTGCTAAAGGAACGATGGACAGAGACCAGCACGAGCTGCAGTTCCTTGGGTTCCTCGGCGTCTTCAGAGAGACCTCCAAGATCATCCTCAAATGGAGGAGGATCTTCGCCCAGATCACGCTCGCGCTCATCCTCCCTCTCTGCGTCGTCTTCCTCGCCCACTCCGCGGTCTCGCAGCTCCTCTTCTTCAAGATCGCCTTCGACGAGTTAGACAAGGACTACACCTCGAATGACAGCCCGTGGAACAGGGACCTGTCCCGCATGCTCAAGAAGGAGTGGGTCTTTTCTGCCTCTTCAAGCTCGGCTACTTCATCTTCGTCTTCATCTTCTCTCTGCTTTCGACCTTGGCTGTCGTCCACACGGTGGCCTGCATTTACGTTGCCAAGCAGATCACTTTCAAGAATATCATGAGCGCCGTGCCCAGAGTGTGGAAGAGGCTCATGGTCACTTTCCTCTGGAGTTTCGCACCCTTCTTTGCGTTCGTTGTTGTGGCTGGTTCGCTTTTGATCGAATGGGTTTTCAACGTGGCGGTATCTCAAGTTGGCCTTAGACTTGGGATTGCCATGTTGGTGATTCTCCTGATCTTGTACATTATTGCGTTTGTTTACAGCACCATGATTTGGCAATTGGCGAGTGTGATCACGGTTCTTGAAGATGTGTATGGAAGGAAGGCGATGGTGAAGAGCAGGAGGCTGATAAAAGGCAAGATGGGTATGTTGGTTGGGTTTTCTCTTGGTGTCCTGGTGTGGTTCGCCTTGGTTCAGGCATTGTTTGATTGCTTTCTGGTCTTCGGCTTGTTTCCTGGGATTGGAATCAAGATTGGGGTTGGACTGATCTGCTTGTTGCTGCTGCTAATGGTGGTCCTCTTTGACTTGGTCGTCCAGACTGTGATCTACTTTGTCTGCAAGTCCTACCACCATGAGAACATTGACAAGTCCTCCTTGTCTGATTATCTCGAGGTCTATCTTGGAGACTCCGTCCCTCTAAAGGCCCATTCTGTCCAGCTTGAGCAACTTCATGTCTGATTTCTATATCCCCCGTGTTAGTTTGAGAGTTTTTCTGCATCTTGGTCTTGGTGCGATAGAAAAACTCGAGAGATCGTGAAGTGATTAGTCTTAAGACATTAAAGTTTGCAGCTGGAAAATGTAAGAAAGTTTGATATATAATCTATATGACAGTGCGCCTTTTACAAGATGTGCTCTAGCTTTTCGCTGTTTCACTTTTATGTATGTAAAGTTTTTGTCACAATCATGATAATAAATCTTTTTCAGTCCTAAACTGGATTAGGACGGAGAAAAAGCTATGGGTTGATAGAATAGTTGATAGAATGTAAAAATGAGTTACATGACAAGTTCCTGTCAGATTCATTACCGGACCCCTAGGAGCTTCGCTTAATACCCATCCTCCCATCAAGCAGATGTATGAACTGCCGTGCTATCGCATCGTTGGCATCGTAACTTAGGATAGAACCATGAGAACTCTATCGATGTCGATCGATTAGAATTCGATATTTTGGGAATGATACCGTTGTATAAGAAGATGATCATTATTGCATACTTATGGGAAGATGGCAACCCCTATATTTAGAAATGAAGACCCTCGGCTCTATTTATTCCCTTCCTAGAATTCTTTACGGGGTGTATCATCTGGTGCAGCCGTATCATTGGGTACGAACTGGAGTCACGATAAAATAATGCAGACAAAAAGCTGAAGCATAGTTTTATTAAACCACTGTAGTTTGTTTTGGACAAAACAGAGTCATTTTATCATTTGCTCGTGCTGGATGTAGATTCTTTAGACATGTGAATGGCTGATTTTCCCTTACCACATTGTCAATCAATTTTTATTTTACCTTTTGGATTCATGCTCTACAAGAGGATTAGAAAAAGGAGGGAAAGAACAAAACTTGCCGGAGCATTAGCATGATGGTTTCTGTCAGTGTAAGTTTATTATGACAATGAACGACAATAATCACCCAAGCTAGCTAGAGAAAGACTTTGTCATTGTCACTGTCTTTTGTCCAAAGGATTTGTTTTGCTTTCCAGACTCTAGCCAGGAAATTACATTAAACAGTGTAGATTGCAATCCATGCAAAGACAAGCGACATGATCAAATTGTCAATCTAGAAGTGAACCTCTGTAGTCATCTACGGAGTTTCTCTCAGCTTCATTGGCAGAGTTTCCGAGCCACGCTTATGGAGGACCACATAAGCCAAGTGTTAACTAAGACGGATAGTGACGAAGGGAGGCTTGGATATCTAGGGCTCCTTGGCATCTTCGAGGAGTCGTTCAAGATCATTGTCTCATGGAAGGAAATCTTAAATCACACTAACTTTTATCCTACCTCTCTCCATCATCTTCTTAGTTCAATTCCAAGTTTCTGAGTGTCTGAAAACAAGAATTTGATTTTAAAAATACAGACTTCATCACAGAGGAGACAATGAACGCATGGATGAATATCTATCGTCCGAGCATCTACAATATTGGCTTGTCAAAATAGCATAATTGGTCTTCCTCCTGGTGCTTTCCCTTCTCTCTACTTCTGCAAATGCATACAGTGTGACCTGCAATTTCATGGGAAGGCCCATCACCTTCAAAAAGATCATGTCCATGGTCCCGAAGGTGTGAAGCGAGTCACCATCACATTCATATGGAGTTTCTTGATCCACTTGGCCTACAGCTTATGCATGCTGGGGACTTTCTTCATGGGGCTGATGCTGATCGACTTCTCATCTTTCGGGATAGCCATCTGGATCATCCTCTGGATCCTTTTCTTCGTTGGGTTCAATTACCTAAGCATTGTCTGGCAGCTGGCAAGCATGGTCTCCGTCTTGGAGGAGGAGAACTACGGGATCAGGGCAATGGTCAAGAGCATAAATCTTATTGAGGGCAAGCGGCAAGTCACGAGCTTCATCTTCCCGCTGCCAGTCATGTTCTATTATGGAATATCAATAGTGTACCAGTTGTTTGTGGTGTATTTATGGAGCTTAGGAATCGTGGTGGGCATCGGCACCCTCTGCCTCGTCCTGCTGATGTTCCTGTTCCTGTTCGGCCTCGTGATCCAAACAGTAATCTACTTTGTCTGCAAGTCATATCACTGCGAGAGCATCGACATGCTGACCTTAGCCGACCATCTAGGAGATCACTTTCAACCTGAGCCTCAGAGGGAAGCCTCCAACGATGTCCAGCTCGGGCAAGGTCATGTCGCCACCAAGGATGTGCTTATTGATCAAGTTTATGTCTAAAGTTCAAATCGGAGCTCTCTGTGCTAGCTGAATAAGAGCCCAACCAACAAACATATTTGGTCCTTAGCACTAAGTTTGCGAGTGTACCAATGAGTGTCTTGTAAGTACATTTGATCTTAAGTCACGTGTACTTCTTGATGTGTTTGACGTGGGGAAAGTGAAGGAGATACCCAAATGGCATGTGCTTGCATCAAGAATCAGTACTGACTAATACACAATTTATTTCCAGATTCTTCTTATTCTAACTCCTGTGACGCTGTTAAGTTGGGTGCATCTGATCTTTCCTGATCTGGTAACTAGCTAGGACAAGCAACCTGCTTCATTTGGTAAATTCGATTGTCGTATTATTAAAATCAATTCAATAAATGGAAGTTGGAGATGTAAGCTAGATGTGGAAATCTTCTGTTGCCTTGATGAGAGAGACTGAGGGAGGGGAGGGGAGGGGAGGGGAGGGGGGAAGGGTGTTCTTCATTAAGTTTGTCACAAATATTATTCCTTTTACATTATTTGCCCAATGATATTATGAGATTTTATAGGTCTTTTCAAGTTATATAAAATAAAAATTGGCAAAAAAACAGTGCGAGTGTCAAAACTTGGTACTGGAGGATACTTAAGTACCAAAAGTTACGAAATGTACATTTAAGTGATAAAAGCTATAAAAGGTACGTTCAAATGTCACTTTTTTTGAAAACTAAGACGTTTAAGTGCCAAGTCCAGCAAAGGGTGCCAAAAATTCCAATGTGGCTTATTTTTATAATATAACTTGCCTACGTGGTTCGCTGAAAAGCTGAGTCAGCAAAGACTCAACCAAAATAACATCGTTTTGACATTGATGTGGATTTTAATATAAATATTAATTAAAAAATAAATAAAAAAGTCAAAAATGGGTTTTCTATCTAATATGGCAATTTTTATTTAAAAAATTGCCACAAGGATAATTTTTTTAAAAGAATTACCATGTCAGCAAACAAGGATGCCTGAAAATGCTATATGTGCATTTTCGTCGGATTTTTTCACCGTTGGTACTTAACTGATTAATTTTGCTCCAATTTTGGCATTTAAATATACGTTTTCAAACTTTTGGTACTTAAGTGTCCTCTTATGCCAAGTTGTAGCACTCCAAGTGTCCAGCACTCGATAAAAACTCATCTTATCTCTTCATGCTTGGTGCTTCTCCCTTCTGCCTTTGTATGGTCTACTCAAATGTCTAGTAGTGACAATTCTCGACAAGGTACGAGAGATTATGATGATATGATATGAATTGCCACCCCTAGATATTTCCTAAGCCAATCTATTGGTTGCCCCGCTTACCCTTTTGCCATTGAAAATAGTTCAAATCATTAATATGAAGAGAAAGTGTAGCTCAAGAACGAGTGAAGTTAGACATTGTAGCCAATCTCTCCACTCAAGTTGAGCAGCTTTAGTTTCTTTGGACACTTAGAATAGTTTTAATTGCTAACAAGAAGTAACCCTTGGTTGTATATAGGGATGAGCAACAACTCGGGAACCGGTACAAAGGTGCCTTGTGGGGCCTGTTCCAGGTGATTCATAAGGGGAATGGTTCGGTTCCCAATTCCAAAAATGAAGAATCGACCTCACCAATTCAGTTCCTAATTGTTTTCCTTGAATTTGTCAGTTAGATCCATAAACTTGGAACCTAGGACCAAACCAGTTACCCTTAACCATAAATAAGTTCTTTTACTCTTTTTCTATAATTAAAAATACTTGTTGAAATTAAATATGTTTGACATATTATCTTCAAATTGAAAGAATTGTATTCATGTTTGATATGCATATTATGTACATAATAATATGGAAAAAAAGAGCCTCAGCTAGTTCTCAAATTGACACTAGAATCAAATTCTAGTTTGATTCTATGGTTAACATGATCAGTTTACTGATTCCAAAAATAGGAGTCAACCCTATGTTTGTTAATTGCCCACATTTGAATAGATTACCAATTTTGTAATCAGGGGTGAGCAACAAGCCAATTCAATCTGAGAATAGGCCTGCACCTTCCTTACCTAGCTACTTCAATGTTGATTCATAGGGGGATATGAGGAATTAACCTTTGACTAGTTTGGTTTTTGGTTCTACCTAGAAATTAGAACCTAAAATTTACAAGGTGAATTCCTGGGTAGAACCTCAAGTCAAGGACTCTATCAAACTGGTTTACCTCTAGTCCTAAGTAAGTCCTTTTACTTAAAAAAAAAAATATATTTGTAAAAGTTGAGTATATTTGACATATTATCCTCGAGTATAAAGAGTTGTTTCATGTTGACATATGCATAGTGTATATATAATAAACTAAAAATAAAGAGAGAGAAAAAGAAGAAGAAGCCATGGCTGGTTTCTAGAGTATCGGGGCCGGTTCCCAACTTTGAAACCCACCCACTCTAAAATGATCACCTGCCTTATATTGCCAAGCAAGCTTTCCTTGAATGGTCATTAGGGTTATCCTAGTTTTCTTGCATTTCATCTCTTTCTGAATTCCCAAGAACTCATTGTTTCTTTTCTTTCGAACATGAAAAGCCTCTTTTGAATGGGACAATGCCTTATGATCCAGTCTAATGCTTTATTTGCACCAAATGTTATATATATTCAGATATTTTTTAAAAATCTTAGGAAATGTCGAACAATAAAATAAAAAATTACTTTAGAGTGGACAGTCCATTCATCTTTTTCCTAAAGACTTGCGGACCTAGGGATCAATCTAAATGTAATATAAATAATTAAAAAATCAGGTAGAATGGAGTTTGTAATTGAGCCACATTGTCCCAAAGTTCAATATCCTTTCACTTTGCTTAACATCGATGTTCATGAAAATTTAAAATGTGGTTTATGCAACATATAAAGAAGTCTTTAATAATATATTATGTAAAAAGAGGTTAAAATGGGTTCAAGTAACATATAAAGAGGTCACTAGCTATAGATACGGAAATAAAGTAAAAGGGCTTTGCGTAAATATAAAGAGGTTGTTGGTAATTAATTATATGTGTTGGCGAATAAAAGCGCGAATGATAATCATTCCGTTTCTCTGTTTTTTAACTTCCTATTCACCCCCTCTAGGTGATTCGTACTACCAATCTCAATAATTACTTAATGACAATGGTGCATGATAAAAAGAGATAAAACTAATTGAATATAGATCTCTATTTCATGCTTACTTAATTATATGAATTCACAAAAACAAGTTTAGAATAGAAATCCGTTTGATAACATTGTTTTATCTTTTTTTATTTCTGGGATAAATTTTTTTAGCTCATAAATTGGTTTCGAACAAAAATGAAAATTAGAATGTTTTCACTGAGAAATAAAAATAAAAACTTTTCTTATCATTCATCCTTGCCATTGCTTTTTGGTTGCCACTGCCGCTCTTCTCCTGCTCACTGCTTGCTCATCGTTGCCCCCTCTGCCCATCGATCGTTGCCATCGCCCTTCGCCCACTACCTAGAAATTTTATGGCCTATCAAATGAATTTCTATTTTGAGAATAGAAATTGTGTGTTGTTAAATGCATATCTCTATTTAGAAACTCATTTGAGAAATAGAAATAGAAAATTTTGTTTTTAGCAAGAAATTATTTCGAGAACAAAATGGTTATTATTCATTTACACCCTAAGTAAATACTTGTTATATGCTTCAGTAATAATATAGATACAAACCAATAAAAATCTGAAATTTTAAAATACAAATGAAGGAGAAATACACATTCCTAACTCTTATGTATTGGCTTGAAAAATTGGAGCAAGTAACTCCTAATTGATTTTGGAGTTGACGAAACTATTCAGAACTATACCCATTATAATATATAATTCTTGATGTGTTTGAAAATAGGTATTAAGCCTAAAAGACTGATTTCTCATATTATGTTTATTCAAACTTATATATGAATTTTATACAGGTGGAGAAACTGTTCTCATTCTGACACCCCATAAGTGATCTAGATGGAAATATCTAGATTTGAATTCTATATTCCAAAACTCGATATTTTCAAGATCTATATCTCTAATGTCTAGTAATCATGACTGGATTTCATGCCTAAAATATATTTGATTCTATCAATCTATAATTGATAATCAAATTCTACGGCAAGTTATTTCTTTATCGAAGAGACTCACTTATGGAAACCTAGAATCTAATTGTATGGGTGACATATTCATCAAGGAGGTTTAGTCATGTCTCTCTAATGGCTGCAAAATCCTTAAAAGGAAAATCCATTCTACGTGATAAGGTCAGGGAGATGGAGATGCTGTAGAGAATAAGACATGATCCAAAATCTGAAATTCCAAATGTTGAGTGCTATTCGAAATTCTTACTTGTCTTCTTTGAGCTTTAAATTGTGAGAACAGAGTGAGGAAAACAAGATTGAGTGGTTGAGTGAATTTGTGAGAATCATTCACAAAGCATTACACTCGTATTGTAATTACTTATTAATCATATAGTGGAATTCAGCTTATTAGCTTTTAGTGTGGGAGAGTGGATATAGGCTTGGCCTAAGCTAAACCATTATAAAGCTTGTGTGCAATTTCTCTTATCCCTTGATCTCTATTGCATTTTATTTACTACACATTGTTCGAACACTTTAGATTTTTGAATCAAGTGTGAACAATTTTGTTTTTTTTTTTTTGGTAATGGTAAATATTATAGAAACTTTTCAACCATACAGCTATACAAAAAAAGGGGGGTGAGACTTGGCCCCAGCCCACACTCAACTGGACAACAGGTCACTGGAGTGGGGGGGGCCAGGTTCACAAAAGAAGAAGCTTATGCATCTAGGAGCCAACATCAGCAGAACCTAATTCTTGCTCCACAACCTATACAAAAATATTAGGGTCTAATCCCCAGCTGCGCTGCAATCTCCTATTTCGTAGGTTATCGGCTACCGACTTGTAGGAAATGGCCTTGTCCTTTACCAACCTGGTGATGTACTGTTTCATAGTAGGCATAGATAGATTGGAGGACCGGAATATTATGTCATTCCTAGTCTTCCAGATCACATAACAAAGAGCTCCAAAAGAGAATCTAACGATGTCACCATAGAATCCACTTCCTGATAAATTGTTGCTTACCCAGTTGAGATTTTCCCCCCAAGGTCAGTTACTCCAGGGGATATTGCACTTTGCAGCCCAAAAGGTAGCAATCGAGTTGGAAACATGACAATAAAAAAAGAGGTGATTGATAGAATCAGGTCTACCATTGCAAAAAGCACAGTGCATCGTAGGCAGTCTACCATAAGACATAAGGAAAGCTTGAGTTGGAAGCCGGTTCCGAGATATCAGCCACAAAAGGAATTGGTGGCGAGGAGCTAATGCCTTGTGCCATACAAAAGAGGCCCACGATACTGGCGTTGCTTGGCAGCGGATGACCGACCAGGCAGACACCGTAGAGAAAGTGCCAGAGGGATGCATCAACCAGGTGAACTTGTCACTTAGTTGATTCATAGGAGGGATTGGGATCTGCCAGCGGCGTATCTCATTTATAATGACTTGTCCATCCAGGGAGAAGAGATCTGCAACCTTTGAATCCCTATTAAGGGTAGACTGGTATATATAATTATCATCAAAAATAGAGTTTATGAGACCCAAGTCCATCCACTGATCAAACCATAGCGAAGTCATCAATCCATTTCCAATCTTCCACTTGAAGAATTTAATACTTTCCCTTCTTAAAGCAAGCAGTTTCCTCTAGGTCCATGAACAGACGGATGGGGGGGGATGTAGTCCAAAAATGCTTCAGTTTCAGATGATTGGTATGAATCCACTTACACCATAGGGATTCCTTATCAGTGAAGAGGATCCAAATGTGCTTGACCATGGCTGCTTTGTTGCTGTCACAGATTTTCCGGATCCCTAGCCCACCTTCTTGTTTAGGGAGGCAAACGTCATCCCAGGATACTTTTGCCCCCCCGACCCCCAGGCCAGGACCTTTCCAGAGGAATTGCCGACATATTTGTTCAATTCTGTCAACAACTGATGCTGGGAGCCACGCCCAATATGCTTGTATCTCATGCAAGACTGATTTTATAAGTTGTAGTCTACCCGCAAAAGATAAAAGGCGATGGGTCCAAGACTGGACTCTATTCGTGAGAAGACATACCAGGGCGTTGCAGTCCGCCTTGCTCAATCGAGAGGTGATGATTGGGACGCCCAGGTAGCGGACCGGTAAGGAACCCTTTCTGAAATTTAGGATTTGCAGCAGTTGGGTTTTGGTTGCCTCCGTGCCGCCCGAGAGAAATACTTCACTCTTATTGTTGTTAGGAATCAGCCCACTCCATTGAGAAAAGATATTCAGCCCTTCCTTCATGTAGGATACTGATTCTGGTTTTCCTTCACTGAAGATGAAAACATCATCCGCAAAGAAAAGGTGAGATAATCGGGAATACTTGCATCTCCAATAGAATCGATACTTGGGCCGGTTTGTTTGAGTGTCGAGGATGCCTGAGAGCACTTCCATGGCTAAAGTAAACAAGTAAGGAGACATTGGATCCCCTTGTCTAAGTCCTCGGCCACTATTAAAGAAACCTTGGAGTTCAACATTGATGGAGATAGAGAATTTTGGGGTGCGGACACATACCATAACACGCTGTATGAATCGTGCCGGAAGCCCAAAAGCAGAAAGAGTAGCCTCTAGGAAGTCCCAATCAAGAGTGTCATATGCTTTCCGAAAATCAACCTTGATTGCGCACTTTGAAGAGCGAGAGTCCAAGTGAAATCCACTAAATAGTTCTTGAGCCAGGAGGATATTATCAGTGATTCGTCTCCCTTTGACAAAAGCCGATTGAGCAGGACTGATAATGTCAGGAAGAGCGACTGAGATGCGGTTGGATAGAATCTTGGTAATACATTTGTAGATAGTATTACAGCAGGCGATAGGCCGAAAGTCATTAACAGATGACGCGTTTGGGATCTTGGGGACCAAGGTAAGTATGGTGCATTTAGTTTCCCGAAGTAGATTGCCAGTGTTGAAGAAGTCCAAGATTGCCTCAGTGACAGAAGCACCAACCACTTCCCAATTCTTTTTAAAAAAATCAGAGTTATACCCATCAGGACCCGGGGCTTTATTCCCAGCCAATGAGAACATTGCTGCCTTAACTTCTTGGGGACTAACAGGCTCAGATAGAGGTCTAACCTGGGTATCAGAAAGAGTATGTTTCAGGACCCCTTTGATCTCACTCACTGTGGGCCGCACCTCCATATTCTCCCGAGACAGAAGATCTTGAAAATAAGTGATAAAAACCCCTTTGATTTCCTCAAGTCCAGTGACCATATTACCTGCCCCATCCTGAACTGAGATAATCCGGTTGCGAAGACAATTTTGTTTTTGTGTCTATTATTATCCAGATTTTTGTTCCCGAAACCATTTTATTCTGCAAAATTTTTAATTGTCCTAGAATCACCTATTCACCTCATCTAGGTTAATTGTCCTGGAATAACATATCCACCCCTCTAGGTGATTGATACTACCTATCTCAATAATTACTTAATGACAATGGTGCATGACAAAAAGAGATAAAACTAATTGAAGATAGATCTCTATTTCATGCTTACTTAATTATATGTATTCACTAATAAAAAAACAAACTAATTGCAAATACAAGATGTTACGCATATCATATTAATTTGTGTGACTTCGTGAGCTCGAGAGAACAACCAAATTAGGCCTAAATCTCTTTTAATGAATAGCAATTCAACCATATCCTTTCATTTTTAATCAATGTAGTTCTAAATTTTTATAGTGCCAATTTTAGCTTGAAAATGTTTCTACAATGAATTAACTATCGCCGGTCATCCCATGTAACACACCAGCAACGTAGCATGGATAAATTTCGTCAAAACACCATCGTTTTGGAAAAAGAACTATTAACTTTTGAGTTTTTTCCTTTCCTTTTCTCACTGCTCAGCATCTCCAACCTACGGCATGCCATGGAGAGAAAATCACAGCAGAAGCTCGGATTGCTCGTCAGGACCTTCGAGCCCAACCCTTTCAGCAGTCTCCGACACGTTGACCCTCGCTGAGCTCGAAGCCTTCGTCGGTTTGGCTAATCGTTTCTTCTCGATTGGTTCAGATTCAGAGGTTTGTGTCTGGAATCAAAAAAGGATACTATAGATCTTCCATCTTGCATTCCGAACGGCGAACACGATGGCATGGGCAGAGATGTGTTTGGGAATATGCCCGAGAGGAGTTCGGTTTCGGGGAACTTTCATGGATGCCTTAGTTCTTCGCTTTGGTGAACTCCATGCTGCGATGTTGTTCAAGCCGGAGGGGTACATGTAGAGCATGTTGATTGTCGAGTGCTTACTAGGGGTGAGCACATCGGACCGTCGGAATTGGGAACTATCCGAACCAGCTTGTTTGATCCAATTCCCAGGGATGTCAGTCCAGTTCTCGGTTCCATAAAAATGGAGCCAGTGATTTTTGGTCTAGTTCCTAGTTTTGGGGGGGAACCAGACCAGACCGGACCGACTCTATTTTAATTTCTTAAAAAATGCAATAAACACTAAAATAATAATAATTATAGTATTTTTTTAATTTTTTAATTTTGTTTTGCTAAGTGGTTAGTTCCATTGGACTGGACCAGATCGGAGTAGATTGGTCGATCCAATTTGGTTCCCATTTCTAGGACCATCTAGTCTAGTCCTCTATTCCAAAAAATGGGAACCGGTCTTTTCAATCCAGTTCCCGATTCCACATTGGAACTGGACCGGACTAAGAGCCGATC
Source organism: Corymbia calophylla (assembly GCA_014182845.1). Classification (NCBI taxonomy): domain Eukaryota; kingdom Viridiplantae; phylum Streptophyta; class Magnoliopsida; order Myrtales; family Myrtaceae; genus Corymbia; species Corymbia calophylla. Next base: position 1,238,870 of record CM024701.1, on the reverse strand, counting down.
ATCCTTAGTGCTTACACCATGAAGGAGATCACAATAACTAAAGGAAAATAAAGAAAATAGGAAAAAAGAAAGAACATAAGAAGAAAAAAAAAAAAAATTTAAGCAAAACCATGCCTTTTTAAGAAAATTTGATTAAGGTTTGATCACAGGTAGCATGACATATAGGTCAGCTAGTGATAACTGAGCACTAGGTCAATAATTTATTTAAGACTGTATTGACAATATTGAAGAATTTATAACTGAATAATTATCCATATGATAAATTTAGATTGAATTAGTAATTCTCCTTGTGAAGTGGCGTCATAGACGACGTTTTATTATTTGGTAAGTCTCCATCAGTACTTTTCGTCTCATGGCATGACGCATGTTAATCTCTCCTTCCCCACTTGCTCGTTGAAATTTCAAAATCTTCCCTCTTCCTTCCCCACTCCGTTAACCATCGCCATCTCTTCATCTATCACTTCACTCTGCGGTTGTTCTTCTCGAGACCCTTTAATTATCTTGAGTCTCGAGAGTCTCTATGCTTGCTCTGCTTCAAGAAATATCCCAGCGTCTCTCTGCACGTCGATCGTTTCTCTCGTTCTTGATATATCTGTGCGAAAGGAACGATAGACAGAGACCAGCACGAGCTGCAGTTCCTTGGGTTCCTCGGCGTCTACAGGGAGACCTCCAAGATCATCCTCAAATGGAGGAGGATCTTCACCCAGATCACGCTCGTGCTCATCCTCCCTCTCTGCGTTGTCTTCCTCGTCCACTCCGCGGTCTCCCAGCTCCTCTGCTTCAAGATCGTCCAGTAAAAATTATTGTGGCCCACATGATATGATTTATTATACGGTTTAATAATTATTAAAATGCTATAAAATAAATATTGGTTATGAGAAGTTACGATCCTAATAAAACGAAATGCTATAATTCTCAAGGGAAGTTATTACTTTTTTGAAGAGGTGCGACTCTTATGGAAATTAAAAGGCGCTTTGATGGAAGGCACCTATTGAAAGAACGTATAAATAGAGTCCGGTCCTCTCTCCATCCATATGAACAACAATAACTGAAAAGAACTCAGTATTCTCTCCTCCATCGATAGAATGCATTAAAGAATAGTGGGCTAAGGGAGAGAAATCAGATTTCTTCATTTTGGTTTGAGTTCTTCGGTTTTCCACTATGATTGTCTTCAAGGGTAACGCTATGGACAAAGGTATGTTTTCATCTATTTGTGAAAATCATGAAGATCAAAGATTACTGGTTTTCGAATTTCTGCATCAAAGAATTATATGTATTTTTCTAACAGTTGGTATCAGAGCAAGGTTTATGATCTCATGATTTTTCCGTTTATTGAAATATTATGATTTATGTATGATGATTTGTTGAACGATCCTGTTTGTACTATTTGTTGTTGTTATTGAAATGTTTTCGGAGAGTTATGTCGAAGAGAAAATCCGAATGATGGAACATTTTCATGGAGAAAGGACAAAAATGGAGGAATTTGGCGAAAAAAGAGAGGAGCAAACGGCGCAAAGAAGAAGGCGCGTGGGACCACGTGCGCATTGCGGTCGCAGGTGCGTGGCTCCATGCGCCAAAAGGGACAACTGCCCGCGCCCACGCAGCAGTAAAGGCACATGCAATGCATGCGCCCGCACGGCAGAAAAAAAAAAAAAAAGGCGCGTGCACTGCACGCGCTAGATACCCTCGGTTGCGCTAATTACAGTTTTGCCTCTCTTTGATGGTTATTTACGGTTATGCCCCTTGCTACTTCAAAAATTACAGTTCTGTCCCCACGCTATTTATTTACTGTTCTGCCCCTATTTATTTATAATTATGATTCTGCCCTTGCTGATTATTTACCATTTTGCCCTTGGATTTTATATTTATGGTTATGCCATTGTGGAATTATGATTTTACGATTTTGCCCTTATGCTTTGATTACGTTTTTGTCCTTGAGTGCAATTTGGTAAATATTTGTATTTTACAATATTAAAAAATTCATATTATGAATGGTTTGTTAGTCACCAAAGTGGCCAAACCTTGAAGTCTTTTGAATTTTTTGATATTGTAAATTGTTTTATTCAATTACCCATGATTAATTGATGCTATATATGAAATTGATATGTTTCATATCATTATTGGTATTATGGGTATATTGAAGTTCATTTATTATAAGAACTTAGGGATTAACCTAAAGGTTAATTATTTTCTTATAATTCATGGACATGATAGTTGGTAATTAATATGACTTGTTAAATTTATTCGTATATCCAAAGATAGCAAATAAATTTTATTAAGATATATTTACAATTACCAAATAAAAGTTATTAGCATCATTATGGTTTATATATTTATATATCATAGGATCGCCCAAAGGAGAACTATGATGTACATGTGTAGTTTAGTTTGAATCTGATTAGGTGATATTCTCAAGGCATTAATGTATGAGTATTTTCTTGCATATTTACAGTATCTGTACCTGTTTCACTTCATTCACATGCTTCGTCTATTCCCTTATTCAATGGGATGAATTTTCTTGATTGGAGTGAACAAGTCCAGTTTCACTTAGGTGTCCTAGATCTTGATTTAGCGCTTCAAGTTGAGAAACCAGCTGCTATTACTGATGAAAGTAGCAATGATGAAAAGTCTTTCCATAAAGCTTGGGAAAGATTGAACAAACTAAGCTTAATGTTCATGCGAATGACAGTTGCAAACAACTTAAAGACTTTTCTTCCCAAGACTGACAATGCTAAGGAATTTATGAAATTTGTGGAAGAGCATTCTCAAACTGCTAATAAGTCACTTGCTGGTACATTGATGAGTACATTGACCACCTCGAAATATGATGGTTCACGTACCATGCATGAGCATATACTTGAGATAACGAATTTAGCAGCAAAGTTAAGGACTTTAGGAGTGAACGTGGATGAGTACTTTTTAGTACAGTTTATACTTAATTCCTTACCTCATGAGCAATATGGGCCATTTCAAATGAATTACAACACTATAAATGATAAGTGGAATGTGAATGAATTGGCCAGTATGCTAGTTCAAGAGGAAACAAGGATTAAGAATCAAAAGGCTCATTCTGTTCATCTCTCAAGTCATCAAGAAGCTCAAAGGAATTTCAAAAGGAAAGGTGGAAGGAGCAAGAAGAAAGGATTACATGTCCTGAATGACTCTTCAAAGGCTTCTCAAATCCACAAGAAGGAACACAATCTTATTAAGTGTCATTTTTGCAACAAAATTAGACACTTGAAGAAAGATTGTCTGAAACGTAAAGCTTGGTTCGAAAAGAAAGGTAAGTCTTGTGCTTTAGTATGTTTTGAATCAAACTTTACTGAAGTTCCTCATAATACTTGGTGGATTGATTCTGGTGCCACCACTCATGTGTCAAATACGATGCAGGGATTTCTTACGATCCAAACCATAAAGCCAAATGAAAGTTATGTGATTACAGGGAACAAAAACAAGGCTCCAGTTGAAGGCATTGGCACTTACCGTTTGATTTTAGATACTGGGCATTATTTGGATTTGTTTCGAACCCTTTATGTACCTACATTTTCTCGCAATTTAGTTTCTTTGCCAAGACTTGATGTAGCGGGATTTTATTGTAAGTTTGGTTCTGGATCTTTCAGTTTATTTAAAAGTGATACTCTTATTGGAACTGGAACTTTATGTGATGGTCTCTATAAATTTAGACTTGGTAATACTTTTGTTGAGACATTAATGACCTTGCATCATAATGTTGGCACTAAACGAAGTTTGGTGAATGAGAATTCTGCTTACTTGTGGCATAAACGTTTGGGTCATATATCAAAGGAAAGAATGCAAAGATTAGTGAAGAATGAAATTCTTCCGAATTTGGATTTTATTGAACTTGGAGTGTGTATTGATTGTATTAAAGGTAAACAAACAAAGCACACTAAGAAAGGTGTTACAAGAAGCACGGAGCTTCTTGAAATTATACATACTGACATATGTGGTCCCTTCGATGTTCCATCTTTTGGTAAGGAAAGCTATTTCATCACCTTTATTGATGATTTTTCATGTTATGGTTACATTTATCTATTGCATGATAAGTCTCAATCAGTGAATGCACTTGAAGTGTATATTAAAGAGGTTGAGAGGCAATTAGATAAAAATGTGAAAATAGTAAGGTCCGATAGAGGTGGTGAATATTATGGAAAGTATGATGAATCGAGACAATATCCAGGTCCATTTGCTAAATTCCTTGAAAGACATGGCATTCGTGCTCAATACACAATGCCAAGTACACTACAACAAAATGGTGTAGCAGAAAGGCGTAATTGTACTTTAATGGAAATGGTTAGGAGTATGATGAGTCATTCATTTTTACCCTTGTTTTTGTGGATGTATGCTTTAAAGACTTCTATGTATTTATTAAACAGGGTTCCTAGTAAGGCAGTTTCAAAGACTCATTTTGAACTGTGGACGAGAAGGAAACCTAGTTTACGACACTTGCATGTTTGGGGTTGTCAAGCAGAAGTAAGAATTTACAATCCATATGAAAGGAAATTGGATTCAAGAACGACTAGTGGTTATTTCATTGGTTATGCTGAGAAATCCAAAGGGTATAAATTTTATTGTCCTAATCATAGTACAAGAATTGTTGAATCTGGAAATGCTAAGTTCATTGAGAATGGTGGACATCAGTGGGAGTGAAAGAGTGCGTGATGCTTGCATTCAAGAAGTAAGGGTAGAAGTTCCTATACCCAAAGTTTCTAAAGTTGTTGTTCCTGATATTATAGTTCAACCTAACAATAATCGAGAACAACAAATTAATGAACAAACACTTCATAATGGAGATGTCAATATTGAACCTCCAATAGCCGAGTCATAAGAAATAGCATTAAGAAGATCTCAAAGAGAAAGGAGGTCGGCTATTTTTGATGACTATATGGTTTATCTACAAGAGTCAGAAATTGACTTAGGAATTGGAAATGATCTAGGTTTATTTTCCCAAGCCATGGAATGTGAAGATTCTAATGAATGGTTTAATGCCATGGAAGAAGAGTTAAAATCCATGCATCAAAATCAAGTCTGGAATCTTGTTGAATTGCCTAAAGGATGTAAGAAGGTCGGGTGTAAATGGGTCTTTAAGACCAAGCGCGACTCAAAAGGCAACATTGAGCGACATAAAGCCAGACTTGTTGCAAAGGGTTTTACGCAAAAAGAAGGCATTGACTATAAAGAGACATTTTCACCAATCTCTAAGAAGGACTCACTTAGAATCATTATGGCTTTGGTGGCTCATTATGACTTAGAGTTACACCAAATGGATGTAAAAACCACCTTTCTTAATGGAAATTTAGAAAAAGAGGTTTATATGGACTAACCTAAAGGCTTTTCAGTTAAAGGAAAGTAACACATGGTATGTAAATTAAAGAAGTCAATATATGGACTTAAACAAGCTTCCCAACAATGGTATCTTAAGTTTAACGATACCATAACTTCATTTGAATTTAAGGAAAACACCATTGATCAGTGTATATATATGAAGATCAGTGGGAGCAAGTTTATTTTTCTAGTTCTATATGTTGATGATATTTTGCTTGCTACTAATGATCTTGGTTTGTTATATGAAACCGAGAAGTTTCTCTCTAAGAATTTCGAAATGAAGGATATGGGAGAGGCAACGTATGTGATAGGAATAGAAATATTCCGTGATAAATCACAAGGATTGTTAGGGTTGTCTCAGAAAGCCTACATTGAGAAAATTTTAGAGAGATTCAATATGAGTAAATATTCAGCAGGAATAGTTCCAATTCAGAAATGTGACAAATTTAGCCTTATGCAATGTCCGAAAAGTGAATTGGAACGAGAACAAATGAAAAAGGGGTATGGACCCCAGGAGTCCCAAAACTTGGCACGGAGGGACACTTAAGTGCCAAAACTTACAAACGGTACACTTAAGTGCCAAAATCGGAGCAAAAGGGATCACTTGAGTGCCAACGGCGAGAAAATCCGGCCAAAATGCCGACGTGGCATTTTTCCGGCAATATGGGGTCGAAACGGCATCGTTTTTGTGGCTGAGTGGCGAAGTAAACCCAAAATGGCGTCGTTTTGGGTGCGATGTGGCCACGAACCCAAAACGACGCCGTTTTGACTAATATTAATTAATATTAGTTAAATAATATTAAAAGAGCAAAATTTTTAAAAAAAAAAAAAAAAAAAAAGGGAAGGGGGAGTAGCTTTGTCGTCGTCAGCGGGGCGGCGGCGATGGACGGCGAGGGCTGGACGGCCTTCACCAGACACCGGGAGAGGGCGGTGACCCTCTCCCGATCCGGGCGAGGTCGGTCGCCCGCCCGCCCGGGCGGGTCGCGCCCGCCCCGACGCCGGGAAACCGCCTTGCCCCGACGCCGGGCGAGGGTCGTCGGCGCTGGGGCGAGGGCTGGCGACCCTTGCTTAGGCCGGGGTGAGGGCAGCCGATCCTCGCCCAGATCTGGGAGAGGGTCGCAGCCCTCTCCCGGCATTTGGCGAGGGCCGTCTGGCCCTCGCTGACTCGCGCCCAGGCGTCAGCGACCCTCGTTGTCCGTTGTCGCCGCCCCATCGACGATGAGGCGGCGGTGACAGGCTACTCCCCCCCTTTCACTTTTCTTTTTTTTTTTTTTAAATTTTTTGCTCTTTTAATATTATTTAACTAATATTTATTAATATTAGTCAAAACGGCATCGTTTTGGGTGCTATGGCCACATCAACACCCAAAACGACGCCGTTTTGGGTTTACTTTGCCACGAGCAGCCACAAAAACAATGTTGTTTCGACCCCATATCATCGGAAAAATGCCACGTCAGCATTTTGGCCGGATTTTCTCGCCGTTGGTACTTAAGTGATCCCTTTTGCTCCGATTTTGGCACTTAAGTGTACCGTTTGTAAGTTTTGGCACTTAAGTGTCCCTCCGTGCCAAGTTTTGGCACTCCCGCTGTACTTATACCAAATGAAAAATATTCCTTATGCATCATTGTGGGGAGTTTGATGTATGCACAAACTTACACCAAACCAGACATCAGTTTTGCTGTCGAAATGCTGGGCAGGTATCAAAGTAATCCTGGAATGGATCATTGGAAAGCTGCAAAGAAAGTTCTTAGATACTTGCAAGGAACGAAGAATCATATGCTCACTTATAAAAGATTCGATCATCTTGAGGTGATTGGATATTTAGATTTAGACTTAGTCGGATGTGCCGATACTAGAAAATCAACATTTGGTTACTTGTTTCTTCTGGCTAGAGGGGCAATTTCATGGAAGAGTGCGAAGTAGTTGATTATTGCTGCATCCACTATAGAGGCTAAATTTGTGGTATGCTTTGAGGCCACTATTCATGGATTATGGTTGCGGAATTTTATTTCAGGGCTTGTGATTGTCGACAGTATTGCCAAGCCGCTGAAAATTTATTGTGATAACTCTGCAGCAGTTTTCTTCTCTAAGAACGACAAGTATTCTAAGGGTGCTAAGTATATGGAGATCAAATACTTGTCTGTTAAAGAAGAAGTTCAGAAAAAAAGAGTGTCGATTGAGCATATTAGCACCAATCTTATGATAGCAAATCCCTTAACAAAAGGACTGCCGCCCAAAATATTTAATAAGCATGTTGAAAAGATGGGCATTATTGGACGTCACTAATGTTTGTATTATGATTGTATTAAGTTTATGTATTTGACACTTTGAGCTCATTTATGTGTTTTTGATATTTCCTATTTTCTATTTAGTATACATTATGGAAATAGATGAATGTTAAATAGGATAGTCTCTAAAGAGACATTATAGTTGGACTATTACTGTACTTCTCATTTATGGATCATGTTAAGTAGAGAGCTATAGTTGTAGCACATAGAAGGGACTATGTTGATTAATGACATACAACCGCTATGACTCGCATTAGTTTTCTTTACTTAATTGTGATTATTATGTGATTGCCAATTTAATGAAAATTTATAGCATAATGTTATTGTGCACATTACAGTCTTTATTAAACCATGAAAGGAAGATCATATGGGCCCAGTGGGAGAATGTAAAAATTATTGTGGCCCACATGATATGATTTATTATATGGTTTAATAATTATTAAAATGTTATAAAATAAATATTGGTTACAAGAAGTTATGACTCTAATAAAACGAAATGCTATAATCCTCAAGGGAAGTTACTACTTTTCTGAAGAGATGCGACTCTTATGGAAATTAAAAGGCGCTTTGATGGAAGGCACCTATTGAAAGAACGTATAAATAGAGTTCGGTCCTCTCTCCACCCACATGAACAACAATAACTGAAAATAACTCAGTATTCTCTCCTCCATCAATATAATGCATTAAAGAATAGTGGGCTAAGGGAGAGAAATCGGATTTCTTCATTTTGGTTCGAGTTCTTCGGTTTTCCACTACGATTGTCTTCAAGGGTAACGCTATGGACAAATGTACGTTTTCATCTATTTGTGAAAATCATGAAGATCAAAGATTACTGGTTTTTGAATTTCTGCATCAAAGAATTATATGTATTTTTCTAACACGTCCACCACGAGTTCGACCGCGATGACACCTGGGAGGGTAGCCGAGGTATAGGGACCTATCCCGCATGCTCAAGAAGGAGTGGGTCACCTTCTGGCTCTTCCAGCTCGGCTACTTCATCTTCGTCTTCATCTTCTCTCTACTTTCGACCTCGGCTGTCATCCACACGGTGGCCTGCATTTACGTTGCCAAGCAGAAATTTGAAGGCCTATCAAATGGATTCCTATTCTGAGAACAAAAGTTTGTGTTATTAACCGCATGTCACTATTTAGAAACTTGTTTAAGAAATAGAAATAGTTAAATCTGTTTTTGGAAAGAAATTGTTTTCGAGAATAGAATGATTATCATTCATTCGCACCCTAAGTAAACACTTTTTATATGTTTCAATGATAATATAGATACAAACCAATAAAAACTAAAAATTTTAGATACAGATGATGAAGAAATACACATTCCTAAATCTTATGCATTGGCTTGAAAAAGTGGAGCAAGTAAATACTTAATGACAATGGTGGATGATAAAAAGAGATAAAACTAATTGAATATATATCTCCATTTCATACTTAATTATATGTATTCGCTATTTTGATATCCAAAATTACTCTTGTTGTCACATGCTGGTCATGGGAGAAGTGATAAGAGTAATGCGCCCCATTTTGTTCATAAGAGCTAAGGATAGCCAGCATTTTCAAAGGTATTTGGGCTAGGTGTTGATGGATTTATAGACAGAAATGCTAAAATCGATGGCAAGGTAGCTAATTGCCACATGTCAGACTCTTAGAATAATAAATTAGATTCGAAATTTTAACAGAATTGGCATTCAAAGTAAAGGAGGAATTGGTGATGCATGAAAGGGTGTGTGAAAATAGAGAAGCGATTATTTACTTGATGAGTAAATCGTGCAAGCACCGTCAACAAGTCAAGAAACAATCGGATATGGATAAGACGATCAAGAGAATAAGAAAAACGTCGATAATGCTAAGAGTAGTGCCCAAGGAGAGTCGACTTAATGTTACCAAGCTGCCCTGTAATTATCACAAGTCATTCAACGAGAAGCCCCTCGAACAACACAACAATTACCTTTACTTTTATATTTATTTTATTGCACTTTAGCTATAGTTTTCAAGATTCTCGTTGTCTGATTAAATTCCAGCGTGTATCTTTATCTAGTTCAACATTGTTGATTAGATTCCAATGTTGTTTCACAAGCTTAGTGTCGTCAATTGAATTTTAGTGTTGTGTTTTCCTATTTAGGAGTGTTGCCATTGATTAATTCCAGTTATATGCCCAAATAAACTGTGTTGTTGATTAAATTCCTACATAGTTTAGGTTCCAAAGTATAGGTCATACAATTAGCTGTGTTCAATCTACGTCGGTGTTGATACCTAAATTTTGATTGATCATTCATAATTTAATGCACAAAACTTTAGGGATTAATTTTAACCCCTAAACAAAAAATATTAGAATTAAATTGCATAGCATATAGTTTTAGGAGCATAATCTTTCAAGTATTTGCGGCGGCTGATTTTGCATGGTCAAGAAAAGGAAGGGATGTGGTTGGTTCAAAAAGTAAAATATATCTGCATGGTCAAAGATAGGAAAAGAGAAAAAAAGATATATTTCAGTGCATCCACAATAAGAAAGCATATCATCGTGTCCTTATCATTTCTTTTTTTTAGGGCACCGTGTTATCTTGCCTATAAAAGGGGGACGATCACACAAAAAAAGAGAGGAGAGAACACACAAGGGAGACGGGCATAGAGTACAAGAGAGAGAGAGACAAAGGAGAAAGAAGTCAACCCATGCGAGAGGGAGAAAGTGACAATCTCCTCTTTCACTTTTGCAGTAGCCAGACATTAGCCCTGTTCTTTGCCGTGTGGTCCCTTTGCAACAAATTCTAGTTTATATCCAACGATTGTGCAGCTTGTTCTAGCGAGCGACAAGCCTCCTCCATAGCTGCACATCGCAGCCACTTGCGAATCTTGCTGTCCCGGACACACGCCTCAGCCTACATCCACAAGTCGTGAATCTTGCAACCTAGTAGTGCAGCCAACGACGATCAAATCGCCTGTAGTCTGCCTTGAAAACCAGCCAAGGAGCATTGCGCCGACGAGTTCTAACGCTCAACAACAAGACTATAGCCTTCGACAATCCATGAGCAGCCATCAACCATCTACATCGAGTTTCTGTTTTGCAGGTTGTGATGGCCCGGGCGACGGTGCGCGGGGAGGAGGGATGGCGGTGCGTCCGCGCCTCGGTCCACGGACGTGCGCAAGGGAAGGGGGTCACATGTCTCTTATCCCACATCGCTTAGGGAGGGAGTCCTAGGCTAGTATATAAGGTTGGGATCCCTCTTTCCTAAGTAACCCGTTTTAAAGTCGTGCGGGCCTCGGCCCAAAGCGGACAATATTACTTAGCAAGCCCCAGGTCTTTACAAATGGTATTAGAGCCAACTCCCGACCGCGTGTGGGGCCACGGCGAGGACGCTGTGCCCGAAGCGGGGGAGAATGTGATGGCCCGGGCGTCGGTCCTTAGACATACGCAAGGGAAGGGGGTCTCTCGTCCCACATTGCTTAGGAGGGGGTCACATGTCTTTTGTCCCACATTGCTTAGGGGGAAGGGGGTCACATGTCTCTCGTCCCACATCGCTTAGGAAGGGAGTCCTGGGCTAGTATATAAGACTGAATCCCTCTTTCCCGAGTAATGCGTTTTAAAGCCGTGTGGGTCTCGGCCCAAAGTGGACAATATTTTACTCAACGAGCCCCAGGTCCTTACACAGGTTGTATTGTGAGGTTCAATTCTCGATTCTCGAGCCGAATTATATCGGCAAATAGCCCCTTTACTGGTCATCCGTGAGTCCACTGGTGAGCCAAGTTGAGACATTGCCAATCATACATTGAGCGTCGGTCATCATCACTCCTCACGCGGTGTCAAGCTGCTTGCAGTCCACTCATCAACTGGCCCGGTCGGATCCACCATTCACAGATTAGGTAAAATCTCATATGATTTGAAATTTTTTTCAAAAAGATGTAAATAAGATAGAATATGTTTTAATTGACATATATTGCATGCTAGGATAGGGTTCATCTAGTTAGAGATAATATAAATTGGGATTCGGTCTAGATTAACCTTTAAATTGAATTGGATAATTTCTAGAACTAGGAAATTTATTTGCTTATTTTAATTTTTTTTTTTTCATGAAAAAACACAAAAAATATCACTTGCATGTCATGTAGTCTAGGTCGCATCATATTGCTATATCATGCATGCGTCGCGTAGAATCACATCATCCATTGCATGTCATCTAGTCATTACATGTTTATGATTATCTAAATGTGTGAAATATTTGGATAATCACATTTAATATATTTCCTGGCATTAGATTAGGTCCAATAACTAATGTCACGAGACATATAATTTGCATATTAGGTTGCACATTGCATGTTATTATAATTAAACACTTTTGCACGTCATCGCATGCATTGCAATTAGTTTTTTTTAGGCCTCATTAAATAATTTAAAACCTTAAAAAAATAGTTGAATGATTGCATGTTAATTAGAAATCATATCTAGGATTAGTGATGTGATTTTTAAGCTAACATTGCAGATGCTTTCGTTGCTTCGAGGTAAGTACCTCTTCCATGTGCTTGCAATTTATTTATTGCTTTACTTTATTGAGTGTTAAATAATGGTTGCGCACTCGCATGATCACATTGCATATTAAGGAGTAAATTAAAATCAATACAAACTGCTTGCAAATCATTTTTTTTTTAAATAAAAGAGAAAAGGTACCGAAAGGGCATTAGAGAAATCTAACGTAATCAAGTCCCCGATCCTATAGTCTCTGGTTCGTAGGAGTGAAGTAATTCTCCCATTACTTTACTTGGGTTTCTAATTGATCCACCAAAAATAGATTAGTGGTGACTCTAAGTAAAAATCATTTGTATACTAAAAACTTAAACCCTAAGTCGCGAATTTGTATGGGCTTGGGAGAGCCCGAACTAAGTTTAGGCTTAGTAATCCATTAGCCAAATCCTAGGTGGTGCACCCGAGATGAGGTCGCGACAGTCGGTGATTAGATTTCAGTGTAGTTTGTTCCCAGGGATTATTGATCATCAAGTCATCTTTATATTAATTGTTAGAGTTATAGTATACTGATTGGAAATAATATTCGCACTTGTATTTGATATTCTCCATCTGGATTCAACATAGAACTTGAGTCTCCGATAATAAAATTGAAATGCAATGTTTGGTGAAAGATTTTTCGTGGGAATCAAAACCGACGGAACACACTAATAACAGAAAAAACAAACTAATTGAAAATGCAAGATCTTATGCATATCATATTAATTTGTGTGCGAGTTCATGAGTTTTAGAAAATTACCAAATTAGTCGTAAAGCTCTTTTAAAATCATGTCCTTTCAATCCTAATCAATGTGGTCATAAATTTTTATAGTGCCAATTTTAGCTTGAAAATGCTTCCACAGTGAATTAATTATTGCCGGCCGTCCCATGCAACACATCAGCAACTTATCGTGGATAAATTTCGTCAAAACACCATCGTTTAGAAAATTAAAAATTATTAACTTTTGAGTTTTTTCCTTTCCTTTTCTCACTGCTCAGCATCTCCAACCTGCTGTTCATCTCCAACCTACGGCGTGCCATGGAGAGGAAATCACAGCAGAAGCTCGGATTGCTCGTCAGGACCTTCAAGCCCAACCCTTTCAGTAGCCTCCGACAGTTTGACCCTCGCCGAGCTCGAGGCCTTTGTTGGTTTGGCTAGTCGTATCTTCTTGATTGGTTCGGATTCAGAGGTTTGTGTGTGGAATCAAAAAAGGATACTATAGATCTTCCATCTTGCATTCCGAACACCATAGCATGGGCCAAGAGGTGTTCGGGAAAATGCCCGAAAGGAGTGCAGTTTCGGGGAATGCCTTAGTTCTTCGCTTTGGTGAGTTCCATCCTGCAAAGTTGTTTGAGCCGGATGGGTACATGTCGAGATTGTCGAGTGCTTACACCACGAAGTAGATGCACAATAACTAAAGGAAAATAAAGAAAATAGAAAAAAAAGTAAGAACATAAGAAGAAAAAAATAAAAAATTAAGCAAAATCATGCCTTTTTGAGAAAATTTAAGTAGGGTTAGATCGCCGGCCGTAACACATAGGTCGGCCGGTAATAACTGAGTGCTACATCAATAATTTGTTTAAGATTACATCGATAAAATTAAAAAGTTTATAACTGAATAATTACCCATACAATAAGTTTAGATTGAATTAATAATTTTCCTGGTGAAGTTGCATGGTGAAGTTGCATTGTAGATGACGTTTTGTGATTTGGCACGTCTTCGTCATACTTATGATTGATCTCTCCAATTAACTGCAAGTAATTCATTACCTAAATAAATGGTTTATTGGTCCCTAGCAATCGCTTATCGACACCAAGCATCTGAATGTACTTCTGAAAACGAACATGGTAAGGCGTGATGGGTTGGAGCAACTTTATTTTTTATGGAAATAATTTAACCTTTGGGACAGTTAGATTGTCTCATATATATAATAGATAGTTCATTATTTTTTCAATCATTAAAAATAAGACGAGGAGTTGACATTGCCGGGAATTTAAAATTCTTGACTTACTTTGAAAATTGAGAATAATTAACTTAGACTTTTCAGCTTATGAAAGTCCCTCTCTTTCCCTTCACCAGATGCACGAGATTAGGAGCCCCTACCTCTCTCCTTTCCTCTTCCTTTTGCTGGACTTTCCTCGTTTTAGTGCATCCCAGAGTGGCTTCCAAGAAGTGGTCAATTCAAGAATGCCCCTCACGGAAAGAGATGTCCTTCAGTGAGTCTTAGTGCATTCACTCGTTGAAATTTCAAAGTCTTGCCTCTTCCTTCCCAACATAGACGACGTTTATAACAGAATAATTATCGGTATAATAAATTTAGATTGAATTAGTAATTTTCCTAGTGAAGTGGCAACGTAGATGACGTTTTATTATTTGGTAAGTCTCCATCAGTACTTTTCGTCACATGGCATGGGAGATGGCATGACGCATGTTGATCTCTCCAATTTTTAGCAAATCTTGGTGCATTGCTCGTTGAAAATTCAAAGTCTTCCTTCCCCACTCCGTTAACCATCGCCATCTCTTCATCTATCACTTCACTCTGCGGTTGTTCTTCTCGAGACCCTTTAATTATCTTGAGTCTCAAGAGTCTCTGCGCTTGCTCTGCTTCAAGAAATATCCCAGCCTCTCTCTAAACATCGATTGTTTCATTCGTTCTTGACATCTCTGTGCTAAAGGAACGATGGACAGAGACCAGCACGAGCTGCAGTTCCTGGGGTTCCTCGGCGTCTACAGAGAGACCTCCAAGATCATCCTCAAATGGAGGAGGATCTTCGCCCAGATCACGTTCGCGCTCATCCTCCCTCTCTGCGTTGTCTTCCTCGCCCACTCCGCGGTCTCGCAGCTCCTCCTCTTCAATATCGTCTACAGCGAGCTCAACGGCTACACGCTCAAGGAGTGGGTCGCCTTCTGGCTCCTCCAGCTTGGCTGCTTCATCTTCGTCTTCATCTTCTCTCTGCTTTCGACCTCGGCTGTCGTCTACACGGTGGCCTGCATTTACGCTGCCAAGCAGATCACTTTCAAGAATATCATGAGCGTCGTGCCCAGAGTGTGGAAGAGGCTCATGGTCACTTTCCTCTGGAGTTTCGCAACCTTCATTCCGTTCGTTGTCGTGGCTGTTGTGCTTTCGATCGGATGGGTCGCTGTGAGGATGTTTCTGCCTGACCCTCGACCTGCGATTCCCATTTTGGTGATTCTCCTGATCTTGTACGTTATCGTGCTTGTTTATATCACCACGATTTGGCAATTGGCGAGTGTGATCTCGGTTCTTGAAGATGTGTACGGAAGGAAGGCGATGGTGAAGAGCAAGAGGCTGACAAGGGGCAAGATGGGTATGTCGGTTGGGTGTTTTTTTGGTGTCCTGGTGTGGTTTACCCTGGTTCAGGCATTGTTTGAGTGCTTTGTGGTCTTCGGCTTTTATCCGATTGGAATCAAGATTGGGGTTGGACTGATCTGCTTGTTTCTGCTGCTAATGGTGGTTCTTTTTTACTTGGTCGTCCAGACAGTGATCTACTTTGTCTGCAAGTCCTACCACCATGAGAACATTGACGAGTCCTTGTCTGATCATCTCGAGGTCTCTCTTGGAAACTGTCCGTCTAAAGCCCAGTTCCGTCCAGCTTGAGCAACTTCATGCCTGATTTCTATATTCCACGTGTTAGTTTGAGAGTTTTCTGCATCTTGGTCTCGGTGCGATGGAAAAACTCGAAAGATCGTGAAGTTATTAGTCTTAAGACAATAAAGTTTGCAGCTTGGAAATGTAAGCAAGTTTGACATATAATCTATATGACAGTGCGCCTTTTTACAAGATGTGCTCTAGCTTTTCGCTATTTCACTTTTATGTATGTAAAGTTTTTGTCACAATCGTGATAATAAATCTTTTTCGGTCCTAAACCGGATTAGGTCGGATAAAAAGCTATCAATTGATAGAATATATCATGAAATAGAATGTAAAAATGAGTTAGGCTCCATTTGGTAACGTTTTGTTTCTCTATTTTTCTGTTTTTTTGTTCCCCGGAATTGAAAAAGAACAGAAATCCATTTGGTAATGACAACTGATTTTTCTATTTTCAAGAATAGAAAGTTGTTCCCGAGAATAGATTTAGAGTAAAAATGAAAAGTAGAAAAAAATAGCTTTTTATTCTTGGAAACAATTTCTAGAAACAATTTCTTGGGGACTATTTGCCGCCTATAGCATACCGCCGTCCGCCCGCCATCGCCCTCCACCTGCCCTCGGCCACCGCCGCCGATCGCTAGCCGCCGCCCCCACCCGCTCACCGCCGGTCGCCGCCCGACGCGACCAGCGACCCAGCGCAATCGACCGCCGGTCGTTGCCGCCATCGGAGAAAAAAGAAATAAAAAATTTATGTCAGTACCAAACGCATTTCTATTCATTTTCTATTCTGAGAATAAGAAATTTTTGTAATTACCAAACGCTTTATTTTACTCAGAAATTGTTCTAGGGAATAGAAATAGAAAAGAACTATTTCTCAAAAGAAATTGTTTCCAGGAGTAGAAATGTTACCAAACGCACCCTTACATAACAAGTTCCTATTAGATTCATTATCGGACCCCTAGGAGCTTTGCTTAACACCCATTCATTGATGTTGTCTTGAATTCCACAAATTTCGATTGATTGGAAATTCGAAAAACAAAAAGTCGATCAGGAAATCTAGGAATGTTTGAAAATTGCAGGCTATACGTTTCCAAATATATTTCTAAGATTTGGATCTATCTACAAGGGAATTTCATGAGAAATAGTACCGATTCAATATAACTGTGATATATTATGATATCTCTAATATATAAAGATAATTATTGAAGATTTATTAGTTAATTTTAAATATGATAATATCTTTATAGTGGAATTCTTTTTCTATTAGGATTAGAAAAGTGGAGATTTGATGATCTTTTTATTTCAGCATTGCACCTTGTACTCGAAAGATATGCTTAAATAAGAAATCGTCTCTCTCTCCTGTGGACGTAGGTGGATTTTTGCTGAACCACGTAAATCTCTGTGTTCTTGATTTTTCTTGTTTCCTTTCTCATCTAGTTAGAGTGTTCTTCTGCATAACAATTGGTATTAGAGCAAGGTTCTCCGTTCCTATATTGCGACTTCTGACTAGATGGTTGGAAAAAGTTCAATCGTTCGATTTGATATCGAATGATTCACCGGGAAGAATAATTTTACACTATGGCAGAGAAGGATGAAGGATTTGTTGATTCAATAAGGTTTATCAAAGGTTTTCTGGGAATATCAAAAAGCCAGATACCATCACTGACGATGATTGGGCCGACATGAAGGAGAGGGCGTGCAACGCAATCCGATTGAACCTATTGAACGAGGCCCTTCAATACGTAGCGGAAATCGAATCTGCTCTGGAGGTATGGCTCAAACTCGAAAGCATTTACATGATGAAATCTCTTATGAACATATTGTTCTTGAAGAAGAGATTGTATTCACTTCAGATGAGTGAAGGAGGAGATCCGTTGGAACACCTCAATGTGTTCAATCAAATGATCAGTGAACTTACAAGCTTGGAGGTAAGATTCGAGAATGAAGACATAGTTCTTCTACTACTAGCATTGATCCCAAATTCGTTTGATTAGTTGGCGACTATGCTCCTTTATGGCAAGGAAACCCTGGAGATCAGAGAGGTGACTGTTGCCCTAATTTCAAATGGCACCTGAAAAAGGGCAAGTAGTTCAAAATTTTCGGGAAATAGACTCTTTAAAAAGGAGAAAAGCAATCAAGGAAGAGGATGATCAACAGATTGAGGATTAAGCAGTAGGGGTCGATCAAAATCCAAGAGAAACTTCAAAGGAAGATGCTACGGGTGCAATCAGGAAGGGCATACCAAGAAATTCTATCCAAATAAGAACGAGAAAAAGAAGAAGAGCTCGGATGAGGCAAGTGTAACGGACAACACTAAGACCAATGATAGGGATGTCTTGTCCATATCGTCGGGGAATGACACCTTTGAAGATTCGTGGATCTTGGACTTCGAATGCACTTATCATATGTGTTCTCATCTAAAAGCCTTCGATGAGTACAAGGCATATGATGGTGGTTCAATTCTCATGGGGAATGACACTTCATAAAAGACTTTGAGAGTTGGAACCGTGAAAATCAAGATGTTTGATTGAACCGTGAAAATCAAGATGTTTGATGGCATGATTAGAACCTTGGCAGATGTGCATCATGTACCGAGTCTAAGGAAGAATCTAATCTCATTGGGAGCACTTGAATCCAATGGATGCAAGTACAAGGCTCAGGGTGGAGTCTTGAAGGTGATTAAGGGAGCTCTGGTTGTTCTAAAGGGACAGAGGCATGGAAACCTATATCGACTTATAGGAACCACAGTGCAAGGTGAAGCATCTGTGTTCACGGATGCTAGCACAGAGATAGATAACACTTATCTATGGCATATGCATCTTAGGCATCTGGGAGAAAGAAGATTGATGAAGCTTCGCAAGAGAAATGCAGTCCAAGGTACAAAAACATGCAAATTAGATTTCTGCAAATTTTGTGTGTTTGGAAAATAATGCATAGTACGGTTCAATGCTGCAACTCATACGAGCAAGGGCGTGCTCGAGTATGTACATACGGATGTATGGGGTCCTTCACTAGCAAAGTCAAAAGGTGAGAAGGAATTGTCACGACCCGACCCTCGAACCCACAATAACCCTTATTTCACTTGAGGTCATTTGATTTGCAACTTCCCAAGATTCGTCGCCGAGCATTCATTATTAACTTTCAAGTTATGCGCATACGAAAACAATTCATACTTCACTCAATTAACAACAACAGTAGGGATAGCAGAAAGACACATATCAGAAACAAACACTTCTCTTATTTATTTACTGAGGTTGCCCTGGGAAAGCAATATATACATGCCATTTCTTGGGCTCTTTTTCCTACGGGCCTACAGAAAAAGGGACTAGGCTGGGTAACTTACTTTTGTCATAAAAAAATGGTTAATTCAAAAAGTGGGCCTCAGACACCTACGCGAAGTATTCCTCCGGATCCTCCTCCCCTGAGGCTGGATCCTCTACGGCATCGTCAGGGACATCAATGGCCATGGGGTCTCAAAACTCATCACCAAGGCCATCAGTAGGGGGCCCGTCGAATCCCCTGATGGGGCCAAAGAGCTCCTCTCCCTGCCTGATAAACCAAGCCTTGAACTGGTGGGGTGTCCACCCAATCAGGCCCTCATCCACCTAGACGGTAGTGACATAGTATTTGTAAATGAAAGGGCGACTTGGAGTAAGTCACGGCGTGACCACGGTGTTTATGCCCATCGGGACATCGAATCGCATTGGAAGGTGCGCCATGCTAAGGTCCTGAAAACGGTTATACAATAACAAGTGAGGTAAAATCTCAGTAAGTTTATAGCATAAACCGCGGATAGGAGACCTACTCACCTCGGGTGCACTCTAAATGTGCAATCTTTCTATCGCCAACAAATCAACAACAGAAGAACACCCATTCGACCATTATCAAGTGCACGATTAGGTCATAGTTCATATGCAATCATTAACAGTTGCAATCACATGCATCCTTACCTTACTCTTGGCATACACAACCTACATGATATAGTTTATTATATGCCTACCTCAATACAACAGATACATCAAACAATCAGAACACATTTCAGGCTTCTCCATGCACCACGCACTCACTCGTGTTCCAATTATTAACAACTTTAGGGGAATTTACTTCCAACACACAAGTTGGTAGTCTACTAGCCTAACCAGGTATCGTCTCACCCCATTGGGCACATTTACGTTTGGATATCTTGCCTGGATGGCATTCTCGAATGAGCATAGGTCTGGCCTTTACCACAACTCACATCCGGACTTCCGCCAGGTATTTCGATAAAATGGACTTTGTCAACCACAGATCCTCCACCAGGTGACGGGCTCTTTTGTATCCATGCAAGCACACCAATTACTCATGCTTATTTCATTATCTTCCACTTTGGTCAATGCAGAAATGATCCATGCTTGCACACGTTAATTCACAGCAAATTTCTATGTGTATGCAATAATATTCTATACGTGGTCACACGAATACAATGCATTTTATACATGGTCATACGAATATGCTGAACATATCAACCTTAATTTATGATTACAGTCCTACAAATTTACTCCATCGAGTACATCTTAAACAATCTCATTCATGCCTCAATTATCAAAAACAATATATATACATATTCGATATATAATCCACATGAGAAAAGTACAAGTAATAATCCACCGAAAATAATCAATTACTAACACAAATAATTAATTATTTACTTCCCGGAAATAATTCTTTAATCCACAAATGTCTAATTAATAAATACCCAACAATAATTAATCAATATCCAAAAATAATTAATTATCCATAACTAATTAATTAATTATCCTCCAAAAATAATTAAATAACTACACAAAAATAATAATTAATTCCGAAAAAAAATATTTATTTATTACCAACCGTAGTACTTTATCCAAACTACAGTTAATTAACCCGACTACAGTTACTTTATTCAACCACGGTTACTTTATCACAACTACAGTTAATTAACCTAACTAGGGTTACTTTATTCAACTGTGGTAAATTAATCTAACCCTAGTTACTCTAACCATCTCCTTAATCAAGGTTAATAACATAGTTTAATACTAAGCAAGATTAAAAAACAATTTAATGCTAATCACCCATTATCAATAGCATAAAACAAGATTAGTCATAAATTAATCACCCCTAATGGAGTTTAATACCCTAATTAAGGATTAGGAAATTAACTCACAGGTTAGTCGGTTTCGACGATACCGGAACAACAATGGCGGTGAGGACAATGAGCGGCTCGTTCGAGGATGACAACGGCCGACGGAAGGCAATCGAAACTCGGCAAACGAAGCTGTTTGTGGTGCTGAACAGAGGAAAACAGTGGCCGGCGGTTCTAGACACGGCCAGCTGCTTCTTGGACAGCGGCTAGCATCAGCTTACAGCAGTAGAAATAGCAGCAAACAGCAAGTAGCAGCAACCGCAGCAATAACAAGCAGCCATAGCAAACAAAAGCAGTAACGGCAGCAACCACCAGCAGAAACAGTAGAAAGCAAAATAGAAAACAAAGGAAATGAGGGGGGAAAGAGAGAAAAACGGAGGGAGTGAGCTGAGGGAGAGGGTGGTCGACTGGGGGAAAGAGAGAGGAGAGAGATATATATTTTTGAGGTGGACAAATTGGTTTTGACTTGCCTAATCAAGGTTAATATTGTCCAAAGGTTTAACCATGATTTGGGGCCACACAAATCAATCTTCTGGAAGCCAAGGGCAAAATGGGAATTTAACTTGTCCCATGAGCCCTTGTGGCCGAAAAGTCCAATGGGCTTTTGGTCGGGCTCACTTCCCATGGCCCAATTTCCTCAACCCGATATCCCTTTTTCCAACTTTTCCGGCCTTACCAGAAAACTTGAGGATTAATGAGGCGATGTCCGTATAATTGTTCGTGAGGTTCTTGCAAATTTGATACCCGAAATTAGATTGAAAATCGAGATTAAAATTTGTCAATTAAGACTCTAGCATGACCTAAACTACCGAACGGCTTTTAGGATTTTCACGCAAAATTGACTCATGGTTGAATATTTTCAATCCACGTTCAGTTCCTTCAATCCCCGGGCAACCCTCGGTTGTCATGTAATCTTGAGGAATCAATTTCTCATCCCAAGTACAAAATCAAAAAGGAAATCGATTTATCGTCGATTATCGTTAGTATTGAGGGCGTGTGGAATCACCCTCAATCCGGTGTCATACTTCTCTATAATCGATTTATTTTTGTTCGTCAATTGATTTGTAAGGGCATAGTATTGTGCATCTTTGATCCTTGTGGTCGATGGGTATATCCTAGGTCAAATTCCCTAACCTTACGTGTATCAATTCCTAATTATCCTTCTGAATAGTTAGTTACCTTTGAGTGATCAATTCAAAGTAGCCGTGACTAACAGTGCATTGAAAGATAGCCCTTTTTATGTGCATATTGATCAAGTTTATGTCTGAAGTTCAAATCGGAGCTCTCTATGCTAGCTGAATAAGAGCCGAACCAACAAAAAATATTTGGTCCTTAGCACTAAGTTTGCGAGTGTACCTATGAGTGTCAGTACATTTGATCTTAAGTAACGTGTACTTGTTGATGTGTTTGACGTGGGGAAAGTGAAGGAGATACCCAAATGAAATATGCTTGCATCAAGAATCAGTACTGATTAATACACAATTTATTTCCAGATTCTTCTTATTCTAACTCCTGTGACGCTGTTAAGTTGGGCGCATCTGATCTTTCCTGATCTGGTAACTAGCTAGGACTAGCAAACTGCTTCATTTGGTAAATTCGATTGTAATATTATTAAAATCAATTCAATAATTGGAAGTTGGAGATGTAAGCTTGCTGTGGAAATCTTCTGTTGCCTTGATGAGAGAGAAGGGGAGGGGGGTGGGAGGGGGTTCTTGATTGATGAAGAACCTGACAAGCAAAGTTTGTCCTAATATCATGACACAAATTTATTAAGTTGTTGATCAAGCACATAGCATTTCTTCCATTAGATGAGACTACTATGTCTAGAGTTTGTCACAAATATTATTTTTTTTACATTTTTTGCCCAATGATATTCTGCGATTTTATAGGTCTTTTCGAGCCATATGAGATAAAAACTGGAAAAAAAACAATGCAAGTGCCAAAACTTGGTACCGGAGGATACTTAAGTGTCAAAAGTTATAAAATATATATTTAAGTGACAAAAGTTACGAAAGGTATGCTCAAGCGTCACTTTTTTTGAAAACTATGACATTTAAATGTCAAGTCCAGCGAACGATGTCAAAAATTTTGACATGGCTTATTTTTATAATATAACTCGCCTACATGACTCGTTAGAAAGCCGAGTCAGCAAAGACTCAACCAAAATAACATTGTTTTGGCACTGATGTGGATTTTGATATAAATATTAATTAAATAATAAAAAGATAAATTTTAAAAAAAAAAAAAAGATGAGAAATGGGCAAGGGCTGCACACCCCTCACCTGTTCACCTTTTTTTTTTAAATCAATTTTTGGGATTTTCTATTTGATATGGCAATTTTTTTAAAATCCCATGTGAACAATTTTTATTTAAAAAATTGCCACATGGATAACTTTTTTAAAAGAATTGCCATGTCAGCAAATAAAGACGCCAGAATATGCCACATATGCATTTTCGCCGCATTTTTTTGCCATTGATACTTAACCGATCTAATTTGCTCTAATTTTGACATTTAAGTGTTTTCGTGTGCCAAGTTATGGCACTCCAAGTGTCTAGCACTTGATAAAAACTCATCTCATCTCTTCATGATTAGTGCTTCTCCCTTCTCCCTTTGTATGGTCTACTCAAACGTCTGGTAGTGACAATTCTTGACAAGTTACAAGAGACTGTGATGATATGATATGAATTGCCACCCTTAGATATTTCCTAAGCCGATCTCTTGGTCGCCCCGCTTACCCTTTTGCCACCGAAAATAGTTCAAACCGTTTATATGAAGAGAAAGTGTAGCTCAGGAATGAGTGAATTAAACATTGTAGCCAATCTCGCCACTCAAGTTGAGCAGCTTTAATTTCTTTGGACACTTAAATAGTTTTAATTGCTAACCAGAAGTTACCTTGGTTGCATATAGGGGCGAGCAACAACTCGAGAACCGATACAAAGCTGCCTTACGGGGCCTGTTCCAAGTGATTCATAAGGGGAATGGTTCAGTTCCCACTTCCAAAAATGAAGAATCGGCCTTACAAATTCAGTTCCTAATTGTTTGCCTTCAATCTGTCAGTTAGATCCATAAACTTGGAACCTAGAACCGAATCAGTTACCCTTAACTGTAAATAAGTTCTTGTACTCTTTTTCTATGATAAAAACTACTTGTTGAAATTAAATATGTTTGATTCCAAGGTCAACATGATCAGTTTACTAGTTCCAAAAACTAGGAGTCAACCCTATATTTGGCACCTACCCACATTTGAATAGATTACCAGTCTTATAATCAGGGGTGAGCAACCAAGCCAATTCAATTTTAGAATCGGCTTGAACCTTCCTTACCCAACTACTTCAATGTCGATTTGTTGGGGGAAACAAGGAATTAACCTTGACTAGCTTGGTTTTTGGTTCTACCTAGTAATTGGCACCTAAAATTTGCAAGGTCGATTCCTGGGTAGAACCTTGAGTCGAGGAATCAAACTGGTTTACCTCTAGTCCTAAGTAAGTCCTTTCACTTTTTTTAAACAAAAAACAAAAAATATTTGTAAAAGTTGAGTATGTTTGACATATTATCCTCGAGCAGAAAGAATTGTGTTCATGTTGAAATATGCATAGTGGATATATAATAAACTAAAAATAAAGAGAGAGATAAAAAAGCCATGGCTGGTTTCTAGAGTATCAGGGTCGGTGCCCAACTTTCAAACCCACCCACTCTAAAATGATCACCTGTCTTGTATTGCCAAGCAAGCTTTCCTGATAATTGTCATTAGGGTTATCCTAGTTTTCTTGCATTTCATCTCTTTCTGAATCCCTAAGAACTCATTGTTTCTTTTCTTTCGAACATGAAAAGCCTTTTATGAATGGGACAATGCCTTATGATCCAGTCCGATGCTTTATTTGCACCAAATGTTATATATATATTCAGATATTTTTTTAAAATCTTAGGAAATGTCGAACAATTAAATAAAAAATTACTTTAGAATGGACAATCCGTTCAGCTTTTTCCTAAAGACTTGCAGACCTAGGGATCAATCTAAATGTAATATAAATAATTAAACAATCAGGTAGAATGGAGTTTTGTAATCGAGCCACATTGTCCCAAAGCTCAATATCCTTTCACTTTCCTTAACATTGATGTTCACAACAAATTAAAACGTGGTTCATGCAACATATAAAGAAGTTTTTAATAATATATTAGGTAAAAAGAGATTAAAATGGGTTCAAGTAACATATAAAGAGGTCACTAGCTATAGATACGAAAATAAAGTAAAAGGGCTTTGTATAAATATAAAGAGGTTGTTGGTAATTAATTATATATGTGGCAAATAAAAGCGCGAATGATAACAATTTTATTTCTCTGTTTTTTAACTTTTTATTTGTAGGAATGAGTTTGAAATAGAAATCTGTTTGGTAACATAGTTTCATTTTTTTTTTTTGGATAAATTTTTAGCTCAAAAATTGATTTGGAACATAAATGAGAATTAGAATGCTTTTATTAAGAAATAAAAATAAAAACATTTTTTATCGTTCACCCTTGCCATTGCTCTTGGATTGCCACCGCCGCTCTTCTTCTGCTCACTGCCTACCATCAGTTGCCCCCTCTGCCCATTGATCGCTGCCATCGCCCTTCACCTACTGCTTAGAAATTTTACGGCCTATCAAATGAATTTTTATTTCAAGGATAGAAATTTTGTGTCATTAAATACATATCTCTATTTAGAAACTCGTCCGAGAAATAAAAATAGAAAAATTTGTTTTTGGCAAGAACTTATTTTCGAGAACAAAATGGTTATCATTCATTCGCACCCGAAGTAAATACTTGTTATATGTTTCAGTAATAACATAGATACAAACCAATAAAAATATGAAAATTTTAAATGCAGATGAAGGAGAAATACACATTCCTAACTCTTATGTATTGACTTGAAAAATTGAAGCAAGCAATTGTTGGAGAAAACTCCCAATTGATTTTGGAGTTGACAAAACTATTCAGAACTATACCTATCCTAATATATAATTCTTCATGTGTTTGAAAACAAGTACTAAGCCTAAATGA
Organism: Corymbia calophylla; assembly: GCA_014182845.1. Taxonomy (NCBI): domain Eukaryota; kingdom Viridiplantae; phylum Streptophyta; class Magnoliopsida; order Myrtales; family Myrtaceae; genus Corymbia; species Corymbia calophylla. Next base: position 1,212,925 of record CM024701.1, on the reverse strand, counting down.
ATGATTTATTAGATTATATTATTTGGACTTAGACGAGGAATCACTTGTCTAGTCTTGCGGTGCACTCACTCCCTTTACAAGAATGAAATAAGGCCCCAGCTCAACTCGAGACCAAGACTCCTTACAACTGACATGCCATAAGTGATCTAGATAGAGATATATAGATTTGAATTATATATTCCAAAACTCGATATTTTCAAGATCTATATCTCTAGCGACTAGTAATCACAACTGAATTTCATGCCTAAAATATATTTGGTTCTATCAATCTATAATTGATAATCAAATTCTATGACAAGTTCTTTCTTTATCGAAGAGACTCAATTATGGAAACCTAAAATCTAATTATATGGATGACTAGATTCATCACGGAGACTTAGTCATGTCTCTCAAACGGCTACAGAATCCTAGAAAGAAAAATCTGTTCAATGGGATAAGGTTGGAAAATTTATGTCTGGAGATTTCCAACGGCTAGAGGAGAAGGAGGAATATTTAAGGAGACGGAGATGCTATAGAGAATAAGACATGACCCAAAGTTTGAAATTCCAAGGTGGAGTGCTATTCGAAATTCCAAGGTGGAGTGCTATTCGAAATTCCTACTTGTCTTCTTTGAGCTCTAAATTGTGAGAACAAAGTGAGGAAAACACGATTGAGTGGTTAAGTGAATTGTGAGAATCATTCACAAAGCATTACTCATATTGTAATTACTTCTTGATCATATAGTGGAATCCAACCTGTTAGCTTTTAGCATGGAAGAATGGACATAATCTTAATTTAGGTCAAACCACTATAAAGTTCATGTGCAATTTCTCTTATCCTTTAATCTCTATTGCATTTTATTTACTGCACATCGTCCGAACACTTCAGATTTCTGAATCAAGCATGAACAATTTTTTTCTGTCTATTATTATCCAGAGTTTTGTTCGTGAAACCATTTTATTCCGTAAAATTTTTAATTTTCCTAGAATCACCTATTCACCTCCTCTAGGTTAATTGTCCTAGAATCACCTATTCACACCCTCTAGGTGATTCATACTACCTATCTCAATAATTACTTAATGACAATGGTGCATGATAAAAAGAGATAAAAACTGATTGATATAGATCTCTATTTCATGCTTACTTAATTATATGTATTCACTAATAAAAAAAAAACAAACTAATTGATAATACAAAATGTTATGCATATCATGTTAATTTGTGTGTGACTTCGTGAGTTTGAGAAAACTACCAAATTAGACCTAAGTGTCTTTTAGTGAATAGCAATTCAACCGAATCCTTTCAGTTTTAACCAAAGTAGTTCTAAATTTTTATAATGCCAATTTTAGCTCGAAAATGTTTCCACAATGAATTAACTATCGCTAGCCTTTCCACGTGACACACCAGCAACTTAGCATGGATAAATTTCATCGAAACACCATCATTTTGAAAAAAGAAGTATAAACTTTTTGAACTTTTTCCTTTCCTTTTCTCACTGTTCAGCATCTCCAACCTCCTGTTCATTTCCAACCTACGGCGTGCCATGGAGAGAAAATCACAGCAGAAGCTCGGATTGCTCGTCAGGACCTTCGAGCCCAACGCTTTCAGCAGCCTCTGACAGGTTGACCCTCGCCGAGCTCGAGGCCTTCGTCGGTTTGGCTAATCGTTCCTTCTCGATAGGTTTGGATTCAGAGGTTTGTGTCTGGAATAAAAAAAGATACTATAGATCTTCCATCTTGCATTCCGAACACCATGTTCCGGGGAACCAGACTGGACCAATGATTTTCGATCCAGTTCCTAGTTCTGGGGGAGAACCGGATTGGACCGGACCGACTATTTTTATTGAAAAATATTTTTTTTAATTTCTTAAAAAATGCAATAAACACTAAAGTAATAATAATTCTAGTATTTTTTAAAAAAAAATTAAATTTTGTTTTGCTAAGTGGTCGGTTCCATTGGACCAAACCGGACCAGTCGGTCCGATCTGGTTCCCGATTCTAGGACCGTCCGGTCTTGTCCCCGGTCCCAAAAAATAGGAACTGGTCTTTCTAGTCTGGTTCCCGGTTCCACGTTAAAACTAGATCGGATCACGAACCGATCACCCCCTAATGCTTACGCTGTGAAGGAGATGCACAATAACTAAAGGAAAATAAAGAAAATAGGAAAAAAGAAAGAACATAAGAAGAAAAAAATAAAAAATTTAAGCAAAATCGTGCCTTTTTTAGAAAATTTGATTGAGGTTTTATCGCCGGCCGCATGACATATAGGTCGGCTGGTGATACCTGAGTGTTACGTCAACAATTTGTTTAAGATTGCATTGACAAAATTGAACATTTTATAACTGAATGATTATTGATATAATAAATTTAGATTTAATTAGTAATTTTCCTTGTGAAGTGGCAACGTAGATGACGTTTTATTATTTGGTGAGTCTCCATCAGTACTTTTCGTCACATGGCATGGGAGATGGCATGACGCATGTTGATCTCTCCAATTTTTAGCAAATGTTAGTGCATTGCTCGTTGAAATTTCAAAGTCTTCCTTCCCCACTCCGTTAACCATCGCCATCTCTTCATCTCTCACTTCACTATGCAAATGTTCTTCTCGAGACCCTTTAATTATCTTGAGTCTCAAGAGTCTGCGCTTGCTCTGCTTCAAGAAATATCCCAGCCTCTCTCTACATATCGATTGTTTCATTCGTTCTTGACATCTCTGTGCTAAAGGAACGTTGGACAGAGACCAGCACGAGCTGCAGTTCCTTGGGTTCCTCGGCGTCTACAGAGAGACCTCCAAGATCATCCTCAAATGGAGGAGGATCTTCGCCCAGATCACGCTCGCGCTCATCCTCCCTCTCTGCGTCGTCTTCCTCACCCACTCCGCGGGCCACACCATGCTCAAGAAGGAGTGGGTCGCTTTCTGCCTCTTCAAGCTCGGCTACTTCATCTTCGTCTTCATCTCCTCTCTGCTTTCGACCTTGGCTGTCGTCCACACGGTGGCCTGCATTTACGTTGCCAAGCAGATCACTTTCAAGAATATCATTAGCGTCGTGCCCAGAGTGTGGAAGAGGCTCATGGTCACTTTCCTCTGGAGTTTCGCAACCCATGCGCTTTTGATCGCATGGGTTGTCATCGTGAGGATATTTCTACTTGGCCCTCGACCTGGGATTGCCATCTTGGTGATTCTCCTGATCTTGTACGTTATCGTATTTGTTTACATCACCATGATTTGGCAATTGGCGAGTGTGATTTCGGTTCTTGAAGATGTGTATGGATGGAAGGCGATGGATAAGAGCAAGAGGCTGATAAAAGGCAAGATGGGTATGTCGTGAAAGAACATAAGTGTTTGATTATTGATCTCAACGTGCAATTGTTGAGATAACTTCCATTATATATATAGATATTACAAATGATATATTTTGTATGGAAACAAAATAACAATGGAAAATAATAAAGAAAGAGATTACAATATTACAAAAGTTATCAATCCTTTAATTCCGGCATCTCCAAGGATCAGCAGATTGATTTTGACATCTCCGATTGATTCTGACATCTCTGATTGATTCAGATCCTTCGATATCTCTAGATCCTTTTTCCTTGATTGCTAAATCAGTGCCTTTACTCCCCCTCAAATTGGGAGTTGGAGAATCCCAAATACCCAATTTGCGACATAAGTTTCCAAAAGCTTTTCTAGACAGTGGTTTCGTAAATAGATCCGCAATTTGATGCACAGACGGAACATACTTAGTCACAAGTGTTCCAAGAGCCACTTTTTCTCGCACATAATGATAATCTAATTCAATATGTTTAGTTCTTGCATGGAACACTGGATTAACTGACATATAAAGTGCACTGATATTATCACAAAATAATATTGGTGGATTGGAGAGATGAATACCCAAATCTCGTATGTCAAAAACTATTCTTTCGGAAGGGCACGGACAAAAGACCAACAACCCCTTCTCTCTCTCTTGACTGAGGTCGTCGTCACTGTAGCTCCGGTTCTGTTTTTTGCTCAGGCCGGCCACCTCCGGCGCCGGAGGAAGCTGATTCTTGGAGAAGGAGCTGAGGAGTTGCTGTTCTCCAGAACCCCTTTGGTCTCTGACCCGGTAAGGCCTTCTCTCTGCGTTTGAGCTGCACGATGCTAGGGTTTACTCTGTCCTGGTAGCTACTTCCCCTGTTTCGTCCATGGATAAGGAATTTCCAGCGATTAATGCTCAATCTGGTCTGGGAGGAGGTCGCAACCGTAGCCGGAGCAGGGCTCCGGCAGGGCGCAACCTCTCCCGTGGAAGAACTGGATTTAGCGACCGCTCTGTCATGGGGGGACCGAATATTGATGCTGGTCCTTCCTCTGTTGCTGCAATACAGAATGTTGTTAATCAAGGGTTGACTTCTAGTGTTGCTGGTTCTGTGTGTGGGGGGTCTAACGGTGACATTGCTGGTGCTAAGAGGATTCCAACTAGGAGTCTGAATGTTAACTTTGCTGGTTCGGTGGTTGGGGGGACTGAAAATGCTGGTTCGGTGATTGAAAATCATGGGTTGGCTGATAGGATCTCGACTGGTGTTGCTGGTTCTGGTTCTATGTTTGTGGGTTCGCATGTTGAAAACGCTGGTGCTGTTAGAAACTCGACTAGGCTGACTTCTGGTGTTGCTGGTTCTGCGGTTGGGGGGCCACACGTTGCTGGTTCTGCTAGGAATTTAGCTAGGAGACTAAATGGTGACAATGCTGGTTCGTTGAGTGGGGGGTCTGGCATTGCTGGTGTGGACAATGCAGCTGTTAGGCCTGATTTTCCTCCCCGCTGCAACAAACCGTCCCCCTCTCGCTACAAGGCGGCAATGAAACCAGCCCACGCACCCCCGCTCCCGGGCAAACATAGCTAGAGCTGCGGCTCAAGGGTACTCCCTTACATATTATCCCCTTAATTCAGCTGCAAATAATGTTGTTAATTGCTCTGAAGAGGACTTGGAGGCTGCTGATCCCCTATGGAAAGAATGCCTTGTTGGTTACTTTGTTGGGAAAAAACTCCCATTTAAGCTTGTTGAGACAGCACTTAAACAAACACCCGTGGGGTCATAGACTCGTTCGAGGTGAAAGCAAATGACCAGGGGTTCTACTTCTTTCATATCCCTGGACACGGAGTTTAGACATAAGATCATTGAAGGAGGACCACCGACGGTGGCACGTGTGCCTCTCATTCTCCAAGAATGGCACCCTATGCTTGAGCTGAAAAAGGGGAGCACTCCTCGGTCCCGCTTTGGATAAGATCAAGAATCTCCCCTATGGGCTTTGGTCATCTCGGGGACTTAGTAAAGTGGCTAGTGCTGTGGGTAAACCGCTTTATGTAGACCAACGTACAGAGCAACTAAAAATGATCTCCTTTGCTAGAGTCTACGTTGAGCTAAATGCTTCCAAACCTTGCTGTGATTCCATCAATGTTCTCCTAAATGGGGCTACTCGCATTGTGGAAGTTGAATATGAATGGAAGCCTATTTCATGCCAAACTTGTGGAGTGTTTGGCCATAGATGCCCACCTCCAACCCCCCGTCCCCTCGGTCTATGCAAGCAACTCAACCTGGAGTGCAGGCTTCTCAACCTCCTACGGTGACAGATGACTAGCTCAACCACTTGGCCTCCTCTAGGCTAGATCTGGTGCCTGAACCAGCTCCTAGAGAGGAATGGCAGCAAGTCAGGAGAAGAGCTGGTAAGGAAAGCTTCCAACTAGCTCTAGTGAGGCCAACCCCAACCACACCTTCAGCATCACTCCTACAGGAACGAGCCCTGAAGACTGTGATCCCCCCTGCAGAACCAGACCTTCCCATGACCTTTGACTCAGACGATGATCTTGATGAGGAACCCGGTGCTGCTTTATGCCCTGTTCAGGCCCTGGAAGGTGCTGCAAGCCCCCAAAGATTGCTGCTTGAGGTTGACTTATCAGCTAGCTCTGACCAGGCACTGGTGCAAACAACAGAGACGGAGCGTATGGTGCGTGTTGCTTCCCCCTTGGCCCTGAAGCATGCTGAGCATGCTGATTCACCCCCACCGGAGCACGAGCTGCTGAGGTCTGCTGGTCCCCCTCATCAAGGGTCTGCCCCGCCAGTTCCTGCCCCTGAAGAGAAGAATATGAAGCTGCTGGAGAGTGCTATTCCCCCCCCCCCCCACAGGACGGTTTGCCACCTGGTTCTCCCCCTAATGTTCAGAGGCTGAAGTTGGCCAGCTCACAGGAACAACTCTCGGCTTCTCCCTCGGTAAAAACTAAGCCTTCTACCAGTAAAAGGCGACCCAAAAGGAGGTAGTCTTTTGTCCTTTGGCATTACCTCATGTTTTTTGGATGTTGGAACATAAGGGGTCTCATGAACCCCATCAAACAAGCGAGGTTAGACAGGTTTGTGCGTCTTAATAATATTTGCTGTTGCGTCGGTTTCTACATCGGAAACTAAAGTCCCAGTGACTCTTTTGGTACTATTTCTTCGGTCTATTCCCCGGATGGCTATGGTTGGCAAACTATGAGCACTCCTTTCGGGCGTATATGGATTGGTTGGAACCCACTTCTAGTGGAATTCAATCTTCTATTTTGTTCCGTCGATCATTCATGGAGACATAAAAATTTTGAATTCGGGTTCCGTTTTTACTTTCTCCGTGGTTTATGGGGAGCACACCTTCGTGACTCGAAGGCCCCTTTGGCAGGACCTTATTAGATTGAGCTCTATCCTCAAGGAAAGTGCATGGATTGTTGCCGGTGACTTCAATGCCATCCGGGATTCCTCGGATCGAATAGGGAGCCCTGACATATGGATCCCCGCTTTCGATGAATTCAAGGATTGTTTGGATCAAGCTGAACTGATTGACCTACACTATGTGGGATTTCGTTTTACATGGTCTACATCATCGGGTGCTCGCAGAAAGCAAAGGAAAATTGATCGTGTACTAGTTAATAACTGCTGGTGTATGTCTTACTCATTCTCAGAAGCTTCTTTTCTAGCTCCGGGTCTTTCGGATCATACACCAATAGTTGTAAAAGTTCTCCCGCCTGTTTCTCGCCGGGTTCCTTTCAAATTTTTTAACCTGTGGATGAGTCACCCGGATTTCTCCATGCATTTGATGCAGGCTTGGGATACTCAAGTTTTAGGCTCTCCTATATTTAAACTTTACATCCGTCTCAAGACTTTGAAGAGCCGCCTTAAATGCTTGAACATAGATGCTTACTCGGACATTTCTATGAGAGTGTCGGCTGCAAAAAGGGCTCTCTGGACTACCCAAGAGGCACTCCACCAAGACCCGCAAAATAGCCTCTTGGCAAAAGATGAACACTCTCAAATTAAAGAGTACCATGATCTCCGTTCCCTTGAGGAGTCCTTTTTCAGACAAAAGTCTAGAATTCGCTGGCTTAAGGAAGGAGACCATAATACTAAGTTCTTTCACCATTCGGTAAACCACAGGCACCTCCGTAATCGGATCATGTCAGTCATGGACAGCACCGGTCAAATGGTCTCTGACCAGGTGGATGTACAACGTATTTTTGTCTCTTATTTCCAAGACATCCTCGCTCCGGCTGCCATGTCTATGGGGCCGTCCACTCAGGAGATTCTTGAGGTCATTCAATCCCCTCTCGGGCCTGACCAAATCAATCTTCTTTCCCAGCCATTCCTCCCATCGGAAGTACGTGATGCTATGTTCTCCATTAATGGAAATAAGGCTCCTGGTCCGAATGGCTACAACGCGGACTTCTTCAAGAAGAATTGGGATGTGGTGGGCCCTTCAGTCACCGAAGCGGTTATGGATTTCCTTCAATCAAGCTGTCTACTTAAAGAAGTCAATAATACCATCATTGCCTTGGTGCCTAAAGTCCCCAATGCATCATCGGTCTCTGACTACCGACCTATCGCATGTTGTAACACAATATACAAATGTATTACTAAGATTCTCTCTTCTAGAATTGCAGCGCTTCTTCCCGGAATTATCGGTCCGGTCCAAACCGCTTTTGTGAAAGGAAGGCGAATCGGTGACAACATCCTACTTGCCCAAGAACTTTTCGGTGGGTTTCACAACAAGCCCCACATTCCAAAATGTGCGATCAAGGTAGACTTCGGAAAGCATATGATACCTTGGGTGGACTTCTTAGAGAACACCCTCCCGGCGTTTGGGTTTCCTAACAATCTTACAAGACGATCATGGTATGTGTTCGTACCCCTAAGTTTTCCATCTCTATCAATGGCGAACTCCATGGTTTTTTTTCCCAAAGGAAGAGGTATTCGACAAGGAGATCCTATGTCCCCATATCTCTTCACCTTGGTTATGGAGGTCTTTACTAGGATCCTTGACTCTCAAACTCGGCACCCGGATTTCCGATATTATTGGCGGTGCAGGGCCACGCGGCTATCCCATCTATTCTTTGCGGATGATGTCTTTATTTTCAGTCAAGCGAACCTTGCTTCCATATCCCGTATCAAGGACGGGCTCACTTTGTTTTCCTCATGGAGTGGCTTAATTCCAAATTCTGACAAGAGCGAAGTATTTATCTCTGGTGGCACTGACACACTTAGGGATCGAGATCATACAAACTCTTGGCTTCTCCCCGGCTCGCTTCCGGTGCGTTATTTGGGCGTGCCTATCATCACCTCTCGGTTGAACAAAGTGGATTGCAATGCTCTCGTATGCCATCTCACTACTAGAGTCCACTCTTGGACACACCGATTTCTCTCGTTTGCAGGGCGATTTCAACTTATTAAGTCAGTTTTGCATGCCATCCAAGCTTATTGGGCTTCCATATTCTGGCTTCCAGCATCGGTGGTGGACAAGATAGAGCAAATCAGAGACGGTTTCTCGGAAAGGACCATCCATGGGACCGGGAGGTGCAAAAGTGGCTTGGGCCGATGTTTGCCTTCCCACCTCGGAAGGAGGACTTGGCTTGAGAAGAATTAGAGACAGTAATAAAGCGGCTATGGCTAAACACATCTGGCTTCTATTCACCGATAAAGAATCATTATGGTGTAAATGGATCCATGCCACTTACCTCAAAAGACAAAATTTTTGGATTTCCTCTGTCCCAACCCATTGCTCTTGGGCCTGGCGGAAGATCCTTGCGCTAAGGAAAGAATTCCAACCCCACTTTAGATGGAAGATAGGAGATGGTGCTCATACATCTTTGTGGTTTGACCCTTGGCTTGAGGTTGGACCCCTTAACTTGATCTTCTCTGACAATTATATTTACCAATCAGACCTCCTCAGGCAGGCAAAGGTCAGGGACTTATATTCACCGGATGGGCTCCAAATCCTGCAAGACTTGACTCTGTGGCAAATATCGGTTCCCCCACTTTTGCATGATCCGGACACCTTCAGTTGGGTGGAGGATCCATCTGGAAAATTCTCGATGGCCTCAGCTTGGGCTACTATTCGCGAAAAAGCCAACCCGGTCTCCTGGTCTTCTTTTGTTTGGAATAAGACCTTGGCTCCTAGACACCAATTCCTTCTGTGGCTAATTTCCAAGAACCGTCTTCCAACCGAGGTCCTTCTCATGTCCTATGGCAGAATACCCTCCTCGGTTTGCGCTTTCTGCAACACTAGGCCTGACTCTGTCAACCACTTGTTTTTTGAATGCCACGTCCCTAATTCCCTTGCCAACTTTTGGGCCGCAAAATGCAATCTCCCTTGGACTAATTCGGCATGGCCAGACAACCTCTTTTGGGTTAGTAATGTTCTTTCTGGCAAGGGGTTCTACTGTGAGATAGCTCGGTTTTCATTTGGCGCTCTCTGCTATATCATTTGGAAAGCCAGGAATGACACCATATTCCGTGGCCGGAGCTTTCAAATTCCTTCCATGAAGTTACTATTATTCAAGGCGGTCAAGGACAAGGCCCCGGCTTTCAAAAGGGTTGAAGACAACCCTAGGAACGAGGAGAATGCAGCGCTGTTGGGGGGATAGACCCTCGCATTTTTGACATAGAGCTGCCCTTGGTGCGGACTTAGGACCGCTTGGGACCCTTTGGTCCTCCTTTTATCTCGTATGTTTGTACATGTTTTGTTCAACCCGTGATCGTGGTACCCGGTCACTCCAACGACATGTTGTCTAGTTGAGTGCCTGTTGGTGCCGTCCTCACCCCTGTTGTACATTTTGTTGGTCTTTAATTTATAATCTTACCTTACCAAAAATAAAAAAAATAAAAAATACCCAAATCTCGCAAAAGGAATGATATCCATGTAATCTCTGCAGCCGTTGATGCCATTGCATGATACTCTGCCTCAGCACTAGATCGAGCTATTGTTCGTTGCTTCTTAGCACTCCATGATATACAATTGCTTCCTAAGGAGGTACAAAATCCAGTAGTTGATCGTCAAGTCAAGCGACAACCTGCCCAATCTGCATCACAAAAGGCATACAAATCCAATGTTGACTTGGACAAGATTTTCATACCTCGATTTGTTGTGCCTTTGACATAACGAAAAATGCGCTTTACAATTTGAAAATGACTCATGGTAGGTTGATGCATGAATTGACAAACAAAATTGACTGCATATGAAATATCCGGCCTTGTAATAGTGAGATATTGAAGAGCTCCGATGATACTTCAATATAATGTAGGATCCGAAAATAATCTTGCATCCATATTAGAATAAGAACTAGCAGCCATAGGAGTGGAAATTGGCTTGCAGCCCTCTATTTGTGCACGTTTAAGGATTGACAAAGCATATTGTTGTTGGCACAAATAAAGACCCCCGGAGAACATCCTAACCTCCACTCCGAGAAAATAATGTAACGGACCCATATCCTTCATTGCGAATTCATTGCTTAATGTAGAGATGAACTCATTAAGCAATTTTGGATCATCACCTGTAACAATCATGTCATCTACATATAAAAGTAGAGCTAAAATACCACCATATGATTTTCTAATAAACAAAGAAGGATCCACAATGCTGCAAAAGAAACCAGATGCCCAAAGAAATGAGCTAAAGCGATCAAACCATGCTCTTGGTGCTTGCTTAAGGCCATACAAAGCTCTCTCCAATTTGCAAACATAAGACGGATGATTTTTGTCCTCAAAACCTAGCGATTGCTCCATATAAACAGGTTATGATAGAAAACCATGTAAGAAGGCATTTTTCACGTCTAATTGTTTGATAGGCCAACCTTTAATAGTAGCTATGGTGAGGACTGTTCTTATACTTCCTGGTCGAACAACTGGCGAGAAAGTCTCCGAAAGTCTACTCCCGCTACTTGAGTATATCCCTTGGCGACCAATCTTGCTTTTAATCTTTCTAATGTACCATCAGCCTTTAACTTAGACTTAAAAACCCGTTTACATCCCACAATATTAGTATTTGAAGGACGTGGGACAAGAGTCCAAGTTTTATTCTGATGCAATGCCTCGAGTTCCTCTTTCATTGCCACCGACCACCCTGGATGTTTCAAAGCAGAACGTACATTATGTGGCTCCTTCGGTATAGAATCCATCATATGTAGATTGGCATATTTTGGATTAGGCTTCACAATACCAGCACGTGCTCATGTAATCATTGAATGATTTGGAGTGGGTGAACATACTATTGAAGAATCAGTAAGGGCATCCATAGAGGAATCTTCATTTGCTAAATTGCATGGAGAATTAATTGGAGCACTTGATGAGTCACCAATTTCAACATGATTTTCATGAACATGTGATTCACCTCCATCAACGTTATCTTCATGAGAAGTATCATGAGTAGCAGAATTTAATAAGTCATCATGCGGTTGATCAGAAAACGCACCTTGTTGCAAATATAAAGGTGAAAATTCCGATTCTGACGCTGTCGTGTCTTGATTTGGCCAACTTATAAATTCAGATATCCCTGCTTTATCACTTTGATCCTGAAATAATGAGTTGGGTACAAGATAGGGAAATATATTCTCATAAAAAACGACATGTCGTGAAATATAGATTCAACCAGTTGGAGGATAAAGACATCGATATCCCTTATGACGATCACTATAACCGAAAAAAACACATGGCACGATCGAGCATCGAACTTATTTTTGGTGTAATCCCTAAGATAAGGGAAGTATCTGCAACCAAAAATTCGCAAAGAATTATAATATGGTTTTCTGCCAAATAAGAGTTCATATGGTGATTTCATGCCCAACACCCTTGTAGGAAGCCGATTCAAGAGAAAAACTGATGTTTGAAAGGCTTCGACCCAGAATTTTTAGGAATTCCACTTTGATGAAGCATAGTCAAGCCAATTTCACATATGTGCCTATGTTTTCGCTCGGCAACTCCATTATGCTCCGGAGTATTCGGGCAAGATACTTGATTAATAACGCCATTCTTTTGCAAATGAAGTATGAAATCCGCTCGATTGAACTCTCCTCCTCCATCGATTGAAAGATTTTAATATACCCTCCAAATTGTCTTTCCAAGTATTTCTCAAAATTGAGAAAACATGCAAAAAAGTCAGATTTTTGCCGTAATGGAAATAACCAAGTATATTGCGTATAATCATCCACAAAACAAACATAATACTGAAACCTTTGAAATGAGATTATCGAAGCTTTTCCCCACAAATCACAATGTATCTTTTCAAAAGGCTTAGTAGTATTAGATTTGGAAGGCAAAAAAGGAAGTTTAGATGCTTGACCCATTTGACAACTACTACGTATTGTAGTAGTTTTATTCCAACAAGAACAATAATATCGCCTTTATTTTGCAGATGATGAATTGTCGTCGATTGTGGATGTCCCAATCTTTGATGCCAAGTACTTTCATCAGCTTTCCTGAATCGATTTGAAAATAGTACTTCTTTTGGTGCCTTCAAGGTATATAGATTACCTTCACGGTTTCCAACTGTTAGAACATTTCCCGTTTTCCTGTCCTTTATCACAAAACCAGCGGTAGAAAACTCAAAATTCAAAGGATAGTCAGTTGTAAATTGGCTCATTGATAATAAATTCTTTTTCATTTGAGGAACAAGTAGAACATTTTTTAAGTCAATGCTCTTTTGACCCAAATTGATATGAGCATCACCAATATGGGAAATTTTAAGCGAATCACCATTACCAACCATTAACACTATCTTTCCCAATATATGGTCGTAAGTTGAAAAGATTACCTTCACTTCCGGTCATGTGATTTGAAGCTCCAGTATCAGTGAACCATTCTGAATCTTGATTATCTCCAATAGTAAGTGCAGCAAATGCCTTTGGCACATCAGATGGAAGGAAAGATTGATTAAACCGATTAAAGCAATCTAAAGCGGTATGTCCTTGCTTGTTACAAATTTGACAGAAACAACTTTGTCTCTTCCTTTCACAAGTTTCTCGGTCTTGCTTTGATTGAATTGTGGCTTGTGACCCCGCAAATGCATAAAATCAGCCCGAGAATTTTTCATTCTCGACCATTGTGAGAAAACCCTCTTCCATGTGAAGAAAAATAATTGTTATTGTAATGTTGGAATTGTTTTCCCTTTTTGCTGCTCTTAATATTACTTCTTTAACCAAAGAAAGCCGTCCCATGTTGAATTGCATGGGAACTTTTATTTGTGAGGCGACTCTCAAAGCTTTGCGGTTGAGAAATCAAGTCGAGAACACCGGCATTGGAGGCTTCAACATGGAGGTTGTGAATGAATCATATTGATCACCTAAGCCATTCAAAACAAAGAGGCCCTTCTTCTTGTCCTCTAGAGGACATCCAATAGCAGATAACTCATTAAAATATTTTTGAAAAGCACCAAGATATTTGTGAAGAGAAGAGAAATTATCTCTATAACATTTTTGGATTTGCAGAAAAATTGAAACTTCACGTTCCTCGGATACCTTGGCAAAAATATTTTGTAAACTTAACCACACCTCAGCAGATGTCTTCAAGTCTACTACTTGAGCAAGAACTTCTTCTAAAAGCGTTGCAATGATCCATCCCCGCAGAAGGCGATCTGACCTTCTCCATTGTAAAAACTCTGGATTTGTCACTTCCTTTGAGGCACTAACTTCTTTTCCTGCCTCAGAGGGGGGTGACTATTGTTGGATTTGGCATCTGGTATTCACCATCAATGAAACCTACCAGATCTTGACTTTCAATTAGTGCAAGCATCTGGGCTCTCCAACAAGAATAATTTGTCTGTGTCAATTTCAGTGACACAAAATTGCTAATGTTTAGAGATGAAGGGTATGGGTATTTAGGATTGGTGGAAGCCATGGCTAATGATCAATTTCTATCAAAGAAATAAGCTATGATACCATGAAAGAACAGAAGTGTTTGATTATTGATCTTAACGTGCAATTGTTGAGATAACTTCCATTATATATATAGATATTACAAATGATACATTTTGTATGGAAACAAAATAACAATGGAAAATAATAAAGAAAGAGATTACAATATTACAAAAGTTATCAATCCTTTAATTCCGGCATCTCAAAGAATCAGCAGATTGATTCTGACATCTTTGATTGATTCAGATCCTTCGATATCTCTAGATCATTTTTCCTTGATTGCTAAATCAGTGCCTTTATGTCGGTTGGGTGTTTTCTTGGTGTTCTGATGTGTTATGCCCTGGTTCAGGCATTGTTTGAGTGCTTTGTGGTCTTGGGCTTTTATGGGATTGGAATCAAGATTGGGGTTGGACTGATCTGCTTGTTGCTGCTGCTAATGGTGGTCCTTTTTGACTTGGTCGTCCAGACAGTGATCTACTTTGTCTGCAAGTCCTACCACCATGAGAACATTGACAAGTCCTCCTTGTCTGATCATCTCGAGGTTTATCTTGGAGACTACGTCCCTCTGAAGGCCAATTCTGTCCAGCTTGAGCAACTTCATGTCTGATTTCTATATTCCCTGTGTTAGTTCGAGAGTTTTTCTGCATCTTGGTCTTGGGGCAAAAGAAAAACTTGAAAGGTCGTGAAGTTATTGGCGTTAAGAAAATAAAGTTTGCAGCTTGGGAATGTTAGAACGTTTGATATATAATCTATCTGACAGTAGTGCGTCTTTTACAAGATGTGCTCTAGCTTTTCGCTGTTTCATTTTTATATATGTAAAGTTTTTGTCACAATCATGATGATAAATCTTTCTCAGTCCTAAACTGGATTAGGACGGAAAAAAAGCTATGGGTTGATTAGAATATATCATGAAATAGAATGTAAGAATGAGTTACATAGCAAGTTCCCGGTAAATTTATTACTGGACCCCTAGGAGCTTTGCTTAATACCTGTCCTCCCATCAAACAGATGAATGAACTGCCATGCTATCACAATGTTGGCATCGTTCCTTAAAATAGAACCATGAGAACCCCATCGATGTCAATCGAATGGAATTTGATTTTGGTAATGATACCGTTGTATAAAAAGATGATGATTATTGCATACTGACGGGAAGAGATGGCAACCCCTATATTAAAAATTGAAGGAGGTTTTCGGCTCTGTTTATTCCCTCCCTAGAATTCTTTGTGTGGTGTATCGTCTGGTGCAGCCGTATCATCGGGTACAAAGTGGAGTCACGCCAAAATAACGCAGACAAAAAGTCGAAGCATAGTTTTATTAAACCATTGTAGTTTGTTGTAGTCAAAAGAGAGTTCTTAGACATGTGAATGGCTAAATTTCCCTTACCAGATTGTCGATTAATTTTTATTTTTATTTTTGGATTCATATTCTACAAGAGGATTAGGAAAAGGAGGGAAGGAACAAAACTTGCCGGAGCGTTAGTATGATGGTATCTATCAGTGCGGGCATATTATGACAACGAAAGACATTAATCACCCCAGCTAGCTAGAGCAAGACTCTGTCATTGTCACTGTCTTTTGTCCAAAGAATTTGTTTTGCTTTTCAGACTAACCAGGAAATTACATTAAACAGTGTAGATTGTAATTCATGCAGAGATGAGCGACGTAATCAAATTGTCAATCTAGAAGTGAAACTCTGTAGTCATCTACATAGTTTCTCTCAGCTTCATCTGCAGAGTTTCTGAACCACCCTTATGGAGACCACATAAGCCGAGTGCTAACTAGGATTGATAGTGACGAAGAGGCTTGGATATCTAGGGTTTCTTGATATCTTCGGGGAGTCGTTCAAGATCATTGTCACATGGAAGAAAATTTTAACTCAAATCACGCTAGCTTTTATCCTCCCTCTCTCCATCATCTTCTTAGTTCAATTCCAAGTTTCTAAGAATCTGAAAGCAAGAATTCGATTTGAAAAATAAGGACTTCATCACAGGGGAGACAATGAACGCATGGATGAATATCTATCGTCCAAGCGTCTAGAATATTGGCTCGTCAAAATAGCATACTTGGTCTTCCTCCTGGTGCTTTCCTTTCTCCCTCCTTCTGCAGTTGCATGCACTGTGGCCTGCAATTACAGGGGAAAGCTCATCACCTTTAAAAAGATCATGTCCGTGGTCCCAAAGGTGTGGAAGCGAGTCATCATCACATTCATATGGAGTTTCTTGATCCACTTGGCCTACAGCTGACGCTGATAGGTTTCTCGCCATTTGGGATAGCCATCTGGATCATCCTCTTGATCCTGTTCTTCGTTGAGTTCATGTACCCGAGAATCGTCTGGCAGCTGGCAAGCGTGGTCTCTGTCCTGGAGGAGAGAACTACAGGGTCAAGGCCATGGTCAAGAGCATTCTTCTTATTGAGGGCAAGCGATGAGTCGCGAGTTTCATCTTCCTGCTGCTGGTCTTGATCTATTGGGGGATCATTATGGTGTACCCGAGGTTTCTATGGTATGGTTGGTACTTACTACACGAGTTGGCCATTGGCATCCCCTGCCTCGTCTTGCTGACCTGGGATTGCCATGTCGTCGAGTGCTCACACCACGAAGGAGATGCACAATAACTAAAGGAAAATAAAGAAAATAGGAAAAAAGTAAGAACACAAGAAGAAAAAAATTAAGCAAAATCATGCCTTTTTGAGAAAGCTTTATTGAAGTTAGATTGCTGGCCATGACAAATAGGTTAGTGAGCAATCACTTAGCACTACATCAATGATTTGCTTAAGATTTGATTGCACTGAAAAAATTTAAAAATTTATAACTGAACCATTATCCATATAATAGATTTAGATTGAATTAATAATTTCCCCCATGAAGTTGCATCGTAGATGACATTTTATGACTTGGCAAATCTCTATCAGTTATTTTCACTAAATGGCATGATGCATGTTCATATGTATGATTGATCGCTCCAATTTTTAGCAAGTAATTCATTTCCTAAATAAATGGTTTTTTTCTTCCCTAGCAATTGCTTATCGACACCTAGCATCCGAATGTACTTGTGGAAGTAAACATGGTAAGGTGTGACGGGTTAGAGCAACTTTATTTTTTATGGAAATAATTTGACCTTTAGCCATATGCACACCCGCAGAAATGTACTCTCTCTCTCTCTCCGTGTGTGGAGCAATACTAATGAGCCCAATGAATATCAGTTGTTAGTTATTTTATTATAATTATTATTTCAACCATAATTATCATTTATGACAATTATCAGGAAAGCTGATGCTGATCGATTTCTCATCGTTCGGGATAGCCATCTGGATCCTTTTCTTCGTTGGGTTCATTTACCTAAGCATTGTCTGGCAGCTGGCAAGCATGGTCTCCGTCTTGGAGGAGGAGAACTACGGGATCAAGGCAATGGTCAAGAGCATAAATCTTATTGAGGGCAAGCGGCAAGTCACGAGCTTCATCTTCCCGCTGCCGGTCATGTTCTATTATGGGATATCAATAGTGTACCAGTTGTTTGTGGTGTATTTATGGATCTTAGGAATCGTGGTGGGCATCGGCACCCTCTGCCTCGTCCTGCTGATGTTCCTGTTCCTGTTCGGCCTCGTGATCCAAACAGTAATCTACTTTGTCTGCAAGTCATATCACTGCGAGAGCATCGACATGCTGACCTTAGCCGACCATCTAGGAGATCACTTTCAGCCTGAGCCTCAGAGGGAAGCCTCCAACGATGTCCAGCTCGGGCAAGGTCATGTCGCCACCAAGGATGTGCTTATTGATCAAGTTTATGTCTAAAGTTCAAATCGGAGCTCTCTGTGCTAGCTGAATAAGAGCTGAACCAACAAACATATTTGGTCCTTAGCACTAAGTTTGCGAGTGTACCTGTGAGTGTCTTGTAAGTACATTTGATCTTAAGTCACGTGTACTTCTTGATGTGTTTGACGTTGGGAAAGTGAAGGAGATACCCAAATGACATATGCTTGCATCAAGAATCAGTACTGACTAATACACAATTTATTTCCAGATTCTTCTTATTCTAACTCCTGTGACGCTGTTAAGTTGGGTGCATCTGATCTTTCCTAATCTGGTAACTAGCTAGGACTAGCAACCTGCTTCATTTGGTAAATTCGATTGTCGTATTATTAAAATCAATTCAATAAATGGAAGTTGGAGATGTAAGCTGGATGTGGAAATCTTCTGTTGCCTTGATGAGAGAGACTGAGGGAAGGGGGAAAGGGTGTTCTTCATTAAGTTTGTCACAAATATTATTCTTTTTACATTATTTGCCCAATGATATTATGAGATTTTATAGGTCTTTTCAAGCCATATAAAATAAAAATTGGCAAAAAAACAGTGCGAGTGCCAAAACTTGGTACCGGAGGATACTTAAGTACCAAAAGTTAAGAAATGTACATTTAAGTGACAAAAGCTATAAAAGGTATGTTCAAATGTCACTTTTTTTGAAAACTAAGACGTTTAAGTGCCAAGTCTAACAAATGGTGCCAAAAATTCCGATGTGGCTTATTTTTATAATATAACTTGCCTACGTGGTTCGCTGGAAAGTTGAGTCAGCAAAGACTCAACCAAAATAACATCGTTTTGACATTGATGTGGATTTTAATATAAATATTAATTAAAAAATAAATAAAAAAAAAAAGTCAAAAATGGGTTTTCTATCTCATATGGCAATTTTTATTTAAAAAATTGCCACAAGGATAATTTTTTTTTTTTAAAGAATGACCATGGCAGCAAACAAAGATGCCGGAAAATGCTATATGTGCATTTTCGTCGGATTTTTTCACCGTTGGTACTTAACTAATCAATTTTGCTCCAATTTTGGCATTTAAATATACGTTTCCAAACTTTTGGTACTTAAATGTCCTCTTATGCCAAGTTGTGGCACTCCAAGTGTTCAGCACTCGATAAAAACTCATCTTATCTCTTCATGCTTAGTGCTTCTCCCTTCTGCCTTTGTATGGTCTACTCAAATGTCTAGTAGTGACAATTCTCGACAAGGTACGGGAGATTATGATGATATGATATGAATTGCCACCCCTAGATATTTCCTAAGCCAATCTATTGGTTGCCCCGCTTACCCTTTTGCCATTGAAAATAGTTCAAATCATTAATATGAAGAGAAAGTGTAGCTCAAGAACGAGTGAAGTTAGACATTGTCGCCAATCTCTCCACTCAAGTTGAGCAGCTTTAATTTCTTTGGACACTTGAATAGTTTTAATTGCTAACAAGAAGTTACCCTTGGTTGTATATAGGGATGAGCAACAACTCGGGAACCGGTACAAAGGTGCCTTGTGGGGCTTGTTCCAGGTGATTCATAAGGGGAATGGTTCGGTTCCCAATTCCAAAAATGAAGAATCGGCCTCACCAATTTAGTTCCTAATTGTTTTCCTTGAATTTGTCAGTTAGATCCATAAACTTGGAACCTAGGACCAAACCAGTTACCCTTAACCATAAATAAGTTCTTTTACTCTTTTTCTATAATTAAAAATACTTGTTGAAATTAAATATGTTTGACATATTATCTTCAAATTGAAAGAATTGTATTCATGTTTGATATGCATATTATGTACATAATAATATGGAAAAAAAGAGCCTCAGCTAGTTCTCAAATTGACACTAGAATCAATTCTAGTATGATTCTAAGGTTAACATGATCAGTTTACTGATTCCAAAAATAGGAGTCAACCCTATGTTTGTTAATTGCCCACATTTGAATAGATTACCAATTTTGTAATCAGGGGTGAGCAACAAGCCAATTCAATTTGAGAATAGGCCTGAACCTTCCTTACCTAGCTACTTCAATGTCGATTCATAGAGGGATATGAGGAATTAACCTTGACTAGTTTGGTTTTTGGTTCTACCTAGAAATTAGAACCTAAAATTTACAAGGTGAATTCCTAGGTAGAACCTCAAGTCAAGGACTCTATCAAACTGGTTTACCTCTAGTCCTAAGTAAGTCCTTTTACTTAAAAAAAAAACAAAAATATTTGTAAAAGTTGAGTATATTTGACATATTATCCTCGAGTATAAAGAGTTGTTTCATGTTGACATATGCATAGTGTATATATAATAAACTAAAAATAAAGAGAGAGAAAAAAAAGAAGAAGCCATGGCTGGTTTCTAGAGTATCAGGGCCGGTTCCCAACTTTGAAACCCACCCACTCTAAAATGATCACCTGCCTTATATTGCCAAGCAAGCTTTCCTTGAATGGTCATTAGGGTTATCCTAGTTTTCTTGCATTTCATCTCTTTCTGAATCCCCAAGAACTCATTGTTTCTTTTCTTTCGAACATGAAAAGCCTCTTTTGAATGGGACAATGCCTTATGATCCAGTCTAATGCTTTATTTGCACCAAATGTTATATATATTCAGATATTTTTGAAAAATCTTAGGAAATGTCAAACAATAAAATAAAAAATTACTTTAGAGTGGACAGTCCATTCATCTTTTTCCTAAAGACTTGCGGACCTAGGGATCAATCTAAATGTAATATAAATAATTAAAAAATCAGGTAGAATGGAGTTTTGTAATTGAGCCACATTGTCCCAAAGTTCAATATCCTTTCACTTTGCTTAACATCGATGTTCATGAAAATTTAAAATGTGGTTTATGCAACATATAAAGAAGTCTTTAATAATATATTATGTAAAAAGAGGTTAAAATGGGTTCAAGTAACATATAAAGAGGTCACTAGCTATAGATACGAAAATAAAGTAAAAGGGCTTTGCGTAAATATAAAGAGGTTGTTGGTAATTAATTATATGTGTTGGCGAATAAAAGTGCGAATGATAATCATTATGTTTCTCTGTTTTTTAACTTCCTATTCACCCCCTCTAGGTGATTCGTACTACCTATCTCAATAATTACTTAATGACAATGGTGCATGATAAAAAGAGATAAAACTAATTGAATATAGATCTCTATTTCATGCTTACTTAATTATATGAATTCGCAAAAACAAGTTTAGAATAGAAATCCATTTGATAACATAGTTTTATCTTTTTTTATTTCTAGGATAAATATTTTTAGCTCATAAATTGGTTTGGAACAAAAATGAAAATTAGAATGTTTTCACTGAGAAATAAAAATAAAAACTTTTCTTATCATTCACCCTTGCCATTGCTTTTTGGTTGCCACTGCCGCTCTTCTCCCGCTCACTGCTTGCTCGTTGTTGCCCCCTCTGCCCATCAATCGTTGCCATCGCCCTTCGCCCATTGCCTGGAAATTTTACAGGCCTATCAAATGAATTTCTATTTCAAGAATAGAAATTGTGTGTTGTTAAATGCATATCTCTATTTAGAAACTCGTCCGAGAAATAGAAATAGAAAATTTTGTTTTTAGCAGGAAATTATTTCGAGAACAAAATGGTTATCATTCATTTGCACCCTAAGTAAATACTTGTTATATGTTTCAGTAATAATATAGATACAAACCAATAAAAATCTGAAATTTTAAAATACAAATGAAGGAGAAATACACATTCCTAACTCTTATGTATTGGCTTGAAAAATTGGAGCAAGTAACTCCTAATTGATTTTGGAGTTGACGAAACTATTCAGAACTATACCCATTATAATATATAATTCTTGATGTGTTTGAAAATAGGTATTAAGCCTAAAAGACTGATTTCTCATATTATGTTTATTTAGACTTATATATGAATTTTATACAGGTGGAGAAACTGTTCTCATTCTGACACACCATAAGTGATCTAGATGGAAATATGTAGATTTGAATTCTATATTCCAAAACTCAATATTTTCAAGATCTATATCTCTAACGTCTAGTAATCATGACTGGATTTCATGCCTAAAATATATTTGATTCTATCAATCTATAATTGATAATCAAATTCTACGGCAAGTTATTTCTTTATCGAAGAGACTCACTTATGGAAACCTAGAATCTAATTGTATGGGTAACAGATTCATCAAGGAGGTTTAGTCATGTCTCTCTAATGGCTGCAAAATCCTTAAAAGGAAAATCCGTTCTACGTGATAAGGTTAGGGAGATGGAGATGCTGTAGAGAATAAGACATGATCCAAAATCTGAAATTCCAAAGGTTGAGTGCTATTCGAAATTCTTACTTGTCTTCTTTGAGCTTTAAATTGTGAGAACAGAGTGAGGAAAACAAGATTGAGTGGTTGAGTGAATTTGTGAGAATCATTCACAAAGCATTACACTCATATTGTAATTACTTATTAATCATATAGTGGAATTCAGCCTATTAGCTTTTAGTGTGGGAGAGTGGATATAGGCTTGCCCTAAGCTAAACCACTATAAAGCTTGTGTGCAATTTCTCTTATCCCTTGATCTCTATTGCATTTTATTTACTACACATTGTTTGAACACTTCAGATTTTTGAATCAAGTTAGTGAACAATTTTGTTTTTTCTACCAAATGACATAAGTCTATTATTATCCAGATTTTTGTTTGCTCCACACAAAGGAAACCATTTTATTCTGCAAAATTTTTAATTGTCCTAGAATCACCTATTCACCTCATCTAGGTTAATTGTCCCCTCTAAGTGCTAGTATTTTCTTCCGGAATAACATATCCACCCCCTCTTTTTAGGTGATTGATACT
The DNA here is from genome assembly GCA_014182845.1 of Corymbia calophylla. Taxonomy (NCBI): domain Eukaryota; kingdom Viridiplantae; phylum Streptophyta; class Magnoliopsida; order Myrtales; family Myrtaceae; genus Corymbia; species Corymbia calophylla. The sequence goes on along the minus strand of CM024701.1, from coordinate 1,190,169 downwards.
ACCTATCTCAATAATTACTTAATGACAATGGTGCATGATAAAAAGAGATAAAACTGATTGAAGATAGATCTCTATTTCATGCTTACTTAATTATATGTATTCACTAATAAAAAAAACAAACTAATTGCAAATACGAGATGTTACGCATATCATATTAATTTGTGTGACTTCGTGAGCTTGAGAGAACAACCAAATTAGGCCTAAATCTCTTTTAATGAATAGCAATTCAACCGTATCCTTTCATTTTTAATCAATGTAGTTCTAAATTTTTATAGTGCCAATTTTAGCTTGAAAATGTTTCTACAATGAATTAACTATCGCCGGTCATATCATGTAACACACCAGCAACTTAGCATGGATAAATTTCATCAAAACACCGTCGTTTTGAAAAAAGAACTATAAACTTTTGAGTTTTTTCCTTTCCTTTTCTCGCTGCTCAGCATCTCCAACCTACGGCGTGCCATGGAGAGAAAATCACAGCAGAAGCTCGGATTGCTCGTCAGGACCTTCGAGCCCAACCCTTTCAGCAGTCTCCGACAGGTTTACCCTCACTAAGCTCGAAGCCTTCATCGGTTTGGCTAAACGTTTCTTCTCGATTGGTTCAGATTCAGAGGTTTGTGTCTGGAATCAAAAAAGGATACTATAGATCTTCCATCTTGCATTCTAAACGGCGAACACGATGGCATGGGCCGAGATGTGTTCGGGAATATGCCCGAGAGGAGTTCGGTTTCGGGGAACTTTCATGGATGCCTTAGTTCTTCGCTTTGGTGAACTCCATGCTGCGGAGTTGTTTGAGCCAGAGGGGTACATGTAGAGCATGTTGATTGTCGAGTGCTTATTAGGGGTGAGCACATCGAACTGCCGGAATTGGGAATTGCCTGGACCGGCTAGTTTGATCCAATTCCTAGGGATGTCGATCTGGTTCTCAGTTCCATATAAATGGAGCCAATGATTTTCGGTCCGGTTCCTAGTTTCGGGGGGAACCAGACCAGACCGACTATTTTTAATTTCTTAAAAAATGCAATAAACACTAAAATAATAATAATTCTAGTATTTTTTTAAATTTTTAAATTTTGTTTTGCTAAGTGGTCAGTTCCATTGGATTTGACTAGATCGGAGTAGATCGGTTGATCCGATCCGGTTCCCGGTTCTAGAACCGTCCAGTCTGGTCCTTGATCCTAAAAAAATGGGAACCGGTCTTTTCAATCCAGTTTCCGGTTCCACATTGGAACTGGATCGGACTAAGAGCCGATCATCCTTAGTGCTTACACCATGAAGGAGATCACAATAATTAAAGGAAAATAAAGAAAATAGGAAAAAAGAAAGAACATAAGAAGAAAAAAACAAAATAATTTAAGCAAAACCATGCCTTTTTGAGAAAATTTGATTAAGGTTTGATCACAGGCAGCATGACATATAGGTCAGCTAGTGATTACTGAGCACTAGGTCAATAATTTATTTAAGACTGTATTGACAATATTGAAGAATTTATAACTGAATAATTATCCATATAATAAATTTAGATTGAATTATTCTCCCTGTGAAGTGGCAACATGGACGACGTTTTATTATTTGGTAAGTCTCCATCAGTACTTTTCGTCACATGGCATGACGCATGTTAATCTCTCCTTTCCCACTTGCTCGTTGAAATTTCAAAGTCTTCCCTCTTCCTTCCCCACTCCGTTAACCATCGCCATCTCTTCATCTATCACTTCACTCTGCGGTTGTTCTTCTCGAGACCCTTTAATTATCTTGAGTCTCGAGAGTCTCTGCGCTTGCTCTGCTTCAAGAAATATCCCAGCGTCTCTCTGCACGTCGATCGTTTCTCTCGTTCTTGATATCTCTGTGCGAAAGGAACGATAGACAGAGACCAGCACGAGCTGCAGTTCCTTGGGTTCCTCGGCGTCTACAGGGAGACCTCCAAGATCATCCTCAAATGCAGGAGGATCTTCGCCCAGATCACGCTCGCGCTCATCCTCCCTCTCTGCGTCGTCTTCCTCGCCCACTCCGCGGTCTCCCAGCTCCTCTGCTTCAAGATCCTCCACCACGAGTTCGACCGTGACGACACCTGGGAGGGCAGCCGAGGTACAGGGACCTGTCCCGATTGCTCAAGGAGTGGGTCGCCTTCTGGCTCTTCCAGCTCGGCTACTTCATCTTCGTCTTCATCTTCTCTCTGCTTTCGACCTCGGCTGTCGTCCACACGGTGGCCTGCATTTACGTTGCCAAGCAGATTCCTTTCAAGAATATCATGAGCGTCGTGCCCAGAGTGTGGAAGAGGCTCATGGTCCTTTCCTCTGGAGTTTCACAACCTTCGTTGCGTTCGTTTTTGTGGCTGTTGTGCTTTTGATCGGGTGGGTCGCTGTCGTGAGGATATTTCTACTTGGCCCTGGACCTGCGATTCCCATGTTGGTGATTCTTCTGATCTTGTACGTTATCGTGTTTGTTTATATCACCATGATTTGGCAATTGGCGAGTGTGATCTCGGTTCTTGAAGATGTTTATGGATGGAAGGCGATGGTGAAGAGCAAGAGGCTGATAAAGGGCAAGATGGGTATGTCGGTTGGGTGTTTTCTTGGTGTCCTGGTGTGGTTTACCCTGGTTCAGGCATTGTTTGAGTGCTTTGTGGTCTTCGACTTGGTTCTTGGGATTGGAATCAAGATTGGGGTTGGACTGATCTGCTTGCTGCTGCTGCTAATGGTGGTCCTTTTTGACTTGGTCGTCCAGACAGTGATCTACTTTGTCTGCAAGTCCTACCACCATGAGAACATTGACAAGTCCTCCTTGTCTGATCATCTCGAGGTCTATCTTGGAGACTATGTCCCTCTAAAACCCAATTCTGTCCAGCTTGAGCAACTTCATGTCTGATTTCTATATTCCCTGGGTTAGTTTGGGAGTTTTCCTGCATCTTGGTCTTGGTACTATAGAAAAACTTGAAAGGTCGTCAAGTTATTAGCCTTAAGAAAATAAAGTCTGCAGCCTGGGAATGTATGAACGTTTGATATATAATCTGACAGTGCGCCTTTTACAAGATGTGCTCTAGCCTTTCGCTGTTTCACTTTTATATATGTAAAGTGTTTGTCACAATCATAATAATAAATCTTTCTCAGTCCTAAACTGGATTAGGACAAAAAAAAGAGCTATGGGTTGATTAGAATAAATCATGAAGTAGAATGTAAGAATGAGTTATATAACAAGTTCCTGTCAGATTCATTACCGGACCCCTAGGAGCTTCGGTTAATACCCGTCCTCCCATTGAGTAGTGAAAATGAACCACCATTGCTATTGCAATGTGGGCATCGTTCCTTGGGATAGAACCGTGAGAACCCCATTGATGTCAATAGACTTTGATATTTTGGTAATGAACCGTTGTATAAGAAGATGATCATTATTGCATACTGATGGGAGGAGATGGCAACCCCTATAATAAAAAATGAAAGCTTTTGGCTTTGTTTATTCCCTTCCTAGAATTCTTTGCGAGGCGTATCATCTAGCGCAGGAGTATCATCGGGTACAAATTGGAATCACACAAAAATAATGCAGACAAAAAGCCGAAGCATTGTTTTATTAAACCATTGTAGTTTGTTGTAGTTAAAACAGAGTTATTTTATCATTTGCTTACGCTGGATGTAGATTCTTAGACATGTGAATGGGCAATTTTCCCCTTACCACATTGTCTATCAATTTTTATTTTGCTTTTTGGATTCATACTCTACAAGAGGATTAGAAAAAGGAGGGAAAGAACAAAACTTGCCGGAGCATTAGTATGATGGTACCTATCAGTGTAAGCATATATTATGATGGTGAACGACAATAATCACCTAGCTAGCTATTAGAGGAGATTTAGATTTTGTGTTGAATCTGGAAAGAGAATGTCAAATACAAATGCAAATATTATTTTCAACGTGTATATTACAACCCCGACAACCAATACTGAAAATGACTCAATGACTAACAAATCTGAGAACAAACTATACTGAAATTTAATTGACGACATGGCTTGTACATAGCTTGTTGTGAATACTGAGGATAACTTGATGATTGACAATTTCTAGGCACAAACTTTGCCTGAATTTAATTATTAACATGGCTTATACTCAACTTGTTGTAACTTAGAACTTCGGACCCAAACTATCCCAGAATTTAATCAATGACCCAGTTTGTATAGGTATAAAGCTGGAATTTAATCACCGGAAATATCCCTAGATAGGAAAGATAACATCGGAATCTAATCAACGACACAAGGTTTGTGGCAAAACACCAAAATTTAATCGACAATGCTGAACCGGAGGTAGATACATGCTAAAATTTGATCAACGACGGGAATATGAAAACTACAGCTGAGTACGATAAAGTAAAGATAAAGTAAAAGCAATTGTTGTGTTGTCCAGGGAGGCTTTTTTGTTGAATGGCTTGCGGTATTTATAGGATCATCTGGCAACCATCCTCCTTGAAAGTCGCTCTGAATTTCTCCCGCATCCTTTGTTTCTTTCTTAACCACCTTATCCACATCTGGTTGTTTCTTGACTTATCGATGACATTTACACGACTTGTCTAGCAAGCAAAAATTGCTCTTATAATTCTGCGTGCCTTTTTGTGCACCAAATGTTCCCGCTCAAATAGTGACATCAATTCTGCTTGAATTCTTTGCCACTAATAGCATCTTAAAGCCTAGACACGTGGCAATCAACTACATAGCCATCACCATTCGAAGGCCCATCGGCACTTAACCCAAAGTCTTTGAAATCTTGGTCATATCTTGACTAATATGGGCTGGATTGCTACTACTATTACCCTCGTGGCCAGCACATGACGATAGGGATAATTTTGGGTATCAATACCTTAACATCAATGTTCATAAAAAATTAAAACGTGGTTCATGAAACATATAAAGAGGTCACTAGCAATAGACACGAAAATAAAGTAAAAGGGCTTTGTGTAAATATAAAGAGCTTGTTAGTTATTAATTATATATGGTGGCGTATAAAAACGTGAATGATAATCATTCTATTTTTCCATTATTTTTAAAATTTTCAATTCTCGGGAATGACTTTAGAATAGAAATCTATTTGATAATGTAATTTCATTTTTTTATTTATGGGATAAATTTTTAGCTTTAAAATAAGTTTGGAACAAAAATAATAAGTAGAATTTTTTATTATTTCTGAAATAGAAATAGAAATAAAAAAATTTCTTATAATTTGTCCTTGCTACTTCTGTCTGGTTGCCACCGCTGCCCTTCTCTTGGTCATCGCCTTTCGACCGATCGCCCTTTCCTCCCACTGTTCGCCACCATCACCCTTCACCCACTGCCCAGAAATTTGAAGCCCATCAAATGGATTCCTATTCTGAGAACAAAAGTTTGTGTTATTAAGCGCATGTCACTATTTAGAAACTTGTTCAAGAAATAGAAATAGTTAAATCTGTTTTTGGAAAGAAATTTTTTTTGAGAATAAAATGATTATCATTTATTCGCACCCTAAGTAAACACTTTTTATATGTTTCAATGATAATATAGATACAAACCAATAAAAACTAAAATTTTTAAATACAGATGATGAAGAATACACATTCCTAAATCTTATGCATTGGCTTGAAAAAGTGGAGCAAGTAAATACTTAATGACAATGGTGGATGATAAAAAGAGATAAAAATAATTGAATATATATCTCCATTTCATACTTAATTATATGTATTCACTATTTTGATATCCAAAATTACTCCTGTTGTCACATGCTGGTCATGGGAGTAGTGATAAGAGTAATGCGCCCCATTTTGTTCATAAGAGCTAAGGGTAGCCAGCATTTTCAAAGGTATTTGGGCTAGGTGTTGATGGATATATAGACAGAAATGCTAAAATCGATGGCAAGGTAGCTAATTGCCACATATCAGACTCTTAGAATAATAAATTAGATTCAAAATTTTAGCAGAATTGGCATTCAAAGTAAAGCAGGAATTGGTGATGCATGAAAGGGTGTGTGAAAATAGAGAATCAGTTATTTACTTGATGAGTAAGTCGTGCAAGAACCGTCAACAAGTCAAGAAACAATCGGATATGGATAAGACGATCAAGAGAAGAAGAAAAATGTCGATAATGCTAAGAGTAGTGCCCAAGGAGAGTCAACTTAAGGTTACCAAGCTGCCCTATAATTATCACAAGTCATTCAACGAGAAGCCCCACACAACAATTACCTTTACTTTTATCTTTATTTTATTGCACTTTAGCTATAGTTTTCAAGATTCTCATTGTGTGATTAAATTCCGGCGTGTATCTTTATCTAGTTCAACATTGTTGATTAGATTCCAGTGTTGTTTCACAAGCTTAGTATCATCGATTGAATTTTAGTGTTGTGTTTTCCTATTTAGGAGTATTGCCATTGATTAAATTCCAATTACATACCCAAACAAACTATATTGTTGATTAAATTTACATAGTTTGGGTTCTAAAGTATAGGTCATACAATTAGCTGTGTTCAATCTACGTCGTTGATTAGATTTCAGTGTAGTTCGTTCCCATGGATTATTGATCATCAAGTCATCTTTGTATTAATTGTTAGAGTTGTAGTATACTGATTGGAAATAATATTTGCACTTGTATTTGATATTCTCTATCTGGATTCAACATAGAACTTGAGTCTTCGGTAATAAAATTACAATGCAACATTCGGTGAAAGATTTTTTCGTAGGAATCAAAACCGACGGAACACACTAATAACAGAAAAAACAAACTAATTGAAAATGCAAGATCTTATGCCTATCATATTAATTTGTGTGCGAGTTCATGAGTTTTAGAAAATTACCAAATTAGTCCTAAAGCTCTTTTAAAATCATGTCCTTTCAATCCTAATCAATGTGGTCATAAATTTTTATAGTGCCAATTTTAGTTTGAAAATGCTTCAACAATGAATTAATTATCGCCGGCCGTCCCATGCAACACATCAGCAACTTACCGTGGATAAATTTCGTCAAAACACCATCATTTAGAAAATTAAAAATTATAAACTTTTGAGTTTTTTCCTTTCCTTTTCTCACTGCTCAGCATCTCCAACCTGCTGTTCATCTCCAACCTACGGTGTGCCATGGAGAGGAAATCACAGCAGAAGCTCGGATTGCTCGTCAGGACCTTCAAGCCCAACCCTTTCAGTAGCCTCCGACAATTTGACCCTCGCCGAGCTCGAGGCCTTTGTTGGTTTGGCTAGTCGTTTCTTCTCGATTGGTTCGGATTCAGAGGTTTGTGTGTGGAATCGAAAAAGGATACTATAGATCTTCCATCTTGCATTCCGAACACCACGGCATGGGCCAAGAGGTGTTCGGGAAAATGCCCGAAAGCAGTGCGGTTTCTGGGGAATGCCTTAGTTCTTCGCTTTGGTGAGCTCCATCCTGCAAAGTTGTTTGAGCCGGATGGGTACATGTCGAGATTGTCGAGTGCTTACACCACGAAGTAGATGCACAATAACTAAAGGAAAATAAAGAAAATAGAAAAAGTAATAACATAAGAAGAAAAAAAATAAAAATTAAGCAAAATCATGCCTTTTTGAGAAATTTTAATTAAGGTTAGATCGCTTGCTGTAACACATAGGTCGGCCGGCAATAACTGAGTGCTACATCAATAATTTGTTTAAGACTACATTGATAAAATTAAAAAAAATTTAACTGAATAATTACCCATACAATAAGTTTAGATCGAATTAATAATTTTCCTGGTGAAGGTGTATCGTAGATGACGTTTTGTGATTTGGCACGTCTCTGTCATACTTAGGATTGATGTAACATCATAAATTTCGACTCATTCTGGGATATATGAAATGGTTATTTTATTAATGCGCTATTAGTTACGTTTACTTTGAGTTAGCCCCCTCATGAGTTAACCAACTGTTCGGAAAGGTAATTAAGAATCGATACGTGTACGGCTAGTGAATTTAATCAGGGATAGGCCGCTCGACCATAAGGATCAAAGAGGAATAATACCACACAATTGCAAGCCAATTAGCGAACGAAAATAAATCGATTCGGCAAAAGTGCAAGGTCGAATTGCGAGTGATTCCGCACGACTTTGATATCAACTTCGAACGACATTAAATCAATTTCCTTTTGGCCTTGTACTTAGCATGAGCAATTAACCCCTCATGATTACATGACAATTAAGGATCGCCCTGATTTGAATATGCACGATCGTGAATTGAAAAGCTATCAATCACGGGTCAAACGCGCAAGAACTTCTAAACGCCGCTCGAAAGTTAGGTCGTACTAAAGTCGCGATTGATCGATTTTAACCACAAATTTCAATCTGGTATTGGGTATCAAACTTTTAAGGATGTCAAGACCAAATTGCCCTTTCTAGAAGCTTGTTTAGGATTTTGTTCTATTCTATTTTCTTTTTCTTTTTCTTTTCTTCCTCCCCATCTTCCTCTGGACGTTTTCTTCCCCCCTTTCTTTTGTTGACCCACGTTCTCTCTCTCTCTCTCTCTCTCTCTCTCTCTCTCTCTCTTGTTATTTTGGTTCGGAATTGCTAAACTGTGAGTCGATTTCTTAATCCCTTAGTTAAGGGTTAATCTTGCTTAGGAGTAGTTTAATTAATTTAATTATTGATTAATGCTTTGGATGATGATTATTAGTGTTTTATTATTATTGATTAAGCTTGCTTAGTGTTAATCACGATTAGAATAAAGTAACTATAGTTAAATGAAAGTAACTGGGGTTAGATTAAAATAACCTTGGTTGGGTTAGTTAACCGTAGTTGGGTTAATTAACCATAGTTGGGTTAGAATAGTAACCATGGTTAGTATTAATAAATATTATTATTATTTTTAGAATAAATAATAATAATTTATTATTTTCGGAATTATTAATTAATTAATTTAATTATTTTATAATTTCTAATTATTATTATTATTATTATTATTATTATTACTATTCATTTCTGAAAATTAATTATTTTGGGGAAAATAATTAATTGTGAGTATTTATGGGAAATGGTTTTAATTGAGTAATTTTTGGGAAAATTACTATGGTCTAATTTTCTAAAGTCAATAGTATTTATATACTACATTATTAAATGGCATTAGTTTATTAAAGAAGGGTTTTATTAAATGCAATTATTTGGGTTGAATAATTAATTATGGGATTGGTAAATAATTATAAGTATTTTGTGGGAGTTAAATTATTTTATCGGAATAATCAACTATAGTATTATATGCTTCATAAATGAGTATTTTTTTAGTATAATCATAGTTTATACTTATTTTAGGATGATGGCTTATTTATGGGAATAGTTGATTGTCATAATTGTGAGGACACGTGTTTATTTATTATTGAATATTGAGACGCGTGGTTGGATACGTGATTATTTTGGAAAGGCATACAAGTATCGTGATGTTGATCGGTCAAAATTGATTGTCAAACTGTGACTTGAACTGATGATTGTTGCAACTTTCGTGAGTGATTGTAATGTTGCTGTTGTACGTGACTACTGAACACTACTGCATTTTATTATATGTGTGTCAACTGCAATAGCATGCCGCATGAGCACGAATTATATTGCATTCACGACCAAGCAAAAGCAAAGACAAGAATGAATTGCTTGATGATGTGTTGCATGGTCAGATTAAAGTTGATAGCCCAGTATAGCCGGATGACCGCCAATCTCCATTGGGGCTGTGCCATGACCATTGGGTCGCCTGACAGTGGTCAGATGCGGGACTGCGGTAGTGGGATGGGCTCCATGCTTCTTAGGGAATGCCGTCGGTGGGGGAGAGCCCATGACGTCACCGTGCCTCGAGGTAGAGGACGATGTCTGGTCTACGACCAGTTGACCACCAACCATAAAATTGTACCGTGGCCTTGATGGTCGTAATAATCGGAGCACGAGTAGACATTGAGATATGTGAACGTTGTGCAATGCTCTGATTATTTGCATGCCTTCCAATGTTATTATGAGATGATTGATAGTTTCTGCGAGTTGCGTGTGCCAAGGCCAGGTAAGGTCGCATGTGTTTGCATTTGCTTATTGAACTGTCGTTCGATAATGCTTCTTAAGGTGTGGTATTGTGTTGATTGTCGAAACTAGGTTGCATGTTAGATTACCCTCGATGCGAGCGAAATTCCTAATTGATGCTTAGGATTTTGACTTACTGAGATTTTATCTCACTGGTTATTATATAACCATTTTCAGGTTCGTAGGATGGAGAACCGGCATGTGTTACGGCTCGTGGCCGTATTTGAAGTGAGTAGATTAACCCTGGCTTGTTGGTTTCATTGGCTCGATAGGATGATGCCCATGGTAAGAGCTTGTACTTGTAAACTTCTTAGAGTTAATCAGTTAGTTAATAAAGCAACACTTTTGAATGTGTCCTTGTTGGGTTTTCCTGCTATCCCTACTTTTGTAATTGACTGAGGGATTGTGTTTCGCTTCCGCATGCGCTTAATTAAAAGATAAAAATAATGGTCAGCGACGCGTCTTGGGACGTTGCATCTAAATGACTGTGAGAGAATAGGGGTTGCCGCGTGCTCAAGGGTCGGAGCATGACAACCCTGTTGATTTTGGTATCAGAGCCTGGTCAATACATGGAGTGATAAGGTGTGATGGGTTTTGAGATAGTTAGTTAGGAAAACACCTTGTGTTTGTGTTTGTTTATTTAATTCTCTGGCTATAAGCGTGTCGTTCTCTGTTTCTAATTCCTTGTGGAATTGGAAATAAGGTTTCTGTGATAATTCTATTGGATGAACGATCTTGATTTGAGAGCCCTTGAGAAAGGGCAGTTGAAGGATGGGTTAGTGCTAAAGGAAGAGCACTAGGGGATCCTAGATATGATGAAATCCTACCAGCATTGGAAGCCTTGGGTATTGAGATAGGGTAGCGAGTTTAGACTCAAGCTGTTGTTGCTATTGTTGCAGTTATTGTTGCTGTCTCGCCTTATAAGTTCTATTGGTTGGAAAAGGGATTGACGATCGGTCGATGCTTAAGTTGGTTGAATAGTTCTTGGAGTTTGAGTCGTCCAAGTTCGCTAGGGCGAGTGATCCTGAGGTCGCAACCCTCTAGATCAAGGAATTGGAGTAAGTGTTTGCATTGTTGGAACGCTCAGAGGAAGATAAGATAGCCCTGGCAGAGTATCAATTGCAAGGTAACGTTAGCACGTAGTGGAAAGTAACCCAAGGAAGTGTTTTGCCCAAAGATATTGTCCTCGAGTGGAGTATTGTCGACAAAGCGTTCAACGAAGAATACTTTTCTGAGTGCACGCGGGAGCAGAAGGTAATTGAATTCCTACAACTTCGTTAGATTCGTTTGTCAGTTGTGCAATAGGAGGTTAAGTTCGCAGAGCTCTCGAAGTTTGTATAGAGAATGATTGGGAATCTGGTAGACTGAGTCAGAAGGTCGAGGATGGCTTGAAATCGGAAATTAAGGATTAGTTAGTACCATTAAACCTGAAGGACTTTGATGAATGGTATGAGGGAACTCGACTAATTGAAAAGGGCGTGGCAGAATGAGCAGCTGCATCTGGGTCGTGGTTTGCATCTTATATGGATAATCATTGGTTTGGGAAAAAGCTATGATAAGAGGAATGGCATTGGGAAAAATTGGTATATAATTGGAATGCCAGGTGTTGGATTCGAAGGCTGTGACTATTGGTACAACTTCCTAATGTGATCATATTACTTATGTGTTAGGTGGTTTGGGAGCCACGCATTTGTTTTTAGCAGAATACTTTATTAAGTTTGTGAGGTTAAGACCAAAATCTTTGGAAGAGATTCTTAATAGGTTGACCTAGTTAAATGATGAGGTTGTATGCGGTAGGATGTTTAGATTGTACGATGGTCATTGGTGATCAAGAGAAATTGATCGATTTGATTGTATTGGCAATGTACGATTTCGATGTGATGGTTGGAATGGATTGGCTTACTAAGTATCAAGTTACAATAGATTTCTATTGGAAAGTAATCCAGTTTAACCCGTTAGGTGGGATTAGTTTCGAGCTTATTGGAATCAAGTAGGACCCTTGATCTCTTCGATTTTATCATTGGAAGTAACTTGTTTATTGGATAAAGGTGCTAAGGTTATTAGACGATTAAGGTTAATTTGTTAGTTGAGGAATCAAGGATAAATCGTTGCACTTTTGCATCAATTACCAATAACTCAACCAAAGGACGGTCATGAGCAAGTATCCACTACCAAGGATGAATGACTTTTTTGACCCACTTTAAGGAGCTTCGATATGTTCCAAGATAGACCCAATGATGGGCTATCGGTAGTTGAGAATTAAAAAGGACGATATACTGAAGACAACATATCGTGTGTGATTTGATCACTACGAGATTACTATACTATCGGTTGGATAAATTAATGTGCCGATTGTTTTTATGAATTTGATGGATTGAGTGATTAAGGCGTATTTGGATCAATTCGTAATTGTTCGTGAACGATATATTGGGATATTTGAGGAATTCAAAGGAACACAAATAGCACTTGAGGGTAGTGTTATAGATCATTCGAGAACATAAAACAGTATGCCAAGTTTAATACTTGCGAGTTTGGATTTACTCGCTTGTTTTTGTGGGTCGGGTGATTTTGGACGAAGGAATCTATATGGATCCGCTAAGATCAAGGCAATCATGAATTGGCCAAGACTTATGACAGTGACCGAGGTTTGGAGTTTTCTAAATCGGACAGATTATTACAGGCGATTCATAGAAAAGTTCTCTACGATAGCTACGCCTCTGATGCGAATGTTAATGAATGACATAAGAATTTGAATGGACGGATAAGTGCGAATATAATGTTTAAGAGCTTAAGTATAAGCTTATTACCGCACTAGTTTTGAGGATTTAGTTTAATATCAGAGATTACGAGATCTACAGTGAGGTGTTGTATAAAGTATTTGACTGCGTGGTAAGGCAACAAGGAGGATTGGTTGCTTACGCGTCACGACAATTGAGGTCATTGGATTTAATGGAAGTCAAATAAGTTTTATCTCAATGATTTGAGGAGTTGTAGGTATTGGATCATAAGAGATGATCTATTAAATGGTGATAATCTTTGATAAGATTTACGGTGGATGGTTTATTGCTCGGAAGTCTTAGATTCAATTAAGAAATGAATTTATCCGGGGTGGGGTATTTCGGGAGATAAATAAGATAGGGATTTGAGGAATTTTTGTCTTCAGTGGATTAATAATTAATTATCCCTTGATGCTAGGTGAATAAATGGTGAAATAGCATTATCGATGATTTCTTCTCAAGGTATTAGAAAGGATTTGAAGAGGTACCCGAAAGCTTTCGGTGCGATGAATGACATTGGCTTGCACTAATGTTCAAGTGATTGAGGTGATATTCTTGGTTTGGTTAATAAATGGACGTGAAAAGAATGTTGAAAGGAAAAATTGGTGGCTTGTGAAATTCGGATAGCGTATTGATGAAAATTCAGTGAATTAGATTCAAGTGTCAATAAGTGACCCCGTGGAAATGAGCTCATGGATTGACGAGTTGGAGGAAGTTCTGCACTTCGACGTTCTCATATGAGATTAAACAGTGAGACTCGGTATAGGACGAACCAAAGCGAATAATACCTTTATGGGATAGTGCATGTCAAAAAGGGACTTTTGTTAGTAGTGGTACAGTTCAAAGATGCCCGTGACGACTGATCCGACGAGGGCGAGGAGTGGTCACCGGGGCCAGAGTGCCTGAGCAAGAAGCGATTCCTAGCAAGCTTCTAGGAGATCGAAAGGGGTAGAAATGAACTGAAATACGCACTGAGCAAAAAGAGAATGTTTCAAGGATAAGATTTTCATCAGAAGAGTGTAACCAAAGTATGGTCAAGTTTGTGGAATTCTAGTCTATTGGAACAAGATCAGAGAAAGGACGATCCCTGGTCCAGAGATTGTTGGCAGTGAGTGGATGTTGTTAAGATATCAGGGACAGGCTAAGGACAACGCAAAATTGCTAGAAAAGCGATACGGACAAAAGATTAAGATTGTTGGATTATTAAGTGCAGTGTTGCGTTTTCCTTAAGGTGTCGTCAATGAGAGGGACATGTAGATTTGGACACTATTAGTGCCTCGACTTAGTGGTATGCGGGATAAGGCTCTATAGGTCCAACTTAGGATTAGAAACTAGGAGGTGACAGCAAAGTTGCTTTTGGCAAAATCGGATAATGCATAGCCTATGAGAACCAAAAAGGAATTGGAAGTAATTTGATATCAGAGTACGGAAGGAACAATTTGGAGTGGGGATGCAATGAGGCATTAGTACCCTCATCTGTTTAAGGATATTGGAAGTTCGGCAAATTTCGAGGACGAAATTTCTATATGGAGGGAAGAGTTGTAACATCTTGAATTTTGACCCATTCCAGGATATATAAAATGGTTATTTTATCAATGCGCTGTTAGTTACGTTTATTTTGAGTTAGCCCCTCATGAGTTAACTAACTGTTCGGAAAGGCAATTAAAGATCGATACGCGTACGACTAGTGAATTTAATCAGGGATAAACCGTTTGACCATAAGAATCAAAGAGAAATAATACCATACTGTTGTAGGCCAATTAACGAGCGGAAATAAATCGATTAGGCAAAAGTACGAGGTCGGATTGCGGGTGATTCCGCACAACTTCGATATCGACTTCGAGCGACGTTAAATCGATTTCCTTTTGGTCCTATACTCAGCGTGAGTAATTAACCCCTCGTGATTACATGACAATTGAGGATCGCCCTGATTTGAATATGCACAATCATGGATTGAAAAGCTATCAACCACGGGTCAAATACGTAAGAACCTCTAAACGCCGCCTGAAAGTTAGGTCGTACTAAAGTCGCGATTGATCGATTTTAACAACGAATTTCAATCCTGTATCGGGTATCAAACTTTTAAGGATGTCGAGACTAAAATATTGAATGTTGCCTTATTGATTCTCGAATTTATCGGTAAGCTCTAAAATTATCGGAAAAGGATTCAACGAGTCGAGTTTTGGAGCCAAATATTTGGGAATTTGTGCTTCAAGGACAAAAAGACCAAAATGCCCTTTCTAGAAGCTTGTTTAGGATTTTGTCCTATTCTATTTTCTTTTTCTTTTTCTTTTTCTTTTCTTCCTCCCCACCTTCCTCCACACGTTTTCTTTCCCCTCCTTTCTTTTGTTGACCCACATTTGTTGATATCTAAATTTTGATTGATCATTCGTAATTTAATGCACAAAAATTTAGGGATTAATTTTAACCCCTAAACAAAAAATATTAGAATTAAATTGCACAACATATAGTTTTAGGAGCATTTATTATTATTGCATTTGCATTGGACAAGTGGCAGATGGGCTTCAATTGATGGTTTTAAGCTTTAATTTAACGAGTTGGACTAAGCCTACAGGGAAAGAGAATTTGGCTAGGCCCGTTAAGGAGTGACGAGTTGGAAGATGAGAATATTCTCGAGAACATTCGCATTATTCTTCCAATATTCAAGGAATGTGTCGGATGAAATATTGAAAAAATATTACACGTGAGATACAAGAGCTAAACAGGCAATATACAAATTTATCTTATTTCCTTAAATAACATAGTCTTCTCACCTATAAAAAGAGCCACACAATTCTGTAGAAGGACACACAAAAAACACACAAAAGGGAGAGAGACATGAAGGAGACACGAAATACAGCAAAAGAGAACATCAGAGGGAGGGTCTTTGCTCACTTTCTCTGACAAGGTGCAAATAGGAAAGAGAGAAAAGTAAAAAAGAGTGAGCGGGTCGTTTTCTTAGAGGGAGGAAGTCTTCGAGCGTCGACAAAGCCGACGCTTACAACCCATCATCCGCTACTGTCATTCCTCTGTTGACTGCCGCTGCTGCTCGTCCAAGCCGGTGCCTGCATCACGCAGCCCCCGCTCACCGGAACCCAGGCCGACACCACGAGCCGCCTGACAATGCTGCAACTCCCACCATCGCATGCCTCAGCCCTTCAACGTCCCTGCTAACCCGTGAAGACTCGGCCGCTGAACTCAGCCGCACCACCAACTTTGATCTCGTCGCTCCCCCACTTGCGACGCACTGCTGCACACCTCCTCGACGTCTTTGCTTCTCACCTAGTCCGCGACAGAACAGCTGCTCCGTTTGCCTCTGTTCCAGATGCGCAGCAATTTCGGACTTCCATACTGACGCCGTTACTTTGTCTCTATTTCTGTGGCGTGTTGGTGCAGGAATAATGACCCATTATTGATAAAAAATTGGGAGGAGACATTCACGGAGAGATAGAAGCGGTGGCTGTGAAGGCTGAAAGGAAAGTCCACTGACTTTTACTTTGTTTATGCAAATTCCACTTAAGGTCAATCCATCGAAGGCCCATCCTAGCTGTTTCGTGGAGTTCCCACGCTTGTGGCGTCCGATTAGTCCACGAGTCGTCCTTATCGCGGCTAGCGATCTAATTGGGAATCGCACCAATTTACCGCCCAACGATTGAGGTTCGCAAATTACCAAATTCAGAAGCGAATATTCGAATTAGGTAAAAATCTTGTCTAATTCTAGTTTCGAATATTTCGTTTCCTTATTTGAAATATCGTTGATGCACGAGATTGAAATTCATGATATATTATCCGTTCACAATATTGAGTAGCTTTTTAAATTAGGAAATTTTCCTAATTTCACAACGTACGTATGATTGTCAGTCTAATTTCATACTCGAAATATGATTCGCAATCGAACGGAAAATCGTTGATCCGATCTCATGCCCGAGATACGATTCGCGATTTTGTGAAAAATTGACCAATCCAATCTCATGTCCGAGATACGATTCGTCAATTTATTTCCAAAATTAGATGGACTTGGATAATATCTTGCTTGATTTGTTGCCGTGCTGTTCTTGATGCATTTGCTCGAATTGATTTTGCTTATAAAAGAAAGCCCAATATATATATTTATAGTTGAGTTGGATGTGATTCTTGTTAGAATATTTTCTTTTATGATAGTTTGCATGTTTAAATATAGGTTATTTCGAATTTTGATTATAAAAAAGAAATCATAAATATTGCCATGCTCATGTCATGTAGAATTATGTCATCTTCTGCGTGTCATCTAGTCATTGCATGTTTAGGGTCATTTGAATGCCTAACATATTAGGATAGTCACACATAATATATTTCCTAGCATTAGATTAAGTCCAATAACTAATGTCGCGAGAAATATAATTTGCATATTAGGTTGCACGTTGCATGTTATTATAGTTAGACACTTTTGCACGTCACCGCATGTATTGTACTTAGTTTTTTTTGGGCCTCATTAAATAAGTGAAAACCTTAAAAAAAATATCTGAATGATTGCATGTTAATTAGAAATCATATCTAGGATTGGTGATGTGATTTTTAAACTAACATTGCAGATGCTTTCGTTGCTTCGAGGTAAGTATCTCTTCCCTGTGCTTGCAATTTATTTATTGCTTTGCTTTATTGAGTGTTAGATAATTGTTGCACACTAGTATAATCACATTGCTTATTAGAGAGTAAATTAAAATCAATACAAACTGCCTGCAAATCATTTTTTTTCAAATAAAAGAGAAAAGGTACCGAAAGGTCGTTAGAGAAATCTAACGTAATCAAGTCCCCGATCTCATAGCCTCTGGTTCGTAGGAGTGAAGTAATTCTCCCGTTACTTTCCTTGGGTTTTTAATCGACCCACCAAAAAATAGATTAGTGGTGACTCTAAGTAAAAATCATTTGCATGCTAAAAACTTAAACCCTAGGTCGCAAATTGGTATGGGCTTGGGAGAGCTTGAACTAAATTTAGGCTTAGTAATCCATTAGCCAAACCCTAGGTGGTGCACCCGAGGTGAGGTTGCGACAACATTCTCTCTGTCTCTATCTCTCTCTTTGGTTCTTTCGGTTCTTTCTCCCAAAACAGCAGCATAGGCTACTGTGTTGCCTCCAAATCAGCCACCCTTGCCACATGCCAGAGCCACCATATGCCGCCGAAGAGTCCAAGCCGCGTCCCGCCATCGCCCGTCCATGAGCCGCGCCCGTCGCTGTTCTTTCTCACCAAATTATAAACACCCCGTCTCACTAAGACCCATTTTTGTTGCCACTTGTCTCGATGTTTCAGACGTGGCTGCGTGTCGCTCTCGCTGCCGCTGTCGCGCTCGTGTCGTCGGAATTACTAAACTGTAAGTCAATTTCCTAATCTCTTAATTAGGGGTTAATCTTGCTTAGGAGTAGTTTAATTAGTTTAATTATTGATTAATGCTTTGGATGATGATTATTAGTGTTTTATTATTATTGATTAAGCTTGCTTAGTTTTAATCATGGTTAGAATAAAGTAACTATAGTTAGATTAAAGTAACTGAGGTTAGATTAAAGTAACCTTGGTTGGGTTTGTTAATCGTAGTTGGGTTAATTAATCGTAGTTGGGTTAGAATAGTAACTGTGGTTAGTATTAATAAATATTATTATTATTATTTTTGGAATAAATAATAATTTATTATTTTCGGAATTATTAATTAATTAATTTAATTAATTTCTAATTTCTAATAATAATTATTATTATTACTATTCATTTTTGAAAATTAATTATTTTGGGGAAAATAATTAATTGTGAGTATTTATGGGAAATGGTTTTGATTGAGTAATTTTGTGGGAAAATTACTATGGTCTAATTTTCTAAAGTCAATAGTATTTATATACTACATTATTAAATGGCATTAGTTTATTAAAGAAGGGTTTTATTAAATGCAATTATTTGGGTTGGATAATTAATTATAGGATTGGAAAATAATTATAAGTATTTTGTGGGAGTTAAATTATTTTATCGAAATAATTGACTATAGTATTATATGCTTCATAAATAAGTATTTTTTTTAGTATAAGCATTGTTTATACTTATTTTGGGATGATGGCTTATTTATGGGAATAGTTGATTGTCGTAATCGTGAGGACACATGTTTATTTATTATTGAATATTAAGACGCGTGGTTGGGTACGTGATTATTTTGGAAAGGCATATAAGTATCGTGATGTTGACCGGTTAGAATTGATTGTCAGACTGTGACTTGAACTGTTGATTATTGCAACTTTCATGAGTGATTGGAATGTTGCTGTTGTATGTAACTGCTAGACACTATTGCATTTCATTATACGTGTGTCAACTGCAATAGCATGTCACGTGAGCATGAATCATGTTGCATTTATGATCAAGCAAAGCAAAGACAAGAATGAATTGCTTGATAATGTGTTGCATAGTCAGATTAAAGTTGATAGCCCGGTATAGCCAAATGACCGCCAATCCCCATTGGGGTTGTGCCGTGATCATTGGTCGCCTGACAGTGGTTAGATACGAGGTTGTGGTAGTGGGAAGGGCCCCATGCTCCTGAGGGAATGCTGTCAGTGGGGGAGAGCCCATGACGTCGCCATGTCTCGAGGTAGAGGACGATATCTGATCTACGACCAGTGGATTGCCAACCATAAAGTTGTGTCGTGGCCTTGAGGGTCGTAATAATCAGACCACGAGTGGACATTGAGATATGTGAACGTTATGCAATGCTCTGATTATTTGCATGTCTTCCAATATTATTATGAGATGATTGTCAGTTTTTGTAGGTTGCGTGTGCCAAGGCCAAGTAGGGTGGCCTATGTTTGCATCTGCTTATTGAACTGTCGTCTAATAATGCTGTTTGAAGTGTGGTATTGTGTTGATTGCCGAAACTAGATTGCATGTTAGACTATCCTCGAGGCGAACGAAATTCCTAACCGAGGTTTAGGATTTTGACTTACTGAGATTTTATCTCACTGGTTATTGTATAACCATTTTTAGGTCCGTAGGATAGAGAATCGGTATGTGTTATGGCTCGTGGCCGTATTTGAATGGAGTAGATTAACCCTAGCTTGTTGGTTTCATTTGCTCGATAGGATGATGCCCATGGTAAGGGCTTGTACTTGTAAACTTCTTAGGATTAATTAGTTAGTTAATAAAGCAACACTTTTAAATATATTCTTGTTGGGTTTTCCTGCTATCCCTACTTTTATAATTGACTGGGAGATTGTGTTTCGCTTCCACATGCATTTAAATTAAAGATAAAAATAATGGTTGGCGCCGCGTTCTGGGACGTCGCATCTAAATGACCACGAGAGAATAGGGATTGCCGCGTGCTCGAGAGTTGGGGCGTGACAATTGATCTCTCCAATTAACTACAAGTAATTCATTACCTAAGTAAATGGTTTATTGCTCCCTAGCAATCGCTTATCGACACCAAGCATCTGAATGTACTTCTGAAAGCGAACGTGGTAAGGCGTGATAGGTTGGAGCAACTTTATTTTTTATGGAAATAATTTAACCTTTGGGACAGTTAAATTGTCTCATATATAATAGATAGTTCATTATTTTTTCAATCATTAAAAATAAGACGAGGAGTTGACATTGCCGGGAATTTAAAATTCTTGACTTACTTCAAAAATTGAGAATAATTAACTTAGACTTTTCAGCTTATGAAAGTCCCTCTCTTTCCCTTCACCAGATGCACGAGACTACGAGCCCCTACCTCTCTCCTTTCGTCTTCCTCGTTTTAGTGCATCCCAGAGCGGCTTCCAAGAACTGGTCAATTCAAGAATGCCCCTCACGGACGAGAGGGAAAGAGATGTCCTTCAGTGAGTCTTAGTGCATTGACTCGTTGAAATTTCAAAGCCTTCCCTCTTCCTTCCCCACATAGACGACGTTTATAACTGAATAATTATCGGTATATTAAATTTAGATTGAATTAGTAATTTTCCTTGTGAAGTGGCAACGTAGATGACGTTTTATTATTTGGTAAGTCTCTATCAATACTTTTCGTCACATGGCATGGGAGATGGCATGACGCATGTTGATCTCTCCAATTTTTAGCAAATCTTAGTGCATTGCTCGTTGAAAATTCAAAGTCTTCCTTCCCCACTCCGTTAACCATCGCCATCTCTTCATCTATCACTTCACTCTGCGGTTGTTCTTCTCGAGACCCTTTAATTATCTTGAGTCTCAAGAGTCTCTGCGCTTGCTCTGCTTCAAGAAATATCCCAGCCTCTCTCTACACATCGATTGTTTCATTCGTTCTTGACATCTCTGTGCTAAAGGAACGATGGACAGAGACCAGCACGAGCTGCAGTTCCTTGGGTTCCTCGGCGTCTACAGAGAGACCTCCAAGATCATCCTCAAATGGAGGAGGATCTTCGCCCAGATCACGCTCGCGCTCATCCTCCCTCTCTGCGTCGTCTTCCTCGCCCACTCCGCGGTCTCGCAGATCCTCTTCTTCCATATCGTCTACAACGGGCTCAACAGCGGCTACACCATGCCCGACAGCGGCTACACCATGCCCAAGAAGGAGTGGGTCGCCTACTGGCTCCTCCAGCTCGGCTACTTCATCTTCGTCTTCATCTTCTCTCTGCTTTCGACCTCGGCTGTCGTCTACACGGTGGCCTGCATTTACGCTGCCAAGCAGATCACTTTCAAGAATATCATGACCGTCGTGCCCAGAGTGTGGAAGAGGCTCATGGTCACTTTCCTCTGGATTTTGGCAACCTTCGTTGCGTTCGTTGTCGCGGCTGTTGTGCTTTTGATCGGATGGGTCGCTGTCAGGAGGAAATTTCTACTTGGCCCTGGACCTGCGATTACCATGTTGGTGATTCTCCTGATCTTGTATGTTATCGTGTTTGTTTATATCACTATGATTTGGCAATTGGCGAGTGTGATCTCGGTTCTTGAAGATGTGTACGGAAGGAAGGCGATGGTGAAGAGCAAGAGGCTGATAAAGGGCAAGATGGGTATGTCGGTTGGGTGTTTTCTTGGTGTCCTGGTGTGGTCTACCCTGGTTCAGGCATTGTTTGAGTGCTTTGTGGTCTTCGCCTTTTATGGGATTGGAATGAAGATTGGGGTTGGACTGATCTGCTTGTTTCTGCTGCTAATGGTGGTCCTCTTTGACTTGGTCGTCCAGACAGTGATCTACTTTGTCTGCAAGTCCTACCACCATGAGAACATTGACGAGTCCTTGTCTGATCATCTCGAGGTCTCTCTTGGAAACTGTCCGTCTAAAGCCCAGTTCCGTCCAGCTTGAGCAACTTTATGTCTGATTTCTGTATTCCATGTGTTAGTTTGGGAGTTTTCTGCATCTTGGTCTCGGTGCGATAGAAAAACTCGAAAGATCGTGAAGTTATTAGTCTTAAGACAATAAAGTTTGCAGCTTGGAAATGTAAGCAAGTTTGACATATAATCTATATGACAGTGCGCCTTTTACAAGATGTGCTCTAGCTTTTCGCTATTTCACTTTTATGTATGTAAAGTTTTTGTCACAATCGTGATAATAAATCTTTTTCAGTCCTAAACCGGATTAGGACGGATAAAAAGCTATCAATTGATAGAATATATCATGAAATAGAATGTAAAAATGAGTTAGGCTCCATTTGGTAACGTTTCTGTTTCTCCATTTTTCTGTTTTTTTGTTCCCCGGAATTGAAAAAGAATAGAAATCCGTTTGGTAACGCCAACTGATTTTTCTATTTCCAAGAATAGAAAGTTGTTCCCAAGAATAGATTTAGAGAAGAAATGAGAAATAGAAAAAAGTAGCTTTTTATTATTGGGAACAATTTCTAAAAACTATTTATTGGGGACTACTTGCCGCCCATAGCATACCGCCGTCCGTCCGCCGCCTGCCCTCAGCCACCGCCGCCGGTCGCTAGCCACCGCCCCCACCCGCTCGCCGCCGGCCTCTCGCCGCCGGTCGCCACCCAACGCGACCAACGACCCAGCGCGATCGACCGCTGGTTGCTGCCACCATTGAAGAAAAAATAAATAAAAATTTTATGTCGGTACCAAACGCATTTCTATTTATTTTCTATTCTGAGAATAAGAAATTTTTGTAGTTACCAAACGTCTTATTTTACTAAGAAATTGTTCTAGGGAGTAGAAATAGAAAAGAACTATTTCTCAAAAGAAATTATTTCCATGAGTAAAAATGTTACTAAATGCACCCTTACATAACAAGTTCCTATTAGATTCATTATCGGACCCTTAGGAGCTTCGCTTAACACCCATTCATTGATGTTGTCTTGAATTCCACAAATTTCAATTGATTAGAAATTCGAAAAAAAAAAGTCGATCAGGAAATCTAGGAAGGTTTGAAAATTGCAGGCTATACATTTCCAAATATATTTCCAAGACTTGGATCTATCTGCAAAGGATTTTCATGAGAAATAGTACTGATTCAATATAACTGTGATACATTATGATATCTCTAATATATAAAGATAATTATTGAAGATTTATTAGTTAATTTTAAATCTGATAATATCTTTATAGTGGAATTCATTTTCTATTAGGATTAAAAAAGTGGAGATTTGATGATCTTTTTATTTCAGCATTGCACCTTGTACTTGAAAGATATGCTTAAATAAGAAATCGTCTCTTTCTCCTGTGGACGTAGGTGGATTTTCGCTGAACCACGTAAATCCCTGTGTTCTTGATTTTTCTTGTTTCCTTTCTCATCTAGTTAGAGTGTTTTTCTGCATAACAATTGGTATCAGAGCAAGGTTCTTCATTCCTATATTGTGATTTCTGACTAGATGGTTGGAAAAAGTTCAACCATTCAATTTGATATCGAACGATTCACCGAGAAGAATACACTATGACAGAGAAGGATGAAGGATTTGTTGATTCAATAAGGTTTATCAAAGGTTTTCTAGGAATATTGAACAAGCCAGACACCATCACTGATGATGATTGGGCCGACATGAAGGAGAGGGCGTGCAACACAATCCGATTGAACCTATTGAACGAGGCCCTTCAATACGTAGCGGAAATCGAATCCGCTCTGGAGGTATGGCTCAAACTTGAAAGCATTTACATGATGAAGTCTCTTATGAACAAATTGTTCTTGAAGAAGAGATTGTATTCACTTCAGATGAGTGAAGGAGGAGATCCATTAGAACACCTCAATGTGTTCAATTAGATGATCAGTGAACTTACAAGCTTGGAGGTAAGATTCGAGAACGAAGACATAGTTCTTCTACTACTAGCATTGCTCCCAAATTCGTTTGATTAGTTGGCGACTATGCTCCTTTATGGCAAGGAAACCCTGGAGATTAGAGAGGTGACTGTTGCCCTAATTTCAAATGACACCTGAAAAAGGGCAAGTAGTTCAAAATCTTCGAGAAATGGACTCTTTAAAAAGGAGAAAAGCAATCAAGGAAGAGGATGATCAACAGATTAAGGATTGAGCAGTATGGGTCGATCAAAATCCAAGAGAAACTTCAAAGGAAGATGCTACGGGTGCAATCAAGAAGGGCATACCAAGAAATTCTGTCCAAATAAGAACGAGAAAAAGAAGAAGAGCTCGGATGAGGCAAGTGTAGCGGACAACACTAAGACCAATGATAGAGATGTCTTGTCCATATCGTCGGGGAATGACACCTTTGAAGATTCGTGGATCTTGGACTCCGAATGCACTTATCATACGTGTTCTCATCTAGAAGCCTTCGATGAGTACAAGGCATATGATGGTGGTTCAATTCTCATGGGGAATGACACTTCATGCAAGACTGTGGGAGTTGGAACCGTGAAAATCAAGATGTTTGATGGCATGATTAGAACCTTGGCAGATGTGCATCATGTACCGAGTCTAAGGAAGAATCTAATCTCATTAGGAGCACTTGAATCCAATGGATGCAAGTACACAGCTCAAGGTGGAGTCTTGAAGGTGATTAATGGAGCTCTGGTTGTTCTAAAGGGACAGAGGCATGGAAACCTATATCGACTTATAGGAACCATAGTGTAAGGTGAAGCATCTGTGCCCACAGATGCTAGCACGGAGATAGATAACACTTATCTATGGCATATGCATCTTAGGTATCTGGGAGAAAGAGGATTGATGAAGCTTCGCAAGAGAAATGTAGTCCAAGGTACAAAAACATGCAAATTAGATTTCTACAAATTTTGTGTGTTTGGAAAATAATGCAGAGTACGGTTCAATGCTGCAACTCATACGAGCAAGGGCATGCTCAAGTATGTACATACGAACGTATGGGGTCCTTCACTAGTAAAGTCAAAAGGCAAGAAGGAATTGTCACGACCCGACCCTTGAGGCCACGATAACTCTTATTTCACTTGAGGTCATTTGATTTGCAACTTCCCAAGATTTGTCGCCGACCATTCATTATTA
Organism: Corymbia calophylla; assembly: GCA_014182845.1. Classification (NCBI taxonomy): domain Eukaryota; kingdom Viridiplantae; phylum Streptophyta; class Magnoliopsida; order Myrtales; family Myrtaceae; genus Corymbia; species Corymbia calophylla. Next base: position 1,165,045 of record CM024701.1, on the reverse strand, counting down.
ACTTTCAAGTTATGCGCATACGAAAACAACTCATGCTTCACCCAATTAACAACAATAATAGGGATAGCAGAAAGACACATATCAGAAACAAACACTTCTCTTATTTATTTACTGAGGTTGCCCTGGGAAAGTAACATATACACGCCATTTCTTGAGCTCTTTTTCCTACGTGCCTACACAAAAAGGGACTAGGCCGGGTAACTTACTTCTGTCATAAAAAATGGTTAATTCAAAAAGTGGGCCTCAGACACCTATGCGAAGTATTCCTCCGGATCCTCCTCCCCTAAGGTCGGATCCTCTACGGCATCGTCAGGGACATCGATGGCCATGGGGTCTCAAAACTCATCACCAAGGCCATCGGTAGGGGGCTCGTCAAATCCCTGATGGGGCCAAAGAGTTCCTCTCCCTGCTTGATAAACCAGGCCTTGAACAAGTGGGGTGTCCACCTAATCAGGCCCTCATCCACCTAGACAGTAGTGACATAGTGCTCGTAAATGAAAGGGTGACTTGGAGTAAGTCGCGGCGTGACCACGGTGTTTATGTCTATCAGGACATCGAATCGCATTAGAAGGTGCGCCATGCTAAGGTCCTGAAAATGGTTATACAATAATCAGTGAGATAAAATCTCAGTAAGTTTATAGCATAAACCTCGGATAGGAGACCTACTCACCTCGGGTGCGCTCTAAATGTGCAATCTTTCTATCGCTAACAAATCAACAACAGAAGAACACCCATTCGACCATTATCAAGCACACGATTAGGTCATAATTCATATGCAATCATTAACAGTTGCAATCACATGCATCCTTACCTCACTCTTGGCATACACAACCTACGTGATATAGTTTATTATATGCCTACCTCAATGCAACATATACATCAAACAATCAGAACACATTTCAGGCTTTTCCATGCACCACGCACTCACTCATATTTCAATTATTAACAACTTTAGGGGAATTTACTTCTAACACACAAGTTGGTAGTCTACTAGCCTAACCAGGTATCGTCTCACCCCTTTGGGCACATTTACGTTTGGATATCTTGCCTGGATGGCATTCTCGAATGAGCATAAGTCTGGCATTTACCACAACTCACATCCGGACTTTTGCCAGGTATTTCGGTAAAACGGACTTCGTCAACCAGATATCCTCCATCAGGTGATGGGCTTTTTTGTAATCATGCAAGCACACCAATCACTCATGCTTATTTCATTATCTTCCACTTTGGTCAATGCAGAAATGATCCATGCTTGCACACGTTAATTCACAACAAATTTCTATGTGTATGCAATAATATTCTATATGTGGTCACACGAATACAATGCATTTCATATGTGGTCATACGAATATGCTGAACATATCAACCTTAATTTATGATTACAGTCCTACAAATTTACTCCACCGAGTACATCTTAAACAATCTCATTCATGCCTCAATTATCAAAAACAGTATATATACATATTCGATATATAATCCACATGAGAAAAGTACAAGCAATAATCCACCGAAAATAATCAATTACTAACACAAATAATTATTTATTTACTTCCCGGAAATAATTCTTTAATCCACAAATGTCTAATTAATGAATACCCAACAATAATTAATCAATATCCAAAAATAATTAATTATCCATAACTAATTAATTAATTATCCTCCAAAAATAATTAAATAACTACACAAAAATACTAATTAATTCCGAAAAAATATTTATTTATTACCAACCGTAGTACTTTATCCAAACTACGCTTAATTAACCGGACTGCAGTTACTTTATTCAACTACGGTTACTTTATCACAACTACAGTTAATTAACCTAACTAGGGTTACTTTATTCAACCGTGGTAAATTAATCTAACCCTAGTTACTCTAACCATCTCCTTAATCAAGGTTAATAACATATTTTAATACTAAGCAAGATTAAAAAACAATTTAATGCTAATCACCCATTATCAATAGCATAAAACAAGATTAGTCATAAACTAATCACCCCTAATGGAGTTTAATACCCTAATTAAGGATTATGAAATTAACTCACAGGTTAGTCAGTTTCGACGATACCGGAACAACGACGGCGGTGAGGACAATGAGTGGCTCGTTCAAGGATGGCAACGGCTGACGGAAGGCAATCGAAACTCGGCAAACGAAGCTGTTTTTGGTGCCGAACAAAGGAAAACAGTGGCCGGCCGCTTCTTGGACAGCGGCTAGCATCAACTTACAGCAGTAGAAATAGCAGCAAACAGCAAACAGCAAGTAGCAGCAATAACAAGTAGCCGTAGCAAACAAAAGCAGTAACGGCAGCAACCACCAGCAGAAACAGTAGAAAGCAAAATAGAAAACAAAGGAAATGAGGGGGGAAAGAGAGAAAAACGGAGGGAGTGAGCTGAGGGAGAGGGTGGTTGACTGGGGGAAAGAGAGAGGAGAGAGATATATATTTTTGAGGTGGACAAATTGGTTTTGACTTGCCTAATCAAGGTTAATATTGTCCAAAGGTTTAACCATGATTTGGGGCCACACAAATCAATCTTCTGGAAGCCAAGGGAAAAATGGGAATTTAACTTGTCCCATGAGCCCTTGTGGCCGAAAAGTCCAATGGGCTTTTGGTTGGGCTCACTTCCCGTGACCCAATTTCCTCAGTCCGATATCCCTTTTTCCAACTTTTCCGGCCTTACCAGAAAACTTGAGGATTAATGAGGCGATGTCCGTATAATTGTTCGTGAGGTTATTGCAAATTTGATACCTGAAATTATATTTAAAATCAAGATTAAAATCCGTCAATTAAAACTCTAGCACAACCTAAACTACCGAACGGCTTTTAGGATTTTCACGCAAAATTGACTCATGGTTGAATATTTTCAATCCACGTTCAGTTCCTTCAATCCCTGGGCAACCCTCGGTTGTCATGTAATCTTGAGGAATCAATTTCTCATCCCAAGTACAAAATCAAAAAGGAAATCGATTTATTGTCGATTATCGTTAGTATCAAGGGCGTGTGGAATCACCCTCAATCCAGTGTCATACTTCTCTATAATCGATTTATTTTTGTTCGTCAATTGATTTGTAAGGGCATAGTATTGTGCATCTTTGATCCTTATGGTCGATGGGTATATCCCAGGTCAAATTCCCTAACCTTACGCGTATTAATCCCTAATTATCCTTTTGAATAGTTAGTTACCTTTGAGTGATCAATTCAAAGTAGTCGTGACTAACACTGCATCGAAAGATAGCCCTTTTTATGTGCATATTGATCAAGTTTATGTCTGAAGTTCAAATCGGAGCTCTCTGTGCTAGCTGAATAAGAGCCGAACCAACAAACATATTTGGTCCTTAGCACTAAGTTTGCGAGTGTACCTATGAGTGTCAGTACATTTGATCTTAAGTAACGTGTACTTGTTGATGTGTTTGACGTGGGGAAAGTGAAGGAGATACCCAAATGAAATATGCTTGCATCAAGAATCAGTACTGATTAATACACAATTTATTTCCAGATTCTTCTTATTCTAACTCGTGTGACGCTGTTAAGTTGGGCGCATCTGATCTTTCCTGATCTGGTAACTAGCTAGGACTAGCAAACTGCTTCATTTGGTAAATTCGATTGTAATATTATTAAAATCAATTGAATAATTGGAAGTTGGAGATGTAAGCTTGCTGTGGAAATCTTCTGTTGCCTTGATGAGAGAGAAGGGGAGGGGGAAGGGGGAGGGGGAGGGGGAGGGGGGGAGGGGGTTCTTAATTGATGAAGAACCTGACAAGCAAAGTTTGTCCTAATATCATGACACAAATATATTAAGTTGTTGATCAAGCACATAGCATTTCTTCCATTAGATGAGACTACTATGTCTAGAGTTTGTCACAAATATTATTCTTTTTACATTTTTTGCCCAATGATATTCTGCGATTTTATAGGTCTTTTCGAGCCATATGAGATAAAAACTGGCAAAAAAACAATGCAAGTGCCAAAACTTGGTACTGGAGGATACTTAAGTGCCAAAAGTTATGAAAGATACATTTAAGTGACAAAAATTACGAAAGGTACGCTCAAGCGTCATTTTTTTTGAAAACTATGACATTTAAATGCTAAGTCTAGCGAAGGATGTCAAAACTTTCGACATGGCTTATTTTTATAATATAACTCGCCTATATGACTCGTTAGAAAGCTGAGTCAGCAAAGACTCAACCAAAATAACATTGTTTTGGCACTGATGTGGATTTTGATATAAATATTAATTAAATAATAAAAAGATAAATTTTTAAAAAAAAGATGAGAAATGGGCGAGGGCTGCACACCCCTCACCTGTTCACCTTTTTTTTTAAAAATCAATTTTTGGGATTTTCTATTTGATATGGCAATTTTTTTAAAATCCCATGTGAACAATTTTTATTTAAAAAATTGCCACATGGATAACTTTTTTAAAAGAATTGCCATGTCGGCAAAGTAAAGACGCCTTGAATATGCCACATATGCATTTTCGCCGCATTTTTCGCTTTGTTGATACTTAACCGATCTAATTTGCTCTAATTTTGGCATTTAAATATACATTTTCAAACTTTATCATTTAAGTGTTCTCGTGTGCCAAGTTATGGCACTCCAAGTGTCCAGCACTTGATAAAAACTCATCTCATCTCTTCATGATTAGTGCTTCTCCCTTCTCCCTTTGTATGGTCTACTCAAACGTCTAGTAGTGACAATTCTTGACAAGTTACAAGAGATTGTGATGATATGATAAGAATTGCCACCCTTAGATATTTCCTAAGCCGATCTCTTGGTTGCCCCGCTTAAACCGTTTATATGAAGAGAAAGTGTAGCTCAGGAATGAGTGAATTAAACATTGTAGCCAATCTCGCCACTCAAGTTGAGCAGCTTTAATTTCTTTGGACACTTAAATAGTTTTAATTGCTAACCAGAAGTTACCTTGGTTGCATATAGGGGCGAGCAACAACTCGAGAACCGATACAAAGCTGCCTTACGGGGCCTGTTCCAAGTGATTCATAAGGGGAATGGTTCAGTTCCCACTTCCAAAAATGAAGAATCGGCCTTACAAATTCAGTTCCTAATTGTTTGCCTTCAATCTGTCAGTTAGATCCATAAACTTGGAACCTAGGACCGAATCAGTTACCCTTAACTGTAAATAAGTTCTTGTACTCTTTTTCTATGATAAAAACTACTTGTTGAAATTAAATATGTTTGACATATTATCTTCAAATTGAAAGAATTGTATTCATGTTTGATATGCATATTATATACTAGTTCTCAAATTGACCCTAGAATCAATTCTAGTTTGATTCCAAGGTCAACATGATCAGTTTACTAGTTCCAAAAACTAGGAGTCAACCCTATATTTGGCACCTACCCACATTTGAATAGATTACCAGTCTTATAATCAGGGGTGAGCAACCAAGCCAATTCAATTTTAGAATCGGCTTGAACCTTCCTTACCCAACTCTTCAATGTTGATTTGTTGGGGGAAACGAGGAATTAACCTTGACTAGTTTGGTTTTTGGTTCTACCTAGAAATTGGCACCTAAAATTTGCAAGGTCGATTCCTTGGTAGAACCTTGAGTCGAGGAATCAAACTGGTTTACCTCTAGTCCTAAGTAAGTCCTTTCACTTTTTTTAAACAAAAAACAAAAAATATTTGTAAAAGTTGAGTATGTTTGACATATTATCCTCGAGCAGAAAGAATTGTGTTCATGTTGAAATATGCATAGTGGATATATAATAAACTAAAAATAAAGAGAGAGATAAAAAGCCATGGCTGGTTTCTAGAGTATCGGGGTCGGTGCCCAACTTTCAAACCCACCCACTCTAAAATGATCACCTATCTTGTATTGCCAAGCAAGCTTTCCTGATAATTGTCATTAGGGTTATCCTAGTTTTCTTGCATTTCATCTCTTTCTGAATCCCTAAGAACTCATTGTTTCTTTTCTTTCGAACATGAAAAGCCTTTTATGAATGGGACAATGCCTTATGATCCAATCTGATGCTTTATTTGCACCAAATGTTATATATATTCAGATATTTTTTTTAAAATCTTAGGAAATGTCGAACAATTAAATAAAAAATTACTTTAGAATGGACAATCCGTTCAGCTTTTTCCTAAAGACTTGCAGACCTAGGGATCGATCTAAATGTAATATAAATAATTAAACAATCAGGTAGAATGGAGTTTTGTAATCGAGCCACATTGTCCCAAAGCTCAATATCCTTTCACTTTCCTTAACATTGATGTTCATAACAAATTAAAACGTGGTTCATGCAACATATAAAGAAGTCTTTAATAATATATTAGGTAAAAAGAGATTAAAATGGGTTCAGGTAACATATAAAGAGGTCACTAGCTATAGATACGAAAATAAAGTAAAAGGGCTTTGCATAAATATAAAGAGGTTGTTGGTAATTAATTATATATGTGGCAAATAAAAGCGCGAATGATAACCATTTTATTTCTCTATTTTTTAACTTTTTTATTTGTAGGAATGAGTTTGAAATAGAAATCTGTTTGATAACATAGTTTCATTTTTTTTTATAAATTTTTAGCTCGGAAATTGATTTGGAACAGAAATGAGAATTAGAATGTTTTTATTAAGAAATAAATAAATAAAAAATTTATTGTTCACCCTTGCCATTGCTCTTGGATTGCCACCGCCGCTCTTCTCCCCGCTCACCGCCTACCGTCAATTGCCCCCTCTGCCCATTGATCGTTGCCATCGCCCTTCACCTACCGCTTAGAAATTTTACGGCCTATCAAATGAATTTTTATTTCAAGAATAGAAATTTTGTGTCATTAAATCCATATCTCTATTTAGAAACTCATCCGAGAAATAAAAGTAAAAAAATTTGTTTTTGGCAAGAACTTATTTTCGAGAACAAAATGGTTATCATTCATTCGCACCAAGTAAATACTTGTTATATGTTTCAGTAATAACATAGATACAAACCAATAAAAATATGAAATTTTTAAATGCAGATGAAGGAGAAATACACATTCCTAACTCTTATGTATTGACTTGAAAAATTGGAGCAAGCAATTGTTGGAGAAAACTCCCAATTGATTTTGGAGTTGACAAAACTATTCAAAACTATACCTGTCCTAATATATAATTCTTGATGTGTTTGAAAACAAGTACTAAGCCTAAAGGAATGATTTATTAGATTATATTATTTGGACTTAGACGACGAATCGCTTGTCTAGTCTTGCGGCGCACTCACTCCCTTTACAAGAATGAAATGAGGCCCCAGCTCAACTCGAGACCAAGACTCCTTACAACTAACATGCCATAAGTGATCTAGATAGAGATATGTAGATTTGAATTCTATATTCCAAAACTCGATATTTTCAAGATCTATATCTCTAACTACTAGTAATCACAACTGAATTTCATGCCTAAAATATATTTGGTTCTATCAATCTATAATTGATAATCAAATTCTATGACAAGTTATTTCTTTATCGAAGAGACTCAATTATGGAAACCTAGAATCTAATTATATGGATGACTAGATTCATCACAGAGACTTAGTCATGTCTCTCCAACGGCTGCAGAATCCTAGAAAGAAAAATCTGTTCAACGGGATAAGGTTGGAAAATTTATGTCTGGAGATTTCCAACGGCTAGTGGAGAAGGAGGAATATTTAAGGAGACGGAGATGCTATAGAGAATAAGACATGATCCAAAGTTTAAAATTCCAAGGTGGAGTGCTATTTGAAATTCCTACTTGTCTTCTTTGAGCTCTAAATTGTGATAACAAAGTGAGGAAAACACGTTTGAGTGGTTAAGTGAATTGTGAGAATCATTCACAAAGCATTACACTCAGATTGTAATTACTTCTTGATCATATAGTGGAATCCAACCTGTTAGCTTTTAGCGTGGAAAAGTGGACATAATCTTAATTTAAGTCAAACCACTATAAAGCTCATGTGCAATTTCTCTTATCCTTTAATCTTTATTGCATTTTATTTACTGCACATCGTCCGAACACTTCAGATTTTTGAATCAAGCATGAACAATTTTTTTCTGTGTCTATTATTATCCAGAGTTTTGTTCGTGAAACCATTTTATTCCGTAAATTTTTTAATTTTCCTAGAATCACCTATTCACCTCCTCTAGGTTGATTGTCCTAGAATCACCTATTCACACCCTCTAGGAGATTCATACTACCTATCTCAATAATTACTTAATGACAATGGTGCATGATAAAAAGAGATAAAAACTAATTGATATAGATCTCTATTTCATGCTTACTTAATTATATGTATTCACTAATAAATAAATAAAAACTAATTGATAATACAAAATGTTATGCATATCATGTTAATTTGTGTGTGACTTCATGAGTTTGAGAAAACTACCAAATTAGGCCTAAGTCTCTTTTAATGAATAGCAATTCAACCGTATCCTTTCAGTTTTAACCAAAGTAGTTCTAAATTTTTAGAGGTAAGTACACTAGGAGTGCCATTACTTTCGTACGACGCTCACTTTAGTGCCAAAACTTTTTTTTCGCTCACTTGAGTGCCAAATCGGAGTGAAATCGTTCAGTTAAGTGCCACTTCCGACCAAAATCGTTCAGTTAAGTGCCACTTCGGGCTAAAATGCATACGTGGAATTTTTTAATAATTTTTCTTTTTTTTTAATAAGTTTCGATGCCGACGTGGATTTTTCATGTAAAACGACGCCGTTTCTACTCTTTTTGGAATTTTTTCGATTTTTTTTTTGCTTTTTTTGTTTTTTTTTTAGGGCTGGCGAGGGTCACCAGTGACCTCCCCCGGGTCGCGAAACCCTCGCCCTGGGCCACAAAGGCCCGGGGCGGGGCCGCCGAAGCTCGGCCGGCCGCTGGCAAAGGCCGTCGTGGCCTCACCGGCCGCGAAACCCTCGCCCTGGGCCACAAAGGCCCGGGGCGGGGCCGCCGAAGCTCGGCCGGCCGCTGGCGAAGGCCGTCGTGGCCTTGCCCGCGACTGGCGAAGGCCGTCGTGGCCTCACCCGCGGCTGGCGAGGGTCTCGCCGGCCAGCCTAGATCTATTTTTTTCTTCAAAAACCCAGAAAACCAACCCGCATTCTCCTTTTTGACCAGCAAAACCAGATTCCCGTGCTCCCTATTCCTCCTGGTCTTTTTTTTTGCTACCGGTGGAGCACCTCTTGTGCATGGAGTCCCGGGAGATACCCATCCCGGCTGAGTGGCGAAAGCCTTCCTCTTTGCGCTCTGCAACTTCGCTTCGCTTCTGCCTTTTTTCTTCCGTTTCTTCCTCTGCATTTTTCTCTCTCGCTACCCCCCTTGGTTCTTCTATTCAGCCTTCCAAAAACCCAGAATCACAGCTTCTTATTTTCTGTGTTTTTCTTTCAAAACCCAGAATCTAGGTTCTTTTTTTTCTGCATGTCTGGGCTGGCTGGCCGAGCTCCGACGGCCCCGTCGGCCCTAAAGAAAAAAAAAAAAAAAAAATCGAAAAAAATGAAAAAAAAATGAAAAAAATTAATAAATATATTAAAATATTGTTCACGACGCCATGTCGCTTTTCCGGCAGCCAAGTAAGCTTTTCCGGCGGCCACGTCGCTTTTCCGGTGGCCACGTCGGAAGTGGCACTCAAGTGAACGTTTTTTTTAACTTGTGGAACTCAAGTGAGCGAAAAAAAAAGTTTTTGTACCAAAATGAGCGCCGTACGAAAGTAATGGCACTTCTGGTGTCCCAACCCCAAATTTTTATAATGTCAATTTTAGCTCGAAAATGTTTTCACAATGAATTAACTATTGCTAGCCTTTCCACGTGACACACCAGTAACTTAGCATGGATAAATTTCATCGAAACACCATCATTTTGAAAAAAGAATCATAAACTTTTTGAACTTTTTCCTTTCCTTTTCTCACTGTTCAGCATCTCCAACCTCCTGTTCATCTCCAACCTACGGCGTGCCATGGAGAGAAAATCACAACAGAAGCTCGGATTGCTCGTCAGGAACTTCGAGCCCAACCCTTTCAGCAGCCTCCGACAGGTTGACCCTCGCCGAGCTCGAGGCCTTCGTCGGTTTGGCTAATCGTTTCTTCTCGATTGGTTTGGATTCAAAGGTTTGTGTCTGGAATAAAAAAGGATACTATAGATCTTCCATCTTGCATTCCGAACACCATGTTCCGGGGAACCAAACTGGACTAATGATTTTCGATCTGGTTCCTAGTTCTGGGGGAGAACCGGATCAGACCGGACCGACTATTTTAAAAATATTTTTTAATTTCTTAAAAAATGCAATAAACACTAAAGTAATAATAATTCTAGGAGAGCGACCATCTCGATGGAATTACTGTTCATCCCCTTCTCTCTACGGTGCGCTCCCCGAGCTACGGTAGCTCCGGCCGTGGGTGCAGGCTTGGGCGGCCATCTCCGGCACCATTTGAAGCCGCACTTGTGTAGAGGTGCAGCTCCATCGCCGATCTCCGCACCCCCCTTCGTTCTTGACTCCCGACCCTCGTTCGGGCCGAGCTCTAGCGGCTCAGGGTCCGGCGTCGAATCCGATCTTGGGCGGCCATCTCCGGTGCCTCTTGAAGCCGCGCCGGTGCGAGAGGGGTAGGCCCATCGCTGTTTTCCAGCACCCCCCCTTCGATTTTGACTCCCGACTACGCTCGGGCTTTATCTCTGGGCTCGGGGGCTCGCTCCGGAGTAGATCTGGTCTCGGGCGGCCATCTCCGGCGCTAATTGAAGCCACTATTGTGCAGAGGAGCAGCTCCTTCAAAGCTCTAAGGAGCAGCTCCTTCAAGTTACTAAGGTTATTCCTCTGTATTATCGATGGAGAAGGATAGGGTAGCTCCGAAGTCTAAGTCTGATTTGGGCGGAGGTCGATTTAGGAGCCGGAGTAGGGCTCCGATAGGTCGTAATCTCTCGCGTGATAGCTCCCGACATGGCAAAGCTCCCGCACAAGTTTCTGCAGTTGGGGGGCAGCTAGTTGCGCACAATAGAACTAGGAGCGTTGATGCTGGTGGGCCAAGTTCTGCTGGTAGTAGGCTAAATTCTGATAATGTAGCTGTGGCTCCTGCTATTGCTGGTGGCGGAAGGAACTCAAGAGGCCATTTGCCTACTACTAATGGCACTAGTTCCCCGTTGTTGCAGCAACATTCTGAGCATCAAGCCACAACAAACCGCTCCTGGGCGAATGTGGCTAGAGCCGCGGTTCAAGGGTACTCTCTTTCCTTTTATTCTCCGAATGCGGGTAGTGCTAATACCGTGAATTGCAATGATGAGGATTTAGATGCTGCTGATCCACTCGGAAAGAGTGCATAGTTGGATATTTTGTGGGGAAAAAACTCCCATTCAAGCTAGTTGAGACAGCCACCGAACACTTGTGGGGACATCGACTAATGGAGGTGAAAGTCAATGACCAAGGGTTCTATTTCTTTCATATTCCGGATATGGATTTTAGAAGGAAAATCATAGAAGAGGGTCCGTTGACGGTGGCAAGGGTGCCTCTCATTCTTCAGCAATGGCAACCTATGCGAGAGCTGAAAAAAGGTGAACACTCTTCGGTTCCAGTATGGATTCGACTGAAGAACCTACCATATGGGTTGTGGTCCGCCCGGGGAATTAGCAAAGTCGCTAGCATTTTGGGTAAACCTCTATATGTAGACCAGCGCACGGAACAATTAAAAATGATCTCTTTTGCTAGAGTTTGCGTTGAATTAGAGGCTTCTAAAGCCTGCTGCGACACCATTAATGTATGCTTGAATGGGGCTGTTCGTGTTGTAGAAGTGGAGTACGAATGGAAGCCTATTTTGTGCCAAACTTGCGGTGTGTTTGGCCACAAGTGCCCAGCCTCCAATCCTGGTATAACTCAGCCTATGCAAGAAAATCATCATGGGGTTCAAGCCTCTCGGACTCCAAACTTGTACATGACCAGTCCACCCATTTGGGCTCCTCACGGCCCGAGGAAGTGATCGAACCAGCTCCCACGGGAGAGTGGCGGATGATGAGAAGCGAGCCGGCAAAGAGAGGGGCGAGCCTATGCTAGTGTGACCATCCCCAAGCATTCCATCAGCTTCATGCGTGGCTCAGCTACAGCAGGAGAGTGCTGTAAAGAAGGCCACCAATTCTGCAGCTCTAATCTCCCCTCCCTCCTCCTCCTCTGTTGACAACCATGAAGATGAGCCTGGACTCGCACGCAAGCCTGACCAGCCCCAGCTGACTTTAGGGGAGGACTGAGTTGATGCTGGAGGTGGACCTAACCGCAAACTCGGTCCACAAGCACCTGATCCGAACAGATGGTCTAGAAAAGGAGATGAGAAATGATGATGCCCCCTTGCAAGAGGCTGCTGCAACTGTACCTGGCCCTTCTGAGGTAGAAACGGAGGCTGTCTTTCCCCCGCAGCTGGATGCTCCGCCGGTCTCTGTCCCTGTTGTGCAAGAACCGGTGAAGCTGCTGGCCTGTTCGGATTCCCCCCCACAGGAGGATGCTGATCAGAGATTGAAGTTGGCCAACAATAAGGAGCCATCCTCCGGTTCTCCCTTATTAAAGGTAAAGCCTTCTACCAGCAAGCGTCGCCCAAAAAGAAGGTAGTTCTTGGCTTTCTTTTGACTGTAACCCATGTTTTTTGGATGCTAGAATATTAGGGGTCTCATGAACCCCATCAAGCAAGCGGAAGTTAGACTTTTTGTGCGTCTCAATAATATATGTTGTGTTGGTATACTGGAAACTAAAGTCCCTGCTGACAATTTTGATATTATCTCTTCTAATCTATTGCCTGGATGGTTGTGGTTGGCAAACTATGAGCACTCCCATCGGGGGCACATATGGGTAGGATGGAACCCGCTTCTAGTGGACTTCAAGCTTCTTTTTGCTACTAGCCAGATTATTCATGGTGATATTAAAATGCTGAGTTCAAATACTGTTTTCACCTTTTCTGTGGTATATGGGGAGCACACCTTTGTTTCCCGTAGACCCCTTTGGCTTGATATTATTAGATTGAGCCTTAGCCTCAAGGATTGTCCCTGGATTGTTCTTGGAGACTTCAATGCCATCCGGGACCCTTCGATCGTATGGGGAGCCCGACATCTGGATCCCCGCTTTTGATGATTTCAAGGACTGTCTGGACCAGGCTGAACTTATAGACTTACGTTATGTGGGATTTTGCTTCACTTGGTCTACTTCTTCTGGGGCCACTAGAAAGCAAAGGAAAATTGATCGTGTTTTGGTTAATAATTGCTGGTGTATGTCTTATTCCTTTTCAGAAGCTTCTTTCTTGGCCCCGGGCATTTCGGATCATACACCGATGGTGGTGAAAGTCCCGCCGCCCTCATCGCCGGTTCCCTTCAAATTTTACAACCCGTGGATGAGTCATCCGGATTTTCTATGCATGTTATGCGGGCACAGGAATCTCAAGTCTCGGGTTCATCTATGTTTAAATTATACGGCCGACTTAAGCTTCAAGAAGGGCCGCCTTAAATGTCTAAACGAGAGATGCCTACTCGGACATTTCTAGGAGAGTTTCTTCAGCTAAAAGAATCCTCTCAGCTACCCAAGAAGCTCTCCTTCTTGATCCTCATAATATCCTCTTGGCGGAAGATGAGCACACCAAAATCAAAGAGTATTATGAGCTCCGATCCCTTGAAGAGTCTTTCTTTAGACAAAAGTCGAGAATTCGGCTGCTACGGGAAGGAGACCATAATACCAAGTTCTTTCACCACTCGGTGAATCATCGGAATCTCCGCAATCGGATCATTTCGATCCAAGGACAGCACCGGTCAAATGGTCTCGATCGGGTAGAAGTTCGGAGAGTTTTTGTCTCTTACTTCCAGAATTTACTATCCCCGGCTGCGGTGTCTTCGAGACCATCTACTCAGGAGGTAATTGACGTCATTTACTCTCCTCTCAAGCATGACCAGGTTAATTTTCTTTCTCTCCCCTTCCTCCCTTCGGATGTTCGAGAGGCGATGTTCTCTATTGCCGGGAATAAAGCCCCGGGGCCGGATGGTTATAATGCGGATTTTTTCAAGAAGAATTGGGACAAGGTAGGTTCCTCTGTCACTGAAGCTGTTATGGACTTCCTTGAGACAGGCTGTTTGCTTAAAGAAGTAAATAACACCATCATTGCCTTGGTTCCTCAAGTCCCCAATGCGTCATCAGTTTCAGATTATAGACCAATAGCTTGCTGCAATACTATCTACAAATGCATTACTAAGATTCTCTCTTCTAGAATTGCAGCGCTTCTCCACGAGCTTATTAGCCCGGTTCAAACAGCATTTGTGAAGGGAAGGAGAATTAGTGACAATATTCTCCTTGCCCAAGAACTCTTCAGTGGCTTTCATAACAAGCCAAAAATTCCGAAATGTGCCATCAAGGTAGATTTCAGGAAAGCATACGACACATTGGATTGGGACTTCCTCGAGAACACTCTCCTAGCATTTGGTTTCCCTAACCATCTCACAAGACTGATCATGGTATGTGTCCGTACCCCTAAGTTCTCCATTTCTATCAATGGCGAACTTCATGGCTTCTTTTCCAGTGGAAGAGGACTTCGACAAGGGGACCCCATGTCCCCATATCTTTTCACCTTGGCTATGGAGGTATTTACGGGTATCATTGATGCCCACACTCGGTATCCGGATTACCGATTCTATTGGTGATGTAAGGCCACGCGATTATCTCATCTATTCTTTGCAGATGATGTTCTTATTTTTAGTCAAGCGACCCTCGCTTCCATTTCCCGTATCAAGGAAGGGCTCAACTTGTTCTCATCATGGAGTGGGTTGGTTCCAAACTCTAGTAAGAGTGAAGTATTCATTTCAGGTGGTTCTAATGCAGTTAGAGACCAGATCATACAAGCACTGGGCTTCACGCTGGGCTCGTTTCCAGTACGCTATCTGGGCGTGCCTATCATCACCTCCCGGCTAAACAGAGTGGATTGCAATACCCTGGTTAGCCATCTTACTGCTAGAGTCCAATCCTGGACACACCGATTCCTCTCTTTTGCAGGTCGTTTACAACTTATAAAGTCGGTTCTACATGCTATTCAAGCCTATTGGGCATCCATTTTTTGGCTTCCGGCGTCGGTTGTAGACAGGATAGAGCAAATATGTAGACAGTTCCTTTGGAGAGGACCAGCCATGGGACCGGGAGGTGCAAAAGTGTCTTGGGCTGATGTTTGCCTCCCCACTCCAGAAGGTGGACTAGGCTTGAGGAGAATCAGGGATAGCAACAAGGCAGCCATGGCTAAGCACATCTGGCTGCTATTCACCGATAAAGAATCGTTATGGTGTAAATGGATCCACGCCACATACCTCAAAAGACAAAATTTTTGGATTTCCCCTACTCCTACGCACTATTCGTGGGCCTGGCGGAAAATTCTTGCGCTTAGAGTGGTATTCCAACCGCACTTTAGATGGAAGGTAGGAAATGGCGAACAAACATCGCTATGGTTTGATCCTTGGCTAGAGTGTGGACCGCTCAATTTGCTTTTCTCTGATAATGATATCTACCAGTCAGACCTTACCAGACAAGCGAAGGTGAAGGACTTATACTCTCCGGATGGGCTTCAACTCATGCAAGACTTGTCACGGTGGCAAATTTCGGTTCCTCCACTCTCTCAAGGCCACGACTTATTTAGTTGGGTGGAGGATCCCTCTGGGGAATTCATGATGGCCTCAGCTTGGGCCACTATTCGTTGTAAATCCAACCCTGTTCCCTGGTCTTCTTTTGTCTGGGATAAGGCCTTCGCCCCTAGACACCAATTCCTCATGTGGCTCATATCCAAAAACCGGCTCCCAACGCAGGTTCTTCTCATGCTCTATGGCAGATTACCTTCCACGGTTTGTGCTTTTACGTAAGTCCGGACTGATTCAATCAATCACCTTTTTTTGAGTGCTACATCCCCAACTCCCTTGCCAACTTTTGGGCAGCTAAATGCAATATCCCATGGATCAACTCTGATTGGATGGACAACCTATTGTGGGTCAGTAATCTCCTTTCTGGTAAGGGGTTTTACCAAGTGATAGCTCGGTTCTCTTTTGGAGCACTTTGCTATACCATTTGGAAAACCAGGAATGATATCATCTTCCGTGGTCGTAATCTTTACTCTCCATCCTTGAAGCTGCAGGTTGTCTAAGGCGGTAAAGGACAAGGCCTTGGCTTTTAAAAGGGTCGAAGATAACCCTAGAAATAGGAGATTGCGGCGGTGTTGGGGATTAGACCCCGTATTTTTGATGTGGAATAGACTTGGGCCCATTCCTAGGATTGGTTGGGTCCTCTCGGTCCTCTACGATCCCTTTGTTGTATATGATTTATCTTCACTTGTGACCGAGGTACCCGTCACTCCAATGACTTGTTGTCTAGCGAGTGTCGGCTGGTGCCTTGCCTCACGGTTCTTTGTATATCTTTGGTCGCTAATTCAATTACTTACCTTACCAAAAAAAAAATAATAATTCTAGTATTTTTTTAAAAATTTTAAATTTTGTTTTGCTAAGTGGTCGGTTCCATTGGACCAAACCTGACCAATCGGTCCGATCTGGTTCCATTTTCTAGGATCGTCTCCGGTCTTGTCCCCGGTCCCAAAAAATAGGAACCGGTCTTCCTAGTCCTGTTCCCTTTCACGTTAGAACTAGATCGGATCGAACCGATCACCCCTAGTGCTTACGCTTGTGAAGGAGATGCACAATAACTAAAGGAAAATAAAGAAAATTGGAAAAAAGAAAGAACATAAGAAAAAAAAAAAAAAAATTTAAGCAAAATCGTGCCTTTTTTAGAAAATTTGATTGAGGTTTTATTGCCGGCCGCATGACATATAGGTCGGCTGGTGATACCTGAGTGTTACGTCAACAATTTGTTTAAGATTGCATTGACAAAATTGAACATTTTATAACTGGATGATTATTGATATAATAAATTTAGATTTAATTAGTAATTTTCCTTGTGAAGTGGCAACGTAGATGACGTTTTATTATTTGGTAAGTCTCCATCAGTACTTTTCGTCACATGGCATGGGAGATGGCATGACGCATGTTGATCTCTCCAATTTTTAGCAAATCTTAATGCATTGCTCGTTGAAATTTCAAAGTCTTCCTTCCCCACTCCGTTAACCATCGCCATCTCTTCATCTCTCACTTCACTCTGCAAATGTTCTTCTCGAGACCCTTTAATTATCTTGAGTCTCAAGAGTCTCTGCGCTTGCTCTGCTTCAAGAAATATCCCAGCCTCTCTGTACATATCGATTGTTTCATTCGTTCTTGACATCTCTGTGCTAAAGGAACGATGGACAGAGACCAGCACGAGCTGCAGTTCCTTGGGTTCCTCGGCGTCTACAGAGAGACCTCCAAGATCATCCTCAAATGGAGGAGGATCTTCGCCCAGATCACGCTCGCACTCATCGTCCCTCTCTGCGTCGTCTTCCTCACCCACTCCACGGGCTACACCATGCTCAAGAAGAAGTGGGTCGCTTTCTGCCTCTTCAAGCTCGGCTACTTCATCTTCGTCTTCATCTTCTCTCTGCTTCCGACCTCTGCTGTCGTCCACACGGTGGCCTGCATTTACGTTGCCAAGCAGATCACTTTCAAGAATATCATGAGCGTCGTGCCCAGAGTGTGGAAGAGGCTCATGGTCACTTTCCTCTGGAGTTTCGCAACCCATGCGCTTTTGATCGCATGGGTTGTCATTGTGAGGATGTTTCTACTTGGCCCTCGACCTGGGATTGCCATCTCGGTGGTTCTCCTGATCTTGTATGTTATCATATTTGTTTATATCACCATGATTTGGCAATTGGCGAGTGTGATTTCTGTTCTTGAAGATGTGTATGGATGGAAGGCGATGGAGAAGAGCAAGAGGCTGATAAAAGGCAAGATGGGAATGTCGGTTGGGTGTTTTCTTGGTGTTCTGATGTGTTATGCCCTGGTTCAGGCATTGTTTGAGTGCTTTGTGGTCTTGGGCTTTTATGGGATTGGAATCAAGATTGGGGTTGGACTGATCTGCTTGTTGCTGCTGCTAATGGTGGTCCTTTTTGACTTGGTCGTCCAGACAGTGATCTACTTTGTCTGCAAGTCCTACCACCATGAGAACATTGACAAGTCCTCCTTGTCTGATCATCTCGAGGTTTATCTTGGAGACTACGTCCCTCTGAAGGCCAATTCTGTCCCGCTTGAGCAACTTCATGTCTGATTTCTATATTCCCTGTGTTAGTTCGAGAGTTTTTCTGCGTCTTGGTCTTGGTGCAAAAGAAAAACTTGAAAGGTCGTGAAGTTATTGGCGTTAAGAAAATAAAGTTTGCAGCTTGGGAATGTATGAACGTTTGATATATAATCTATCTGACAGTAGTGCGTCTTTTACAAGATGTGCTCTAGCTTTTCGCTGTTTCATTTTTATATATGTAAAGTTTGTCACAATCATGATGATAAATCTTTCTCAGTCCTAAACCGGATTAGGATGGAAAAAAAGCTATGGGTTGATTAGAATATATCATGAAATAGAATGTAAGAATGAGTTACATAGCAAGTTCCCCGTAAATTTATTACTGGACCCCTAGGAGCTTTGCTTAATAACTGTCCTCCCATCAAACAGATGAATAAACTGCCATGCTATCGCAATGTTCACATCATTCCTTAAAATAGAACCATGAGAACCCCATCGATGTCAATAGAATGGAATTTGATTTTGGTAATGATACCGTTGTATAAAAAGATGATGATTATTGCATACTGACGGGAAGAGATGGCAACCCCTATATTAAAAATTGAAGGAGGTTTTCGGCTCTGTTTATTCCCTCCCTAGAATTCTTTGTGTGGTGTATCGTCTGGTGCAGCCGTATCATCGGGTACAAAGTGGAGTCACGCCAAAATAACGCAGACAAAAAGTCGAAGCATAGTTTTATTAAACCATTGTAGTTTGTTGTAGTCAAAAGAGAGTTCTTAGACATGTGAATGGCTAAATTTCCCTTACCAGATTGTCGATCAATTTTCATTTTTCTTTTTGGATTCATACTCTACAAGAGGATTAAGAAAAGGAGGGAAGGAACAAAACTTGCCGGAGCGTTAGTATGATGATATCTATCAGTGCGGGCATATTATGACAACGAAAGACAATAATCACCCCAGCTAGCTAGAGCAAGACTTTGTCATTGTCACTGTCTTTTGTCCAAAGAATTTGTTTTGCTTTTCAGACTAACCAGGAAATTACATTAAACAGTGTAGATTGTAATTCATATAATAGATTTAGATTGAATTAATAATTTCCCCTGTGAAGTTGCATCATAGATGACGTTTTATGATTTGGCAAGTCTCTATCAGTTATTTTCACTAAATGGCATGATGCATGTTTATATGTATGATTTTTTTTTTGGCAGCAATATGATTGATCGCTCCAATTTTTAGCAAATAATTCATTTCCTAAATAAATGGTTTTTTCTTCCCTAGTAATCGCTTATCGACACTTAGCATCTGAATGTACTTATGGAAGCAAACATGGTAAGGCGTGATGGGTCAGAGCAACTTTATTTTTATGGAAATAATTTGACCTTTGAGCCATACGCACACCCACAGAAATGTACTCTCTCTCTCTCTCTCTCTCTCTCTCTCTCTCTCTCTCTGGAGCAATACTAGTGAGCCTAATGAATATCAGTTGTTAGCTATTTTATTATAATTATTAGTTCAACCATAATTATCATTTATATAATTATTGTTTCAGCCATACTACTAAAAGGAGGGAAAGAACAAAACTTGCTGGAGCATTAGTATGACGGTATCCATCCGTGTAGGCATATTATGAAAATCAACAACAAAAATTACCCCAGATAAGTTAGACCAAGATTGTCATTGCCGCTGTCTTTTGTCCAAAGCATCTTTGTTTTGCTTCTCGAACTCTAGCCAAAAAATCACATCAAACGACGTAGATTGTAATCCACGCAGAGACGAGCGACGTATGGGATTGGCCATTTCAGATGTCGACCTCCTCGGTCGTCTTCTTGTGTGTATAAATATCGATGGTTTCCCTCAGCTTCATCATCTGCAGAGTTTCTGAACCAACCCTATGGAGGACCATGTGAGCCGAGTGTTAAGTAAGATGGATAGTGATGAAGAGAAGCTTCGGTATCTCGGGTTCCTTGGCATCTTCAAGGAGTCCTTCAAGATCATTTCCTCATGGAAGAAAATCTTCACTCAGATCATGCTCTTGTTTATCCTCCCTCTCTCCGCCATCTTCTTAGTTCAAGTCCAAGTTTCCGATTATATGGAAGCAAGATTTGACTGGGAAGGACATGACCTCGATCGCTGCAGAGACCAGGCAAGTTATTATCTTCGCCTGGATGATATCTTAACATAACCGAGTCTAGCATATTGGCTCATCAGAATAGCATACTTGGTCCTCCTCCTGGTGCTTTCCCTCCTCTCTACTTCTGCGGTCGTATACACTGTGGCCTGCAATTACACGGGAAAGCCCGTCACCTTCAAGAAGATCATGTCTGTGGTCCTGAAGGTGTGGAAGCGAGTGTCCATCACATTCATATGGAGTTTCTTGATCAACTTAGCCTATGGCTTATGCACGCTGGGGACTTTCGTCATGTGGGGGATGCTGATCGGTTTCTCACCATTCGGGCTAGCCATTGGGATCTTCCTCTTGATTGTGTTCTTCGCTGGGTTCGTGTACCTGAGCATCATCTGGCAGCTGGCAAGCGTGGTCTCCGTCCTGGAGGAGGAGAACTACGGAGTCAAGGCCATGGTCAAGAGCATAATTCTTATTGAGGGCAAGCGACGAGTCACGAGTTTCATCTTCCTGCTGCTGGTCTTGATTTATTGGGGGATCATCATGGTGTACCGAATATTTCTATGGTATAGTCGGTACTTACTACACGAGTTGGTCATTGGCATCCCCTGCCTCGTCTTGCTGACGTTCCTGTTCCTGTTCGGCCTCGTGATCCAAACAGTGATTTACTTCGTCTGCAAGTCATATCACTGCGAGAGCATCGACAAGCCAGCCTTGGCCAACCATCTGGAAGCTTACTTTCAGCCTGAGCCTCAGAGGGAAGCCACCAGGGATGTCCCGCTAGAGCAAGTTCATGATGCCACCAACGATGCTCGGCTAGATCAAGTTTATGTCTGAAGTTCAAATCAAAACTCTCTCTACTAGCCGAATAAGAGCCAAAACCGACAAATATACATGGTCCTTAGCTTTAAGTTTGTGAGTGTACCTATGAATGTCGTGTAAGTTTGTTTGATCTGGAATCATGTGTACTTCTTGATGTGCCCATTGTGGGGAAAGTGAAAGAAATTTCAGCGAAATGGGCTTGCATCAACGGTGAATACTAATATTCTTCTTATTCTAACTCCTGTGATAAGGTTAAGTTGGGCTGGTCTCAGCCTTCCTCATCTGGTAACTAGCTAGGATTTAGCAACCTGCTTAACTTGGTAATTTAGACAGTCGAAATTAAAATCAATCCGAGAAATGAAAGTTCGAGAAGTAAGCTCAATGTGGAAATCTTCTGAACAAGTGGGAGAACAAGATTTCGCCTTGGTGAGAGAGAGGGGTGATGAAGAACTAGATAAACAAGGTTTCTACTCTGATGTCACGACACAGATATAACAAGTTCGCCTAGATATTACTCCTCAATTAGATGAGACTACCACGACAAGAGCTTGAACTTCACACAAATATTACTCCTCGACCTCATTTGTCCAAGGATATTCAGCGATCTTATAGGTCTTTTTGGGCAATAAGAGGTAAAAGCTCATCTCATCTCGTCATGATTCATGATTAGTGTTTCTTCGTTCTCCCTTTGTATTGTCTACTCAAATTTCTAGAAGTGATGGCATGTCACAAGGGATCGGTCACCTTTAGAAATCCCTAAGCAAATCTGCTAGTTGCTCTGCTTGCCCTTTCGCCACTGAATGTGGTTCAAACCTTCAATAATTTGGAAAGGAACTGAAGCTCAGGAATTAGTGAAGTTGGACACTGTCGCCAATCTCTCCACTCAAGTTGAACCGTTTTCATTTCTTTGGACTCTTGAGCAGTTTTAATTGCTCATGAGAGGTTATCATCGGTTGTATTGCCAAGCAACGATATATGAACATTGTCATTGATTTGCGAAAAATATATTTTCTTGAGAAATCATTACTTATATTGTTTGAAAAAAATAGTTAATACAAACGTTTACATTATTAAAAACAAATTTCATCTTAACATTTTGATGAATGATGAAATTATCTTTGGTTCATTCTTTTTCTTTTTTTTTTGGTTGGTTGATTTGTTCATTTTGTAAGCAATACATTCGATCATTTTTAGGAAAATGCTTTTCATACCTTTCATTTTCCGCGAAACAAATGCACACCATTAGTCATGTTAGATTTCTTGAGAACTAAGCATTTTTCTTCTTCTTCTTTTTCCTAAAATAAGTGAAAGAGTGGCCAAGTTAAATGTTGATACGAACATTGAATAATACTTTGAGTGACTTACCACTCCTCAAAGTGAATGAAATGTTGGGAACGCAATAGAAACTCGATACTTTCACTTGGGAGACTAACAAGAAAGCCCAATTCGAGCCTGTTAATGTATATAATCAGACCAACCGTTACTTAAAATATGTAAACCAAAGAATTACTAGGAAATTGGATTATTAATCGCTTCACATTATGTCAATTCTGCGATTTTGGAACTTTTTTATGTGTGCATCATCTCAACACTAACAGGTCCAAAAATCAAGACAATCGCAATAATGGACATTAATGGATTGTAGCCTTATAACAAACCAGTCCTTGGAGATTACCGTTGCAATTCATCTATTTCTGAAACCCCAAGAATTCCATTGTTACTTTGGAACATGAAAAGCCCCGTATAAATTGTACAATGCCTCATGATCCAATTTGATGCTTTATTTGGACTACACATAAATATTATTTAAAAAAAAATCCTTGGAGACATCAAATAATTAAAGTAAAGATTGAGTTTCAAGTGGACAGTCCATTCAGATTTGTACTAACGACTTAACCAGGAATCGATCTACAAATAAATAAATAAATAAAAATTGAGTAGAATGAAACTTTGTCGTTGAGCCACATTATCTTAAAGCTCCATTCCCACTCGCTTTCCTTCATGCTACTAAAAAACCAATTCGTTTTGCATTAATAACAAATACAAGGGCCTAATTATTTTTTTCCATCGATGTTCTTCAAAAATTAGAATGGGCTCATATAATATAAGAAAAGGTTGAGCAAGCCTAGGCAAGCTTCATAGATTTGGGGGACAAAAGGTTCATAACCATTGACCCTGGTACTAATTAAGTTACTAGATGGGTTAATACCATAAAAAAAAATTAAAACTAGTATAATTATGCGACATTTACACTAAACTAATTTTTGTGTCACAAAACTCTTGGATCACTACACCCATGTCCCATTTCCATGCTAAAGGGTAAACGTGGCACGACTTTATCAATTCGGGAGTCTTTATGACACAAAATTTAATTTTGGGTTAAATGTGACATAGATGTACCTGTTTGAAAGTTTTTGTGCTACGTATATATTAGTTTAGAATTTTTTTATAATAATAATAATTTTTATAAATGTTCACATTCCTTGAGGACCCAATGCCCAAAAGCTTAGTGAGAAGAGGAAGTCCATATGACCACCACCACCACCACCAATAAATAGATCTAATTGCAAGAGGACCAAAGCCATTTAAAAGCCGTTCCCAAGGTACGAACCATAGGTTGACATTCACATTTACATTTCTAAACATCAATCATGATTCATGGAAATGACAATGGACAAAAAGTCGTAAACTCCACTTGTGATGAGTTTCTAAGCAATGCGCTTGAAACACTATTAGGATACATGTGTGAGTTGTGTTAGAGAAATAGTCACATATCAAAGAACTGATGTGGTGTTGAGTAGTTAATATATCATAGTTGGCTCATAACTCACTAGCTTAAACTTTTAAGTGAAGGTAGGTCAAACTAAATATATTGACGGGCCCAGACTTGTATTTCCCTCTTGAAAATCTCCCTAGGTGAAGGTATCGAACTTTTACTACATGCTCGCAACTACTAATATCAGAGCCGATGGTTACAGTTTCCGGGCAGGTGGTGTAGCAACGCGGGCTTGTGAAAATGATAGTGGGCCAGACCTAATTCGGGCAAATGGGTCTAACTATATATATTAATGGGCCTAGAATTGGATTTTCCCTTTGAACATCTCCTCAAGTGAAGGTATCAGACCTTTACTGCGTGTTCCCAACAGACACATGAACTTATTTCCGACCACAATGTAAGAGCTTCAAGCAAATTATATTACAGGTAGATTGCTCCTATTGATTACAACAGTTTACTGCACTTTTGTCACTACGTGACATTATGAAATTACCATCCCACCTTTCACGTGTGGTCCAGTTCACATGCTAAAGGTAAATGTTAAGAGTGAGTTCAATATGCATTCCATACGTGGTTCTTCTTGATAGGTTTGGATTCAGAGGTTTGTGTGTGGAATTAAAAAAAAGGATCCTAAAGATCTTCCATCTTGCATTCCGAACCCTACAACATGGGCCAGGTGGTGCTCGGGAAAATGCCCGAGAGAAGTGCAGTTTCATGGAATGTTTTTCATTGATGCCTTAGTTCTTCACTTTGATGAGTTCAATGCTGCGAAGTTGTTTGAGCCGGATGGGTACATGTAGAGCATGTTCATTGTCGAGTGCTTACAACCCGGTCAGATAAGAAGAAAAAATAAATAAAAATAAAGCAAACGATGTCATTTTGAGAATATTTTATTAATGTTAGATTACTGATCATGACACATAGGCCATTTGGCGATGATTGGGCACCATATTAACCATTTGGTAAGGACTATATTGATAAAATTGAAATGTTTAGAACTAAATTATTATCCATATAATAGGTTTCAATTGAATTAGTAATTCCCTTCATGAAGTGGCATCGTGCATGACGTATTATGATTTGGCAAGTCTTCATTAGTTATCTCCGTCACGTGGTATGATGCATGTCATGTGGTATGATATTGATCTCTCCAATTTTTTAGCAAGTAATTTATTAACTAAATAAATGGTTTTTTGTTCTCTAGCAATTGCTTATTGACATTGACACCTTAATAGCATCTGAATATACTTCTGCAAGCGAACGGTGAGGCGTGCTAGGTTGGAGCAACTTTAATTTTTATGGAAATAATTTAACCTTTGGGACATTTAAAATGTCTCAGGTATAATAGATAGTCCATTTTTTCAATCATGAACTGTTCAAGAACTGGTCAAGCCAAGAATGCCATTTACGGACGAGAGGGAAAGAGATGTCCTTCAGTGAGTCTTAGCCTTAGCTTGATTAGGGCTAGGGAAAGAAGCGATGCGAGACAGGTCGAGTTTTTGCCATGGATTGAGGGATTCGGGAGCTCCGACATCCTCGTTTGCCTTACCTCTCGACGTAGGGTCGATGATCCTGAAACTTAAGATGCATGTAACTTCCAAAGTGCGAGAAAATGCAACGGGAAATGCTGATGTGGGGATATGCACAGCAAACACTGTGTTGGAGGTCGAACTCCGACCATATCGACCAATTGTGTTCTCTAGATTTTGTTATGCAAAATGCGACTTGGGCCGAAGGATCTATGTGTTTGACAGAGTGTAAATTTCGGGTGTGCATGAGGGAAAAATAGGTATTTTTAGGTTGCGAGCGATGAAAAATGTAAGTTTTGAAATGTGAAGACGGTAGTTGGTATGGAAAGCAAAGTCAAGGAATTTTAAAAAAAAAAAATCATATGCACACCCACAGAAATGTACTCTCTCTCTCTTTCTCAGGAGCAATACTATCGAGCCTAGTGAATATCAGTTATTAGTTATTTTATTATAATTATTATTTCAACCATAATCATCATTTGTATAATTTTTTTTTTTTGTAAGGTAAACTTGTATAAATGCCAACCATAATCTGTACAAACTAACGGATGACGACTCCAATTTGCACTCAGCTTAGACTACTGAGTGGAAAGGAACCGCAATCCAAGGATAACTAATAGTTACAAACACAAAACATCAACAAAACACCCAGTAGGATATCACATTAATCTTAACCAGTAAAAATGGAGGTACTTAAACCCCAAGCTCTCTGAAGACGTCTATTCACCATATTGTCTTGAACCAACGGTCCAGACAACACTTTGTCCCTGACAGCCTTGAAAATATAGTACTTCATTGAGGGAATGGAGACCACTTTACTCCGAAATAAGATATCATTACGAGACTTCCAAATAATATAACATAAAGCAGCAAAGGAGAACTTGGATATGTCCTTCTGGAAGCCTTTACCAAAAAGATTATTGCTTGCCCAAACCATGGTATTACTCCACGATCCCCCAGTATCTGGCCTAAAATTACAAAAGGCACACACAGCACCAATAAGCCTCCCAATCGAAAGAAGGAACGTTTGGGTAGGTAACCGGTTTCTAACAATCAACCAAAGTAGAAATTGATGCCTTGGTACTAAAGATTTGTGCCACACTAAAGAAGACCAATGGACTCGCAAAGCCCGATACCCGGTAGATTCCCAAGCCGAGGCAGTCGAGAACTCACCCGATGAGAGAGGCTTCCACGTGAAAATGTCTGGGCTATTGAGGAGAGGTGGAACCGGATATGACCAGCTTCGAAGATGTTGAAGAACAGTGGCCCCCGCTGGTGAGAAGAGGTCCGCCACCTTTGCTTCCCTAGTAAGGCCGGACCGGTATATGAAGGAGTTAGAGAACAACTCATTCAGCAGGCCTAGAGGATGCCAAGGATCAAACCAGAGCGACACCAAGCGACCATTGCCTACTCGCCAGCTTACCAAGCTAAGAATATCAGAACACAAGAATAGAATTTTCCTCCAAGCCCAAGAGCACGTTGTCGGCGTAGACATAGTCCAAAATTGTATAATTATTGTTTCAGCCATACTACTAAAAGGAGGGAAAGAACAAAACTTGCTGGAGCATTAGTACGATGGTATCTATCCGTATAGGCATATCATGACAATGAACGACAAAAATTATCCCAGATAACCTAGACCAAGACTTTGTCATTCCCGCTGTCTTTTGTCCAAAGCATCTTGTTTTGCTTCTCGAACTCTAGCCAAGAAATCACAACCAACAATGTAGATTGTAATCCACGCAGAGACGAGTGACGTACCGGATTGGCCATTTCAGATGTTGACCTCCTCAGTCGTCTACTTGTGTGTATAAATATCGATGGTTTCTCTCAGCTTCGTCATCTGCAGAGTTTCTGAACCAACCCTATGGAGGACCATGTGAGCCGAGTGTTAAGTAAGATGGATAGTGATGAAGAGAAGCTTCGGTATCTCGGGTTCCTTGGCATCTTCAAGGAGTGCTTCAAGATCATCTCCTCATGTAAGAAAATCTTCACTCAGATCACGCTCTTGTTTATCCTCCCTCTCTCCATCATCTTCTTAGTTCAAGTCCAAGTTTCCGACCATCTGGAAGCAAGAATTGACCTGGAACGACGCCACTTTATTCACTCCAGATACGATGCAAGATATTATCATCACATGGATGATATCTTAACATACCAGCGTCTAGTATATTGGCTCGTCAGAACAGCATACTTGGTCCTCCTCCTGGTGCTTTCCCTTCTCTCTACCTCCGCGGCCGTATACACTGTGGCCTGCAATTACACGGGAAAGCCCATCACCTTGAAAAAGATCATGTCCATGATCCCGAAAGTGTGGAAGCGAGTGTCCCTCACACTCATATGGAGTTTCTTGATCCACTTGGCCTACAGCTTATGCGTGGTGGGGACTTTCTTCATGTGCTCGATGCTGATCGGTTATTCATCGGTCGGGCTAGCCATCTGGATCATCCTCATGATCGTGTTCTTCATTGGGTTCGTGTACCTGAGCATCGTCTGGCAGCTGGCGAGCGTGGTCTCTGTCCTGGAGGAGGAGAATTACGGGATCAAGGCCATGGTCAAGAGCATAAATCTTATTGAGGGCAAGCGACGAGTCACGAGTTTTGTCTTCCTGCTGTTGGCCTTGTTATATTGGGGGATCATGATAGTGTACCAGGTGTTTCTATGGTATCATTGGAACTTATTATTAGAGTTAGTCGTTGGCATCCCCTGCGCCGTCTTGCTGACGTTCCTGTTCCTGTGTGGTCTCGTGATCCAAACAGTGATCTACTTCGTCTGCAAGTCATATCACTGCGAGAGCATCGACAAGCCGGCCTTGGCCAACCATCTGGATGCTTACTTTCAGCCTGAGCCTCAGAGGGAAGCCACCAGGGATGTCCAGCTAGGGCAAGTTCATGTCGCCACCAGAGATGCTCGGCTAGATCAAGTTTATGTCTGAAGTTCAAATCAAATCTCTCTACTAGCTGAATAAGAGCCAAAACCGACAAACATATATGGTCCTTACCTTTAAGTCTGCGAGTGTAATTATGAATTTCATGTAAGTTTGTTTGATCTGGAGCCATGTGTACTTCTTGATGTGTCCGACGTAGGGAAAGTGAAAGAAATTCCAGCGAAATGGGTTTGTATCAACAGTGAATACTAATAAATATATTTTTCTTCTTTCTAACTCCTGTGATAATGTTAAGTTGGGTTTATCTCATCCTTCCTCGTCCGGTAACTAGCTTGGATTTAGCAACCCGCTTAATTTGGTAATTTGGATGGTTGAAATTAAAAGCAATCCGAGAAATGAAAGTTGGAGGAATAAGCTCAAGGCATGCATGATAATTATTTTGTTTTTCTATTTTTCTATTTTTTTTATTCTCAAGAATAGACTTGGAATAGAATCCGTTTGATAACACAATTTTATTTTTTTATTTCTAAAAAAAATTTTACTGCATAGGTTTGAAATAGAAATCAAAAGTAATTTTTTTTACTTTTTTATTTCTAGAACAAAAATGAGAAATAAAAATTCTTTTCATTACTCGCTTTCGTCACCATCCACCCCCGCTGTCGCTTGCCGCCCTCTCCTGCTGCCACTCAGGAGGAAGAAATTTTTTGTCGTTATCAAATAGATTTCTATTATGGAAATATATATTTTGTATCATTATCAAACATCTGTTTCACCTCAAAATCTCGTCTAAGAAATAGAAATAAAAAAATCAATTTCTAACTAGAGATTGATTTTTGAAACGGAATAATTATCATTTGTGCCCTTAATATGGAAATCTTCTAAACAAGTAGGAAAAAAAGGCTTTGCCTTGATATGAGAGGGGGGGGGGGGCTTATGAATGATGAGAAACCGGATAAATAAGGTTTCTACTCTAATATTGTGACACAGATATAATAAGAGATCGATTAAGCACACGACTGTTCTTCCATATGAGATTACCATGTCAAGAGTTTTACATTCGCACGGATATTATTCCTCAACCTTATTTGCCCAAGGATATCTGGTGATCTTATTGGTCTTTTTGGATGATAAGAGGTAAAAGCTCATCTCATTTCGTCATGATTCATGATTAGTGTTTCTTCCTTCTCCCTTTGTATTGTCTACTGAAATTTCTAGAAGTGACAATAGTCGACACGTTGTGAGGGATTGTATGATATTATATGAATCGCCGCATTTGGAAATTTCCTTAGGCTATCTGCTAGTTGCTCTGCTTGCCTTTTTGCCACTGAATGTGGTTCAAACCTTCAATGAGGATAGGAGTTAAAGCTCTGGAATTAGTGTAGTTGGACACTACAGCCAATCTCTCCACTCAAGTTGAACAGTTTCCATTTCTTTGGACTCCTGGGCAGTATTAATTGCTAACGAGGGGTTATCCTTGGTTGTATTGCCAAGCAAACATTTCTGAGGATTGTCTTTTTAGTATCTAATTGTTTTGCGAAAAAAAAAAGTTAGAAAATATTTTCTTAAGAAATAATTGCTTGTATTATTTTTAATATTAGTCAATAAAAGTGTTTTCATTATTAATGATAATTTACATCTTAACATTTTCATAGATGATGAAAATATCTTTGTTTTGTTGATTTTTTAAGCGTACAAGAAATTATTTTTAGGAAAATATATATTACTTTTTTTATTTTTCATGAGACAAACAAGCCATTAGTCATATTAGTTTTATTGAGAAATCTAACGATCATTTTTCTTCTATTTTTTTTTTCCTAAAATAAATGAAAGAGTGACTGACCACTCCTCTATGGACAAAATTTCTCGGTACTTTATTAACGCCTACATCAGTAACATGATCACACTCTCTTATATCTTGAGAGCACAAACTATCTCACTAAGGTCCATAATGAAGATGAACGGAAATTAGATGTCAAAGTTTCAAGAAATCAAAAGAAGGAAATAAGAATTCAGCGGGACTATTTAACCTTGCCCAAAATGCGAGTAATTAAAAGAATCCAGTGATTCTAGTCTCCTCGAAGTGAATGAACTGTCAGGATCGTAGTAGAAATATGATACTTTCACTATAAAGACTATCAAGAGAGCTCAATTCCAACCTATCAACATATTTGGTCGGATCTCTCTTTATTAAAAACTTAAATCAATGAGCTACTGGTCAATTGGGGCATTAACCATTTCACATTATGTCAATTCTGCAATTTTGGACTTTTCTATGCACACATCGTCTCAACCCAAAAGGGTCCGAAAATCAGGACAATTGCAATAACGGACATTAATGGTTTGTAGCCTTAGAACCAACAAGTCCGTGGAGATCACCGTTGCAATTCATCTCTTTCTAAAACCCCTAGTTTTCCATTATTACTTCGGGACATGAAAACCATGGTATAAATGGGACAATGCCTCTCCAATTTGATGCTTTATTTGGACTATATATATATAAAAATCCTTGGAGACAACGAACGATTAAAATAAAGATTGAGGATAGAAGTATACCACAAGTGTCGAAACTTGATATGAAATGACACTTAAGTGTCAAAAGTTCTGAAAGATACATTTAACTGCCACTTTTTTTAAAAAATTGTGACATTTAAGTATCAAGTCCAGCGAAGGGTGCCAAAAATTTAACGTGGCTTATTTTTAATAATATAAGTCGCCTACGTGACTCGCCTAAAAGCTAAATCACAAAGAAGAGCCAAAATGATGTCGTTTTGCCTTGAATTTGAATTTGAATATAAATATTAATTAAATTAAATAAAAACTAAATTTATTTTTATTTTTTAAAGAAAGAGATTGTAGCAAGGTTCAATAAGGGCTTGCGCAACCCTCATTGCCGACATCCCATTGTCGTCGGGAAGGGTTGGTGCTAGCTGGGTGAGGGTTGATCAAGGTTGCTAGGCCTTGGCCAATGGTTGACAACCCTGGCCGACCGATGGCGAGGGCCTGTAAGGTCTGGCCCAAATTTGGGATGATGGTCACAACTGCAAGGGCTGTGCAAGCCCTTGCCTAACCTTGCTGCAATCTTTTTTTTTAATTAGTTTTTATTTAATTTAATTAGTATTTATATTAAAAGGTAGCCACGTTGGTACAAAAAATGACATCGTTTTGAGCTCAACTCGTCAGAAAAAAGAAACGTCAGCCATTTGGCTAAAATTTCTCGTCGTTCGCATTCAAGTGATCTATTTTTTCTATGATTTTGGCACTTAAGTATCTTCATTGCCAAGTTTTAATACTTTGAATGTCTAGCACTCAAAAGATTGAGTTTCAAGTGAACAGTTCATTCATATTTGTGCTAAGGATTTAAACGTGGTAATCAATCTACAAATAATTAAATAAATAATCGAGTAGAATGAAACTTTGTCGTTGAGAGCCACATTATTTTAAAGCTCGATTCCCTTTCGCTTTCCTTTATGTTACTAAAAATCCAATTCGTTTTGCATTAATTAGATATAGAAGGGCCTAATTATGTTTTAGCATTGATGTTCTTAAAAAATTATAATGGGTTCATAAAATATAAGAAAAGGTTGAGCGAACCTAGGCGAGCTCCATATATTTGGGGGACAGAAGGTTCATAACAATAGACTTTGACCTGGTTATTAGTCAAGTTATTATAAGGGTCAATACCAACAAAAATCCACATTGGTATAACCATATCATATTTACGCCAAACTAATTTATGTCACAAAACTCCTAAACCGTTACATCCATACCACATTTACTCCCAAAAATGTTAGATCTACCACAATTTTGGGTAAATAAGATAGGGGTGTGCATGGTCCAAGTGGGTGGTTCCCACCCTAGAACCGGGAACTGCCCACTAAAGACCGGTTCCAAAAAATTGGATCCGGAACTGCCCATTGGACCATACCACCGGTCCAGTCTGGTTCCCGGGTAAATCCACGGAACCGGTCTCACAAGCGATCATGCTTACTCAATATGCATTGATGGACGGAGAAGATGAAACTAAGAGACGCTATGCAAGCCGCTTATTTCTTGACCTTTGTTGTGCGCTTCAAGACTTCGACAATAAGAATTGCAATGGCTATTTGGTGAATAGGAAATTAGGGTTCCAAATAGAACAATAAGAATTCTAAACATGGGGCTTCAAAATTTTAATTTTTTTTCAACCAAAAAAAATTATTTTTTTATAATAAAAATTAATATTTATTATTATTATAATATCGGTCCGGTCCGGGTGGGCAAGCGGGTGGATCCGCCCATGGAACCGGGAACCGGACCAATACTTGGCGGGAACCGGACCGGTCCCTTTAAGAACCATTGGTTCCGAGCCAATCCAGTCCGGGTCCGGGCGGGTCCTAGTTCTTTTGCACACCCCTAAAATAAGACATGAGTATACTAGTTTGGGATAAATGTGACACAGGTTTACCAGTTTGGGAGTTTTTGTGATGCAGAAATTCAATAGACCAAGTCAAGAATTTTTGTGACATAAAAATTATTTTGAGGTAAATGTGGTGGCACATATATACTAGTCTAGAGTTTTTTATGGTATTATTATTTTTTTATTATTATTATTATAAATGTTCACATTCCTAGAGGATCCAATGCCCAAAAGTGAATGCATAAGTCAAATCTTGGTAGAAAAGCTTAGTGAGAAGAGGATTAATTTTGGAATAAATGTGGCATTAATGGACCAAGTCGGGATTTTTTGTAACATAAAAAATTATTTTGTGGCAAATGTGGTGGCACATATATAGAGTTTTTGGTGGTATTAATTATTATTAAATGTTGACGTTCCTACAGGACCCAATGCCCAAAGGTGAACGCACAAGTCAAATCTGGGCAGAAAAGCTTAGTGAGAAGAGGAAGCTCCTATGATCACCTCCACCACCATCTCCATCACCACCACACCAATAAAAAAATCTAATTGCAAGAGGACCAAAGCCATTTCAAAGCCATTCCCAAGTATGAACTATCGGTTGGCATTCACATTCACATTTCTAAACATGAATCATGATTCATGGAAATGACAATGAACTTACAAAAAGTCAAATTTCACTTGTGATGAGTTTCTAAGCGATGCGCTTAAGAGACACGTGGACTTATTTCCGACCATTTATGTTTTTGAGAGAAATGGATAACGATTGCAATACAAGAGCTTCAAGAAAATCATATTTAAGGCCGGTTGCTCCAATCGATTACTTCAGTTTACTGCACCTATGTCACATCGTGATATTGTGAAGTAACCATCCCAACTTTCTAACGTACCATCTGGTTCACACACTAAAGATAAATGTTAAGAGTGAGTTCAATATGCATTCCATACAAGGTCTGGTGACCGGTCTTTTAAGAAAGTCCCATATTTGTCCGGTATTTTTGTTGTTAGGTGATGCAAACGATAAATTTCATCGGTAGCCACTAATTTTTGGTGGACTTCACGGTTAGGTCACTCAACTTCGATTGCAATCACATAATGCATTAAGCTTTTATTTCTTTGAGATCGATGCTTTTCTATTGGAATCTGTCGAAATTTCTCAGCAAGATGTTGACGTAGCAGACACGTGGTCAATTTATGTGGATGCCACGTCTCTGTCACGGGACCACGATGTCGACATTTTGCCGAATAGTGATTATTGTGAACAGGAGGTTGGTCGGGTAGCTTGTGGTGACATTGCATGTGGCATGATGAAGAAAATAGTTGGTCAAATTAGTAGTCAAAAAACACAAAGTAGAGATTAAAAAAACCACTAATTACACATTGTATATTGTAATGATACTATGCATGTTTTTGGTTCGTAGTCCGTTTGGATGATCTGAGCAGCTTGAGAAGCATCCTGGCCTTCGTCTTGGTCGTATCTCCACATTGGCTCTGCAGAAGCAGCAGCAACT
Organism: Corymbia calophylla; assembly: GCA_014182845.1. Lineage (NCBI taxonomy): Eukaryota > Viridiplantae > Streptophyta > Magnoliopsida > Myrtales > Myrtaceae > Corymbia > Corymbia calophylla. Next base: position 1,130,915 of record CM024701.1, on the reverse strand, counting down.
GAGTCAGAGCTCCTGCTTTTAGCGCAGCTTCTCTTGCCTCTGATGAATCGTAGCACAGGAGGATGAGCGAGTTCACCGCACTCTCGCTCCCTCCATGATCCGATACTCTGAACAACGTCTTGACCAGAGCGCTCGTAACGCCCTGCGGGTCATCGAGAATCGCCCGTTTTGCCTTCTCGATTCCTAGAAGACGCTCGAGCAATCGCATCCCCAAGTGCACTGCCTGTGCTCTCTCCTGCGCCTTGGCATGTGAGATGTATGCGAGGAGTCCGTTGATTAGGCCTTCTCGCAGCAAGATCTCTCGGATTGATTCCAGAGAGCATAAAGACGATATGGCCTTGATTGCTGCCTCGGAGACCTCAGGATCTTGGTGAAGGAGGAGGATCATCCCACGGATGATTTGGAGCCTATGGCCAAGCGTAGTGAAGAGCTCTTTGGTCTCAAAAGACGATGACATTGTCTCGACAAGTTGGCACAAACTGATCTTGGTGGTGACTGTTCCGTGCTCGAATAGCGCTAGGAATGATGCCAATTTCGACTGTTCTTTGAGCATATTGAGACACTGAAGCCCACCAAGGTCCAACAGTTTCAAAGTACAAGATAGAGCTTGGTCGACGAAATGCGCATGATCAGGACTTGGAGCGGAAGTCGCTCTTGATTCCGCGTTCCCAAAAATTAGCTCCAACAACATCGGCAAGAATCCCAACCGGAGAAAAGCAGCACATGTCGAGGGAGATTCCGCGGACATAACCCGAACTCTGCCAAGCGTGCGTACCTTATCAGGTAAGGTAGACTCAGGGGACTCAAGGCTGTGTCTCAAGGCGATGAGGCAACGGTCAGGATCGATCATCCTGACATGATCGGTGCCAGCTTCATGACCCAGTTGGAGCCACTGCTCAATCAAATGCCGGAGAGTGTGGTTCGGGACGACAGACGGGTCGTGGAGCCTCTGCATTGTGACAGGGCAGGTGAGGTTACCAGCAGCGAGCCACTTCTCTATGCTCGGCCGGTCATAGGTCTGGCCTGTGCACAGAGTGACCGGGTCAGTGAACAAGTCTAGGCTAATTGGGCATCTGAACAAATGGGGAACACCCATTTCTGGGTCTTTCATGAGGAATTTGGATGAGCTCAAATTGTTCAATCTTTGAGATAAGGCAACAAAAAAGAACCCAAAAAGATGGGGGGAAAAGGACCAGAAACGAGCAATCAATTTGTGAAGAAGCAGATCATAGTGAGAATCCAGAAACAAGGCAGAAATAAGAAGGGCAGTCTTGGTGGCAGCCAGATGAAATGAAAACACCAAGAAACAAGCACTAGATGAGGAAGTCCAGGACAGAATACAGTATACCCAGAAAGATTACAGCTAAGTAATACAGAATTATTGTGAGAAAAGCTCGCTCGCTCGCTCTCTCTCTCTCTCTCTCTCTCTCTCTCTCTCTCTCTCTCACTATATATATATATATATTATATAAGGGAATATTTATGAATGCAGTTCGGTCAAACTGACCCACCTAGAAAGGGTTCATGGGGCATTGTCTTTGAAGTTTGAATCTGCCCCACATAAGTTGAAAAGGATAGCGCATGATGTTGCTTTTGAAAGGAGAGGTGCTGGTTTCATGAGCATGATGAGAGGTGCAAAAGCAATCATTTTAATAGGAATCACCTTGCTCACAAGGGAAAAACTAAAATCGTACCATCCATCTTTAAGCAACATCATAAACACAACCAATCACAATAAATGAATTGAGTGAGATCTTTCATTTTTGGGTGCATCTCACAGATTCTCCATATATGATTGGTTCGGTATAATAGAACGAGTCTAGATAATACTGAATTATAAATTAGAGATCACTCATTCATCAAGCCATGATTGTCATTGTCTAGAAAGGAAATGAGTTTTAGGTCTCACTTGGGGGATATGGTCAAAAGTCCATAACAACGGGTAATATTTATTTTTTAGCAACAATCTATACCAAAGCAATAATTGTTGAAGATCAAAATATTAGTCTTTAATTAATTTTTTTCAAGCGATACACATAATTACTTTCTAGGAAAATGTTTCAAATTATTGATTTTTCGTCAAATATATCGAATAATTGAAATTTGACTATTTTCGGGAATCGGAAGAAAATGTCGCTTTGAAACTTGGAATCTTTGAAAAAAAATTATGCTTCTGATTTCTAGAAACTAGGGAGAATTTCACAGAAGATAATTGTGCTGACTTTTGGCCAAGAATATTTGAGCTTTTTCAATGCATCTTTTTGACAAAGATGCACAAAAAGAAATAATGGTATGTACATGTGCATGTATGTAGAGAGGGGAAAAAGAATAAACCAAGAATAGAATTCCATCAAGTGGCTCTACGCAATCACTATTTTAAATGCCCCACACCTACATTCAGGTTTTACTTCTTGCCAATTTATGACCGAATTTCACTTTGCACCTGGTTTCCATTTAGCACGTCACTTGATTTAGAAAATCTAAGCCCCAAGGAATAACCAAGAATAGGTTATTTCAAAGAAATAAAAATTGGTTCAAAAATCTCTCAAGTGATAGTTTTGCGCACGGGGGGAGAGAGAGAGTTTATAGAACATCGGTTCTGAATATTGATTACGGATCTGATCAGTTTAAGGAGTCTGGTCTTCCCCAAATTGAACCGTTACCAAGATCTGATTTGAGACCCAACTTGACTATGTATATATTTTTTTAACCTCACGGTTAATCCCACCAAAAGAATCTTTGTCCAATGAGATACCAATACTCTAAAAAAAATTTCATCTTGCAAATATCTCAAACTTGTACCGGTGACTCAAAAATACCTTTCATCACAGGTCCATCCATAATGAACATTTAAAATCCTATGCGGCGTTACCCACGCATGCTACCGCCTTAGGTTTTTTAGGCTATTATTGACGAAACGAATTTTTTGGGTCAATAGTACACATTTTAGGTATTGGTTGGATGAAAAAATAGAGTATCAATGTCTGGTGGGGAAAAGCTTAGGATTTTTTGTGAATTTATTACCATGATGATAATGATACTCCTATTCATCAACAAAATATAATATCCCCATCTATATATATTGGGTTGCAATCTTTTTCTTATTAAAAGCTACTAGAAATCCTAAATTAATGACCGTTAAATATTTTCACATTTAGTACTAGGCAAAAAAATCATATTGAGTTTAAGGGTGAGGGGTAGAGTATTTAAATATTTAAACACACCTAAAATCTCACTCTACAAATGTTCTCCTTGGTAAAAGGACAGTATTTTGAAGAATAAACCTCTAGTCTAGGATAAAATTTACCCTTAGTTAATATGCTTAGAGAGAGATTGACGCAAATGAGTACGCTAAGCAGTGAGTAAGCTAAGCTAAAGTTTCTTTGCTCTTTTTGATGTCTAAATTGGGGAAAAGGGCACCAAAACCAAGAGAATGATTGGGATTAGAAGTCGAATCGTTGAGTCGGGTGAAGAGACAATAATTATAGGAAATACTTGAAAGGGGAAATATTTTCAGGAGCTGGCATACGAGGATGACTCAGCCAAAGACAACTGGCAATAACGGGAAAGTGGCGCTGAAGCTCAGACTAGATGAGAGCACATACCTCATCGGCCAAAACAAGATGAAAAGTATAGAGCACCCGAGACCATTTCTCATGCATCGACGAGTGTGCATGTGTCAGTCCTTTGTACAGAGCAATAAGAACAAGTCGATCCGATGCAATCAGTATAACTTCGGCCAAATAATATGCTATATCGACGAAATCCTTGGAAACTTTGATCGATGGGTGACAAAAGATGTACCGAGAGAGCCAATGTGTAAAAAATCTAGGGTGTTCAACATGAGTGACCTCATCGGAATCTCAACAAAATTTGGTTATAAATGTCGCGAAAGTTCCCCGAGGTTTACATACTTAAAATATTGGCACTTAGAGGATTCAAAATCAGTAATTTCTACTCCATAAAAATGAAGATTGGTGATACTAGCCAAATGAGAAGGGTGATCGACATTGGTCTCAATGGTTATGAGCAAGTTATATGACAGTCATCGATAGCTATATAATTTAGTTATCAATGATGGTAGAACTTATCGATGACTATGAACAATGTTACCAATGATCATGAACTCAACTATCGATGCGTGATGGCAAGTGGTCGACAAATGTCTCGTTTCAATGACAAAACCAATATATAGCTAGTTATTAAATTTGGCTACGTGTTGGGCACAAGGAAAAGAAGTAAGGGCACCGAGCGAAAATGTCGATTAACATTATGGATATCAAGCTTCAGGGGTCATATTCGCTCATGGAGAGGATTGGCATGCAATTAGGAAGCCTAAAATCGTGGAGATGCAGTTGTAAACTACATTTAAAGTATTAACAACTCATAAGCAGTTGCGTTTAGTTTGCTAAAGGTAGTATGTAATTATTAGCGAATAAAGATACCGCAAGTGTTATAACTTTTTCACGGTACTCACTTAGGTAACATAACTCTTTTTTTGATCATTTGAGTGACGTGATTTCTAAAAAACTGTTCATTTTAGTATCATAACTTTCATTCTAATCACTTGAGAATCATAACTTTTAAGAAACATTCACGTATGTATTGAAAATCCAACATAGCATAGCACTTGCGGTGAATATTTTTTTAAAATTTTGTCTACTAAAGTGATTGATTGAAAAGTTATGCTTCACTTAAGTGATTAGGAAAAAAAAAAGTTATAACACTTGAGTAAACACCAATATTGAAGTGACTTGAAAAAAAAAAGATATAATGCTTAAGTGAGCGCTTTATGAAAGTTATGACATTTATAATGTTTTTTCCCTAATTTTAGAAAAGGATCCATCATGAAGAATAAATATTTTGATTTAATTTAATCAATTTATTAGGCTTCATTTTTTTTTATAAAAAATGGATGACTTGGAAAATATTTTTTTTAAAATGATCGTTTGTATCACTTACAAAAATGAACAAATAAAAAAACATTTTCATCATCCACAAAAAATGTTAAATATAAATTATTGTCAATATTGAAAAAAAAAATATTCTATTAAGTAATTAAATCAAGAGATATAAGCAATCATTTTTAAGAAAAAAAATTTCAAATCATTTATTTTTGGCAAAACAAATAGAGCCTTAATGTTAACATCTTTTCAATTTCCACCATTTACAATCTTTTTCCTATCCAAAATCTCCATTGAACTCATCTCATAAAAAAACCAAAAAAAAAAATTTCTTTTTGGTGAAATACTTGGGTCAACACCCATTTTTGGTGAAACACATTTTATCACAGCTTGATTTGGTAAGTCGTCTCTTGATCTTCCAGCGATTGCCCAATTAGGGTTTGGTCATTACAATAAAAGTTCAAATTTGTTTGGTAAAAAAAAAAGGTTAATACTACCAAAATCTTAGACTAGTATATCCATGCCACATTTAATCCAAACTAAATTTTGTGTAACAAAAATTCCCAAACCGGTACACTTTACCCCATTTACCCCAAATTAATTTTTGTGTCACAAAAAATATCAAATTAATACATTTGTGCCACATTTACCCCAACTAATATATCCATGTCTCATTTACCCTAAACTATAGTAAATATGAGGTTTTGGGGGGAATAAATATGACATGGATATACTAGTTTATGATAAATATGTCACAGTTATACTTATTTAGTATTTAGTCTGGGGTAAATATGGCATAAGTACACCAATTTAGGGTAATATATTATGAGGGAACCAATTTGGAAAATTTTGTATACAAAAATTAATTTGAGGTAATTGTGCATTGATATACCAATTTGGGAGGATTTAAATGGTATTAACCCTTAAAAAAAGTCCTTATCATTATTTTCAAATAGGACTGAGTCTAAGTCAACAAAATTCGTAACCTGTTCATCTGATTTATACTATCAGTCCTCTGTTTTTGATGCCGATGGCATTCTACTGGAAATGGAATATCGAAAGTGTGCTTATTTCATTTTCTTTCCTGTGGGATTCTTTGGGGGGTTAAAAGAAAAGTTATATGCCCCACCACTGGTGCAATTTCTATGGAAATAATCATCAATCCCATGTTTAGTCGGGTTGCCATGTTGGATGTTTTGCATGCCAAATCATGTGCTGGAGAATAGTCTTAATCAGTAATCATGATACGCAGTTAAATCAGGGAATAATGGCACTTCATCATCGCAAGGAGTCAAAGTTGTCATTAATCAGTGGGTTAGGTCTCACCATATACTACAAATCATGTTATTTTACAATTTCTTTTTGTTGACGTGAACGCACTATGAGATTCTCAAGATTTTGTAGCAAGGAAAAAAATTAATACGAAATGAAAAGATTCACAAAGTTGAGCGCCTATTGTTTTTGTGGATTAAGGCATGTTCAACTGCTCATTGCGCCATATTTTTTAATCAACGAAAATTAAGATCCAATTATATGTTTTTTATATGCAGTTGTTCACAGTTGTAGATATAAATAGAAGTCCTTCAGGCTTCATGTAAGAGTAACGCCCCATTGTCAATGGATTGGAAATTGTTGTTTGTGTAAATAAATTTCTTTTGTAAGTAATTGTCACGAGTTTTAATTGGATATTGAAACAAGAAAAGCCCACGGTGACCATTTTAAACATATCATTAGAGGTGGCAAAATGGCCACGGGTCATATTTAGATTGCCAGAATTATATTATTGAGAATGGGTCAAACTGATTTGAATGAGTCAACTTGGGTCTAATCCATGTTTGGCCCACTTGAACCCGATTCAATCTATTAGTTTGACATGTCTACATACAATAGAGATTACCACCTTTGGTAAGATTTCTTTGTATGCATAGCATTGCTTGGATGCATTTCTCTGCTCACAATGGTTCGTCCCATAACCATTTAAAGAATTTCAATTCTACAAGAATGCATGTGACATCATAGATTGTCTTATATTTACTATGTTAGCATATATATTATGTTATATGGAAATAAAATTACATAGTGAAATTAAAGTAAAACATCATTGCCATGAGTAGTGGTGTCTCAAGCCCGACCTCTATGGACCCAAGCCTTGGCACAAGGGTTCCAAGCTTGGCCTCTTTGGATACAGGCTTGGCCTTTATGGATCCTGACAGACCTGGCCCTGGCTTGGGGCTACTACCAAGGCTAGGAACAAGCGTTGGGGTTCATGTACCTAAATGTAAACTTTTTTGTCCAACCATCCATATCTAGTCATATTTTTGGAAAATCATATCTGACTTTTAAGAAAAATCTTTTTATCTAAATTTAATTATAGATTTCCTGTTGACTCATATTTCTAGGAATCCAAAATGCCAAAAATTGAAAAAGATATTTTCTCGAAAAATATTTTTCATGAAACAAATGAACCTAAGGGTGTATTTATTTTACAGAAAATAAATGATTTAAAAGACATTTTCCTAAATATAATTATTTACATTGCTTACATAAATGAACAAATAAAATATATTTTCATTGTCCACGGAAAATTTTAAACATAAATTGTCAACGATAATGAAAATATTTTTAATTGTCTAATTATTTGAAGTGATATAAATAGTTTTATAAATAATTGAAAAGGAATATCTGTGGATGCAGTTTAGACTGACCCACCTAGAAAAAGTTAAATGGGGGCATTGTCATTCAAGTTTGAATTTGCCCACATAAGTTGAAAACGAAAGGGCATTATGTTGTTTTTGAAAGGAAAAGGTACTGGTTTCATGAGCATGATGAGAGGTGCAAAAGCAATCATAATATAGGAACCACCTTGTCATTTGGGGAAAAAAATAATCGTAATTTCGTTTTTTCTAAGTGACATTGTCAACAGAACCAATCACAATACAATTATGGATTGAGAACTAATATCCCCAGGTGCATCTCGCAAATTCTTTGTACATGGTTGACTCGGTACAATGGAATGACTCTTGACAATTATGAATTATGAGATGGATGCCACTCGTTATCAAGCCATGATTGTTCTCTTCTAGACAGGGAATGATAATTATGCACGAGTCTCACTTGGGTGGGTATGATCAAAAGTACTCAACAGAGTAGATACCCCAACACATTCAAATTTCAATTTTTTTTGTTATGTTATCGGGGCTGAATCAAACTAAGAATTGAAAGTTCACTTCTACTGAAGGACCCTAGAGTTAGTGACCACTTTACACCAAACTTAAAATTCACTGAGGAAGAGATAGAACACATTCTGACCAAACTTTATTCGAGTGAATTGTGAACTAAGATTTTATAGATAATGTTTTAAGGAACATTTAGCAGCCAAGGAGGCGACAACTTTTGTATATAGGTTAGAGATGATAATTGTAAGTTTGAAAAGGCTCGGAAAGTAGAAACATCTCTTTCAGAAAAGATCTATGATTTGAAAATATTTTTGTAAAAATGTTTTCCTTAAAATGATTGTTGATATCGCTTAAAAAAATTAATCAAAGAAAAATATTTCAATTTATTAACAATAATTTACGACTAAACATTTTTGTTGATGATTAAAATATTTTTTTGATTAATTTATGAAGCGATACAAACAATTAAGGAAAAAGCCATCCAAATGAGAAGTGAGATTTTGGAATCTTTGGGAAAAAAAAATTATGTACCGGATTTCTAGAAACTAGAGGGGATTTCGCAAAAGAAAATGTCGTCACTTTTGGCCATCTATTTTCAGCATTTTCAATTCATCTTTTTGACAAAGGAATCTTCAAATTTTGGATTGAAAATGATGCACACAAAAGATAATGATATATACATGGGCATGCATCTAGAGAGGACCAAAAAGGAGTTTGCTCCAAACCAAGAATAGAATCCATGCTCTACGCAATCACTCTTTAGAATGCCCCCAACTAAACATCTCGTTATGCCCTTTGTACATTTATGACCAAATTTCACTTTGTATCGGGTTTTTACGTGAGTACCGTTAGAGATGATACCTCTAAATTTTGTATATATCTCAAGATTGCACATTATCTTCATTGATTTATCTTGATTGGTTACCATAGAAAATGGCCAAGAGAATCGGACAAGAAAGAAGATGAAATAGGGTGTACTACATGGCCACAAGATCAGTTTCCTGTTTCTAATAGAATGCCCTCTGTAGCAAAAGCAAAGGAGGATTGATGGCATGAATCGGCTGAATCAGATATAAAATTATGATGATGATCTTCCTTGATCGATCCTCATTGATTTTAATTGATATTGTAATATTCAGTTACCCTATTTAGCTATCCTGTAAAAACCTTATAAATAGGCTGGTGCGGTTTTTATCCTCACATCGAAACATACACAAGTCTCGGGATTTCTCTCTATTGCATATCGCTTCTCAACACCAGTGATTCAAGCTATGGCGCCTCCTCCTCCGTATCCGCCATACCCGTATTTGTATCCGCCGTATTCGTATGCAGCACCTCCGTATCCATATCCGCCACCAAAGCCGCTCGTGTGCTCTAAAGCAGCTCCGCCTCCGCCACCAAATTGGCATTGGCGTCCATCTTCAAAGGGAGGGTGGGTTCCGCACGTATGCTGCCATGACAAGCCACCACAACGTACTCAGGTTGAAGACATCCTGATCGAGGTCCGCCGCTTTCATATCGAACCCGAACCTGAAACTCGAACCATCCGCTATATCCGCTTCGATGTATAGATGCGATCGCAGAGAAGGTTCGTCTCGAGTTTAGTGAAATGACACAAACCCTAGCCACATTGATGGATTTCCCTATATAATTTGCGGGTCCATCTTCAAGTTTATAGTTGAGTGGCTTTTAATAAGTGTTTTTGTTGTCAATGTCAATGACATTATCGTATATATTAGTAATGGGTTTTCATTACTTTGGTTCTTTTGTGTTAATGGATTTCCATTACTTTGTTTCTTTTGTGAATTCGAGGATATACTTCAACTGCTAGCTAACATCAGATTGAGTAAAGGGAGATGTGAGTAGTTATTGAAAAAGAAAATAACACGAAATGCCCAACTTGCAATGCACTCGGTTGTGCAGTAAGATGTGCATCGAACGCGCAAGGTAACTATCAAGAGTAATTGAATGCTGTATTGTTGATCACAACAACGGAATGCTATAATATCAATTGCAATTGTTCACAATCAATCAAGAAAGACAATCCGGAGGGATACATAGAATGGGCGAATTATCATCTCTAGCATATACTCTTGTATAGAAACCAGATGCAAAGTGAAATTTGGTCATGAATTGAGTAGAAGCACAATCAGAATTTTAGTTGTGGGCATTCAGAAGAGTGACTGCGTAGGGCATGGATTTTATTCTTGGTCATATGTGTGTATGTAAGTATATATATTGTGCATTAATTTCAATCCCAATTTGAAGATTCCTGTGTCAAATAGGTGAATTGAAAAAGCTGAAAATAGTTGGCCAAAAGTCACCACATTTTCCTTTTGTGCGAAATTCCCGCTAGTTTCTAGAAATCCGGCACATATTTTTTTTTCCAGAGATTTCAAACTCTCAATTCTTATTAAGATGATTTTAGTGAAAATAAATAATTTGAAAATTTTTTCTTAAAATAATTATTTGTATCGCCTTATATAAATTAATTAACAAAAATATATTTTAATCATCAATGGAGAGAATAGAGATCGATTGTTATTGATAATGAAATAATTTTTATTGACTAATTTTTTTAACATATACCGACTATCATTTTTAGGAAAATATTTTCAAATCATTGATATTATGTGAAATAAATGTACCTAATTTCCGAGCCTTTTTAAATTTAGAGTTATCATCTCTATCCTATACACAAACTCGCCTCCTTGGCAGCTAAATGTTTGTTAAAACATCATCTATTATCTTAATTCACAATTCACTTGAACAAAGTTTGGTAAGAATCTTTTTTAGCTTTCAAGGGTCCTTCATGAGAAGTGAATGTTCAATTCTTGGTTTGATTCAACTTCAAAATACAACTAAAAATTAAAATATGAATGTGTTGGATATCTACTATGCTGCGTCCTTTTGATCATATCCACCCAGGTAAGACCTGTACATAGTTATCATTCCCTTTCTAGAAGAGAACAGTCATGTCTTGATAACAAGTGGCATCCATTTTATAATCCACTATTATCTAGACCCAATTCTATTAAACTAAGTCAATCATGTACGAAGGATACGTGAGATGCGCCTAAAAATGAAAGTTCTCACTCCATATATGTATTGTCATTAGTCTTGTCAACTACATTGCTCCAAAAACAAGATTATGATTTATTTTTTTCTATACTATGATTGCTTTTGCACCTCTCATTATACTTCATGAAACCAGCACTACATATTGCCCTTTACTTTTCAATTTATGTGGGCAGATTCAAATTTCAATGACAATGCCCGCATTAACCTTTTCTAGGTGGGTCAAGAGCGAGCGAGAGAGAGACAGAGAGATACTTTGTTGCAATCTTTTTTTGGGCATGTTGTATAATCTTTTCCACCATTCAATAAAGTCAATTAAATAAGATCATGTTTACTCAAAATAATAAAGATTACAATCTGATCAATAAAAAGGAAAAAAAAAACAAAGAAATCACGAGGATCACGAGCAAGTCCAAGTGCATCAATAGTTTTTCACCTCTCCTTCCAATTGAAAACTAAAATCGTGCAAATAGAGTCAAAACTTGTTTAATTGTAACATCTAAGGAAGTTTATCTTTTTCTTCACGTCTTTTTATCTTTCTTAGATAATTTTTTTGACCAAAGTCGCAGAGTCGGATGCCCTAGTAAAATCTTAAACAAACTAAAAGAGAGTATACATTGACAAGATGAAAAATTAGTAGCCAAAGTGTGTTGGTTCAACCGGTAAGGGTCGAACTCACTGCACACCATGCTCAAGTATAAATCCCGTTGCCAATAGTCCCCTTTGGCAACGTTTGGTTATCTGAATTTTTAATTGGGTAGGATAGGATAAAATAAGATATGAAATCCATAGATCTTGTTATATTTTATTCACTAATGATATAATATTAAATCGAATATATTCACATCAAATCAAAATACACATCTTGTTAAGTATAAACGGCATATCAATATAAGTGAATCAAAAAGTTTACAAATGGAAATGATAAAATTCTCTTGCAACACTCTTACCTAAGTAATTTTTATTTTCTTTTTTTATATTATTTTCCTCTCTTTTTGTAATTTATTTCTTTTTTATTTCTTTCTCCCCCTTCCGTCATTCTCTAATAAAATTTTATAAAATTGTAAACTATATTAATATACTTAAAATACTAAAATATGTAATAAATATTAATAAATATTTATTTTATATATTGAATTTATATTATTAGATTTAACTAAATTCAAATATATAAATAAAAATAATATTTAATTAAAACTAAATTATTATTTTTAATTTTTAATTTATTATATTAGAATTCATATATTATTTATATTGAAATATAATTTAAGTTTTGTTAATTTAAGAAGTTTGTTATTTGAGAAAAATAACTTTCCATTTATGGATATTAGAAATCATATTCACATTTATCATACTTTCCTATCGGATAAGTATATCCAGCCTATATCCCCATAATATTCAACTTTATCTTATCTTAAGCAGCCTTTGACTTCTGTAGAATCTTTCTCTCTCCTTGCGCACAAAATTATCACTTGAAAGATTAGTTAACCATTTTTTGTTTCTTAACGTGGAGAATATACTCTTTTTAGTTAACCAAAATCATCACGTGAAAAAATTCTTTAGGAGGCTTTGAACAAAACTTAGTGTCAAAGCCTTATCTATTAGTAAGCCAAGCATTTCCAAAAGTTAGGTTGCAAGACAATTCCATTTCTTTCAGGGCACATTATCTTCCTAGCTTGATCCTGATTGATCATAATTGATATTATAATATTTCGTTACTCTAAATAGTCATCCAGTAAAGCTTATAAATAGGTTCATGTGCTCTTCATTTTTAACCATATTGAATTACACACATATTTCAGATTCCTCTCTTCTGCGTATTACTCCTCAACACCAGAGATTGAAGCTATGGGGTCGTCCTATTCATATTCGGAGTATCCATATCCGGAGTATCCATATCCGGAGCCTCCTTATCCGTATCCGCCACCAAAATGTTATTTGTGTTCTAGAGCGGATCCGCCTCCGGCACCATGTTGGCAGTGGGTTCCATCTTCGAAGGGGGCGTGGAATCCGTACCTATGCTGCAATCACAAGTCATCGCGAGGTACTTGTCTAGAAGACGTCCGGGTCATGGTCCGTCATGCACGTATTGAACCTGAGCGGCGAAAGGTCCGTTATATCCGCTATGATATATAGATGTGGTAGTAAAGAAGGTTCGGTTCGAGTTGAGTGAAACGACACAAACCCTAGCCACATTGATGGACTCCTCTATTTATTCCATGGGTCCTTCTTCAAGTTTATAGTTTAGTGGCACTTAATAAGTGTGTCGTCAAAGTCAATTTCAATGTCATTATCGTATATATAGTAATGGGTTTTCATAACTTTGGTTCTTTTGTGAATGCGAGGATACACTTCACTTTGGTTCTTTGGTGAATGCGAGTATACATTTCAAATGCTAGCTAACACCATATTTTAGATCTTTCATCTAAAAAAGGATGACACGAAATACAGGATCTACACTCAATTGTGCATTCAGAAAATCACCGAGTGCAAGATAACTATTTAGATTAATTGAATATTATAATATCAATCACAATCAATTAAGATAGATAATGTGCAATCCCGAGGGAAATATAATCTTTAACATTACTCATGTAGAAACCTGATACAAAGCGAAATTTTGGTCATAAATTGACAAGAGCCATAACCAGAATTTTAGGTGCGGGCTTTCTAAAAAGTGATTGCAGGGCGCATGGATTCTGTTCTTGGCTTCGAATGACCTTTTTGGTCCTCTCTAGATGCATGCCCATGTATATACCACTATCTTTTTTGTGCACTAATTTCAATCCCAATTTGAAGATTCCTTTGTCAAAAAGATGAAACGAAAAAGCTGAGAATGGTTGGCCAAAATGTCAGCACTAATTGAGGATGTCCGGGACACGACACAATGCACCAAAAAAAAAAAAAAATTGCAACTAAGTGATATAGAATAATATTGTAAAAGAGCATATAGAATAATTGTGGGAAATGCTCTCTCTCTCTCTCTCTCTCTCTCTCTCTCTCGCATAAAGGAATATCTAATGCACGGTTTAGTCAAACTGACCCACCTAGAAAAAGTTAATGGGGACATTGTCATTGAAGTTTGAATCCGCCCAAATAAGGAAAGGGCGTTATGTTGTTTTTCAAAGGAGAGATGCTGGTTTCATGAGTCTGATGAGAGTTGCAAAAGCAGTCACAATATAAAATGAAATGGGTAATCTCGCTGTTTTAGCGATGTTGTAAGTAGAACCAATCTCAATATATGAATTAAGGGAGAACTTTCAATCTTTAAATGCATTTATGATTGGCTAAGTTTAATAGAATGAGCCTAGTTAATTCTTAACAATGTAAAGTATATAGAACCTGTTTATAAGCTTTACAAAATAACTATCTAAAGTAACTAGATATTGCACTATCCATTACAATCAAACAAGATCAGTCGACGAGCATTAATCATAAAATTGATTTTATATTCTAAGAGATATATAGAATCAAGAGAAATGTTATACGGTGAAAGGATAAGACTTATAAATTGATATGACTGGATTAAGAAAATCTAAACTTGAGAGATAAAAGATTCTACTTATGTCGTCCTCCAGCCCAACTTTTGGAAAGGAAATCATCATGCTAAAAAGCTTGCTAACTTCAGAATTCATAAGTGCTTTGGCACAAAGTTTTGTGTACAGCCTCCTAGATAATTACTCCATAAATTATTAGCTGATCAAATAGGAATAGTAAATTCCTGATGTTATTTTTTATGTTTGGGTTTTGCCCTTTTTACACCAAAAGAAATAAAAAGACACAAAAGTTAGTTAATATTCTGAGAGATATATAGAATCAAGAGAAATATTATACGGGTGAAAGGATAAGACTTATAAATTGATATGAATTAATTAAGAAAACCTAAACTTGAGAGATAATTGAGAATCTTTTAATTTATGTTCAAAAGAAATAAAATTGTCCTCCAGCCCAACTTTTGGAAAGGAAATCATCATGCTAAAAAGCTTGCTAACTTCAGAAATGATAAGTGCTTTGGCACAAAGTTTTGTGTACAGCCTTCTAGATATAAATTATTAGGTGATCAAATAGGAATAGTAAATTCTTGATGTTAATTTCTATTTTGGGTTTTGCCTTTTTTACACCAAAAGAAATAAAAAGAAACAAAAGTTGGTTAATTTTGCGCATGCACATAGAGAGAGAGAGAATTTATAGAATATCCGTAAAAATAAAAATAAACAAAAGTTGGTTAATTTTGCGCATGCACATAGAGAGAGAATTTATAGAATATCCATAAAAATAAAAATAAACAAAAGTTGGTTAATTTTGAGCATGCACATGGAGAGAGAATTTATAGAATATCCGTTCCCACCATTGATTGTCCTATAATCGGTTTAAGGAGTTTGGTATTCGATTTAGTTTGCAAATCGAATCTGTGTGTAGATCTAATTTTGAGACCCGACTTAACTATATCTTTTTTTTTTTAATTTATCGTTATCATACACGATGAGTAATATTTCATTAATCTACCTAACTAAATTTCTATTTTTTTAAATAATTAAAAGTATTGTTCCATTACTAAGCTTTGTGTTGTTTGGTTTGACTCTTTGCTTTTCTTATAACAGGAGTGGCTTGCTTAGATGATGCCAATTTTCAAGTTTTGACCCTATTTGCACTATTTTTTGTTTTTTCTTAATTGGAACGAAGGAAAGGTGAAAACCTATTAACGTACTGAGATTTGCTCTTGATCCTTGTGATTTCATTTTTTTTTTCTCTCCATTTAAGCAATCGGATGGTAATCTTCATGATTTTGAGCATATGTGATCTTATTTAAGTAAATTGATTGTATGATTGGAAAGATCGTATATATTATTTTTAGGGAAAATACCACGAAAAACCCTAAACTTTATCCCGTGTAACACATTTACCCTAAACTTTTTTTTGTGACACAAAAAACCCCAAACTTTGCCATGTGTGACACATTTACCCCAAACTTTGCCCCGTGTGACACATTTACCCTAAAAAAAAATTTGTGCCACCAAAAACCCTAAACTATGACACTT
The DNA here is from genome assembly GCA_014182845.1 of Corymbia calophylla. Taxonomy (NCBI): domain Eukaryota; kingdom Viridiplantae; phylum Streptophyta; class Magnoliopsida; order Myrtales; family Myrtaceae; genus Corymbia; species Corymbia calophylla. The sequence continues at coordinate 1,114,718 of CM024701.1, read as the reverse complement.
GTGACAATTTTACCCTGAACTATATTACTTATGACAAATTTACTCCAAAGTTTTTTGGGCTGAAGGGCATTTTCATCATTTTCTATTTTTTCTTTTTTTATTAAATGGAGGAAGCCGGCGCCGGTGAGGATGGCCTCACCGGCATCGGGCGAGGGCGACCCGGGCTTGGGCGACCCTCGCCGACGTCGGCGAGGGTGGCCCATCTGGGCGACCCTCGCCGACATCGAGCGAGGGCCGCCGGATCCGAGAGAAGGGCCGCCCTCGTCGAATCGGCTTGGGCGGCCCTTGCCATCGCCCGGGTCGCCCTCGTCGGATCGGCGAGGGTGACCTTCGCCTAGTCGGGCGGGCGACCCTCGCCCGGCGTCCGGCGAAGGCCGCCTGCCGAATCGGCCAGGCGGCCCTCGCCCGACGCCGGCGAGGTCACCCGGCCTAGGCCGCCCTCGCCCGACGCCGGCGAGGGCCGCCCGGCGACCTCGCCTAACTCAGGCGCCAGCGAGGCCATCCTCGCCGATGCCGGTTTCCTCCATTCAATAAAAAAAAAAAAAAAAAAAAAAAAGAAAATGACGAAAATGCCCTTCAGCCCAACAAACTTTGGGATAAATTTGTCATAAGTAATAGGGAAAATACCATGAAAAACCCTGAACTTTACCCCATGTGACACATTTACCCTAAACTTTTTTTGTGACACAAAAAACCCCAAACTTTGCCATGTGTGACACATTTACCCTAAACTTTTTTTGTACCACCAAAAACCCTAAACTATGCCACTTGTGATAATTTTACCCTGAACTATATTACTTATGACAAATTTACCCCAAAATTTTTTGGGCTAAAGGGCATTTTTGTCATTTTCTATTTTTTTTCTTTTTTTATTGAATGGAGGAAGCCGGCGCCCGGAGTCAGGCGACCCTCGCCGGATCTGGCGAGGGCGACCTTCGCCTGAGTCGAGCGAGGGCGCCCTTGCCCAGCGAGGCTCGGGAGACCCTCGCCGACGTCGGGCGAGGGCCGCCTAGGCTAGATCGGGCGAGGGCCACCTGAGCCGGATCTGGCTTGGGCGACCCTCGCCCGACGCCGGCGAGGGCCGCCCTCACCTGACTCCGGCCGCCCAGGCAACCCTCGCCTGACTCCGGCGCCGGCGAGGCCATCCTCGCCGACACCGGCTTCCTCCATTCAATAAAAAAAAAAATAGAAAATGACGAAAATGCCCTTCAACCCAACAAACTTTGAGGTAAATTTGTCATAAGTAATATAATTCATGGTATAATTGTCACAAGTGGCATAGTTTAGAGTTTTTGGTGGCACAAAAAAAAGTTTAGGATAAATGTGTCACACGGGGTAAAGTTCAGGATTTTTCGTGGCATTTTCCCTTATTTTTATAATACAGGACGTTTGAAATTATGCTTCGGGCCAAAACATGTTCCCAAAATGAGTTTTTGTCACTTCTTTTGGGTTTACAAAAATGGTCCCCATACAATTATCCAAATTCAATTTTAGTCCATATACTTTTACTCATTACAACGGCGATCCCTGTAATAAAACTCGAACACACAACTCTTGGGAAATTCGGATTTGAGGATCCCATCCCCAAGAATTCAGCACTCGGACACAAGACCTCGGTGACCAAGCCTATCTCCCGAATGTCCATACTCAAGACCTCAGTACCTAATCTCAAGATTAGGCACGGACATGCGACCTTGAGACCTAGAGCAAGTCCTCTTGGTAGGATCCAAGGGGTCATACGCAAACTCGTCAAATAGGTGGGTCGGGTCGGGTTTGGGTTGGGTCGAAAATGATCCAACCCATATTGACCATTTAACCCGTTTTGACCTATACTCATGTAATATAGATCTAGTGACCCATACCCAACCCAACCCACACCCGACCCATACTCGACCTGACCCGTATTGCTAAAAACCATTATTATTATAGAGAAACCCAAACTCACTCTAAACTCTATGCTAAATGAATAAAATTTCAAATTGAATTTAAAAAAATAAAAAATAGTAAATAAAATAAAAAATGTAAAAAACCTATAAATTGAAATATTTTTAAAGAATTTCACCAATTAAATATATCTTTGTAAAAAAACCTATAAATTGATATGGGCTCGAGGCGAGCAGTGAGGGGTCGAGGTCACTGGTAGGTCACAATCATTCACCGAGTTTGAGGATGACTCAAAGAATAAAAGCATGTTTTACAGTTGGGTCAAAGATGGGTCAAAAATAACTCATACGTTTTATAGTTGGGTCGAAAATGGGTCAAAAATGAGTCACACATTATGACATATTTTCGACCCATTAAGATAGAACATGACTCACAAAATAGATCCATGACCCATCTTGACGTCCCTAGTCATATGCACACAAGGCGTTTGAAGCCAAAGTCAAGACTCGACAGTCAAACTCGAGACCTTGTGGCCCAATAGAAACTTGACGATGGAGTATAGGGGACTCAAACGGCCACACCTCAACGTTCTGATGCGAACCCAATCCACGATGGCCTGGGCCGAATTTGATGTAGTTAGCTTGCAGCAACAAAGAATTTCCTGCTGAAGTTGAGATTGATTGATGGATACATGGGAAAGCAATTAACAATGAATTGTACCTCAGGATCATCAAAGCCATCTTCATGGATAGCAATCTTGGCTGGCCGGCCTTTTCACTAGTCGACGAGGGCCTGGGAAGGGCCGACTGTCGTCATGGATCTAGCAAGGGTTGATACCTAAGGGTGTCAAATGAGTGGGTCGGGTCGGGTCGGGTTTGGGTTGGGTCGAAAATGGTCCGACCCACATCGACCCATTTAACCCGTTTTAACCCATTTTCATGCAATGTAAATTTAATGACCCATACCTGACCCGACCTATACCCAATTTATACCCAACCCATATTACCAACACATATTAATATTTAACTTAATTTAAGAAAATCTACTCCCACTTATTTAATCTACTTTAAACTTTTCACATATAAATTATTTGAATAAAAATTTCACATCAAATTTATAAAGTAAATTAAATAATAAAAAATTAGTAAATAAAAAATGTGGATACCTCTAAATTGAAATAGTTTGAGGAAAATAATTTTAAAAAAAATCGATTTTTTAATTATTGTTGAGTGAACCTCATTGGATTGGCAACGGAAGTCGAGAACGCATAGAAGAGGGAGATGGAAGGAAAGAAATGATGGGTCTATCTAATAACTCACTCAATACATATTTGACCCATATTTAACTTTCACTTGACCCATATTTAACTTTTACTTAACCCATATTTGACCCATATTTAACTTTCACTTGACTCATATTTGACCCATTTAACTAAAAGTGGGTCATAATATGGGTTTATGATCCATATTGACACCTCTATTGATACCCTTGTTTTTATTTATTGGGTGTTAAATTTAATCACTCATTTAAATTCTTACTTCTAGAGTTTATCACATTACTTCTTAGACCAATTTTTTATCAATCCTTTAGACTTCATTTGTTTTGTGAAAAATGAATGATTTGAAAAATATTTTTCTAAAAATAATCATTGTATTATTTAAGATAATTAATCAATGAAATATGTATTCAATATCGACAATAATTAATGTCTAAATATTTTCGTGAAAAGTAAAAGTATTTCTCATTCATTCATTCGTTTCTATAAGCAATACAAATAATTATTTTTAGGAAATATTTTTCATATCATTCATATTCCACGAAAAAAACTTAGGTTTTATTTGTTTCGTGGAAAATGTGACATTTTTAATAAATATTTTTTTAAAAATTCATTTTTCAAGAAAATGATAATATTTTCCAACATTTGGTTGAAATTTGAAAATGAACTAAACAATAATTTTTTCGTCATTTAATGTAAAAAATCTTATTTGAATTTTATATATGTATACTATTCGGACGCTAATAACTTACGCATAAGCAATTGGCAAAATAAGTATAAGAACCAAAGTCTCAAGTTTGGCCTCAATGGACCTCGTCTTGGGTGCCAGGATCAAGGCATGGCCACCAAGGTCCCAAGCTTGGCCTTGATGGACAAGCGTGCAAGCACCAAGGTATCAGGCCAAGTCTTGATAGACTCAAGTATGGGCATTATGGGTCCAGCCTTTATGAACCCTAGCACAAGCACTAAGGACTGAAGCCCAAGTGCCGAGGACCTTGGCACAACCTTTATGGACTCGACACCGAGTGCCAGGAACCAGAGCTCCAATGTCAAGAGTTGAGCATGATCTTTGTGGACCCACCAGGTGTTAGGGATTCAAGCTTGGGCATCGGTATCCCACGCTTGGCCTTTGTGAACTCGAGCCTAGGTGCCGAGGCATCAAGCACCGAGGCTTCAAGCTCGGCCTTTAAGGACCCAGGTGGGCACCAAGGGGCCATACATGGGCATCGGGGTTCTGGGCTCAACCACAATGGATCCGAGCGTATGCATTAGGGACCTAGGCACGGGAACTAGGGTTGCGGGCCCAGGCTCAATGGACCCATGCCTCGGCACCAGAGAGCTACCAAAAAACCTAAGAAATAGTATTGGGTTTTTGTGGCAAAGCGTAGAGTTTTTAGTCCAAATGTCGATACTTAATTATATTTTAAAAAATAATTTTTAATTTTTTAAAGGATAAAATTATTTTTTGAATATAAATATAAGTTTTCCATTGACTCATTTTCCTAAACAAGTCAAATGCCAAATATTGAGAAAAATGTTTTCCCCTCAAAATAAATGATTAAAAAAACGTCCTATTTTTAAGATCATCATCTATATTGTTTACAATTTTTCATTATCAATTTTGTAGACATTTTTACAAACGATGAAAATATAATATTTTCTAATCATTAATTGTCTATATATTTTTGTGAAAGATAAAAATATTTACCATCTATATCAGAAATCAATTTCAAGAAGATTTTGCGAATTTTTCCGCAAAACAAAGCAAGACCTTTCGGGGCAACGGTCCTCCGTTTCTGAAGCCCGGGCCCGATCGTTAACGAGAATCACGACGTTTCAATTCTGGGAGCCGCAATTTCCGAGGATCGGGCGGACACGTACGAAGTAAAAAGAAGCAGCAATGACTGCGGCAGCTCCAGCAACAACCGTGGCCGCGTCAGTGAGCTGTCTGAGAGCAGTAGCCTCCTCCTCCTCCACCTACTCCCACTTCTTGTCCACCTCTCGAATACCCAGATTCGCCAAACCCCATTTCATCTCTCTCCCCTCCTTCGTCGCCTCTCGGCCTTTGGTCGCCTCCGCCTCCATGTCGTACGATAAGGAGCTCGCCG